>BPUM01000801.1:1800000-2324386 GCA_020521455.1 Prunus kanzakura | reverse complement strand
CATAATTCATTCTATAAGATATGTCTGTCTGGAAAGAAACAATAAAAGCCCCTTGAAGTGGCTTGGGTACCCAAAAGCAAAGAAATACTTATAATTGATGCATGCGCATGCACATGAGAATGGTGGGATCATGAATTGATGAATAACAACTTTTGGTTTTGGAGTAGCTACTCAAATCATCAATGGGCTGTGTTGATTGGAATCACGTTCTATTATTAAATGTCGACAATATCATTGGCCAAAATGGAAAGAGGCAATTCCATTACAGATGAGAATGAACGTGAAAGAACAAACCCATAGTACGAACCCCAAAAGATGTTAATACTAAAAGTTATACTTGGGTGTTCGGAATAAAAAGGAATATACCCACTTTGTATGACACAATGTTTCTGGCATAAACAAGAAATGTTGGGTTTCTCCATATTTACAGAGGCAATCGTGCCTCCCTATTGCACATTTACTGAGGCCAACATATTATCTTTAAGGGTTATTAAATGCACGGAGCATATCGCCAGAAGCGATTCCCTAAAGATGTATAAGCAAAACAAATAGCTGAATATAAAGCTATATAAAGTGTCATGAAGTATAATCCCTTAAATCCATGAAGGATTGAAATTGTATTAAGCAAGTTTCTAAAGGACATGTGCCTGAAGCACAAATTTTGTACTCAATACTAGTATGTATAAATTGCCTCAATGAGTACATTAATTATGATATGGTTGCAACACATTAATACAACTCCCGAAGAGTTGATAATTAATCAAAACTCTTGAAGAGTTAATACTTGGTTAAAAATCTAGAAGAGTTCCAAAGATATTTGTCTCGACCTGAAGATTGAGCATTATGTGATTAGTTCATAATTGTATATCATTTTGTACCTCTCTAGCTTATGATTTGGTTATGTTATTGAGTTAAACTTGTGCTTTTAATCCCTTTTCTGTTTATCATTCAGTTCATTGGGCCTTAGATAGAAATGGTGGCCTTGGATAGGAAAAGTTGCAAAATGGTGCAAAAACGAGCAGACTGAGTTAGCAATTTGTTTCGGCCTTAACTTCCTCCTCCCAACTTGTATTGGCCTAATTAATATGTGATTGGAAAGAAGAGATTCTGAACTGCAAGATGGACTACTCAAATGTATCAATTGATGAAGCCAAGCCCAATCCGTGGGCCCATCAAAATGCACACCATATATTTCAGTCTATTTTCGGCAGTCAGCTTGCAAGGCCCAAAACGTATACTTGTACTGCTCAGATGGGAATACATTCTTCATACAAGTTGTTCCAATGGGTGTCTATTATGACATATCCAAATTTGAGCCCCATTGGATACATATTGAAACCTCAGGCCTTCATACACCAAGCTTGGTTCAGAAGAATCTTTTATTTCCAGCAACCAAAAGAAAACCCACATGGGTTGGCAGCAAAAGGCAGCCACAATTGAACACCTTTGAACACCCATGTGAAGAAAGCTTGAGGTGCAGCAAAAGAAGTATGGGATGAGATTGATTCCAACCACACTAACATAGACAAGATAAAGTGGGAGTTATGGGTTGTATTAAAAGAGGAATGGTGGTGTTGGATTTCATCATGATGTTCCTCTCTCTTAGCCCTATAAATAGAGAAGTCTTCAAGCTACAAAATTCACTTCAGCCATCCTCCACACTTCCATCATTCCATCAACACATCTTGGAATCATCCTCATACACTCCCATCAATCCCATACACTCTAGCAAGCAACCCAATACTCTAAACTACCCCAAATCACCAAAACAGCTCCAGAAAACCTCTCTTCCATTTCCCTACGAATTTTCTCTTTCTCAACCATCACAACTCACCCAAACTCATCCCAAATCACCTACTAGCTGTCATACATCATTCTAGACGTGGGGAAGCTCTTGGAGAAGCATTAGACATGGAGAAGCACTTGAAGAAGTCTTGGACACCACAAGAACTTCAAAAAAGGGGTTTTTCTATTCTTATTGCATTCCTTATGTTTTCTCATTTCTATCTGAGTTTATTTTTCATTATAAGCAGCTAATTTCATAACTAGGGCTTCGATGTAACCTAACATGAATATTCTGGGTTTATAAGTTTGGAGTTTGGAGTTTCAAGTTTGATTCATGATTCATGTTTTTATTCATTATGCTTATCAGTTAATATGCTTGTTTGAATGATTGATCACCATTAGAACTTGTATGTTAGCTATCTTGGTTTGAATCAAGAGTAGACACCATGCTTTGATTCAAATTGAACTATGAATAGGAAGAGTATGTATGGATATTCGACAACAGGGATTAGATACATGCTTGGTTGTTTAAATTGTTCTTCTATGCTTAATGGGTTCCTAATGCTTAATTTAGGTTAGACAACAAATGATCAAATTAGGGAATTAGAAACACAAGGTTAGAACCAGACACCATGGCCTAATCATACTTTAGCTAGAATCAATCTTTGAATATGAATTAGACTTGTTACTTGACTCCTTATAACCAAGAATTGAATTGTTATGGTGATTCGAACGCCCTAGTCTCCAAATATGTTGTCCATCTCTTAAAACCACTCTTTGTTACATTTTTTTACTTGTTTTGTTTGCAATTTCATTTTGCTTCTTTTGTTCAACAATCACAACCACTCTTGCTTTAAATTCTGTTTTAGACATAACCTCCTACTTTCTTGAATTTGGTAATCTAAGTACATAACTAGTTTTAACTTTTCAGTCTTCGTGGGTACGACCTCGTACTTGTCTTGCTATACTACTAATTGCCCCGTACAATTGCGAGTTAACATAATATTAACAACAAATTTTGGCGCCGTTGCCGGGGACTGAACGAAAGTTCTTCCCTGGTTATGTGCCCAAGGTTACCCTATTCTTTTTAGTGTTTCTAATTAATCTAATTTTCTGTTTCAGGTAGTTTATGTCTAAAAGGCCATTCCTTGAACAAGTGAGGTCTTCGTTTCTACATTCCAGATCTTTGAACGTAAGACCATCGTTGCAACCTAATCGAGTGATCTCTGAAATTCAGAATCGTCTAGAAAGATAGTTGTCATCTACAAAAGAGCAAGCTCTGGCCACATTTACAAGTCGTGCTCTCCACACTGAACTTCCTGGTTCTTCACTTTCAAATTCAGAAGCAAGTTCAGACCAAGAAGAAGAAATGATGGCTGCCAATGAGTTCATGGGAGACTTTGATATCCCAACAATTCCAACATCCCCTTCAAGCATTTTACTACCCACTGTAGCTCGAAACTATGAGCTTAAATCTTCTCATCTTAATATGTTACCTTCCTTTTATGGTTTATCTAATGAAGATCCATTGACTCATATAAAGGATATTTTTAATGTTGTGAGTTCTTTTCCCTTGACAGGTGTGACGGAAGATCAACTTCGAATGAGAGTGTTTCCATACACTTTGAAGAATAAGGCGAAATATTGGTTGAATTCTTTGAAGCCTGGTTCACTCACTACATGGGCTGCCATTCAAAAGAAGTTCTTAGAGAAATATTTTTCCACACAAAAAACCGACATGCTTAGGGACAAGATCTTGTTATTTGCACAGCAAGATGATGAGTCGTTTTGTGAAGCGTGGGAGAGATTCAATGGGCTGCTCAATCAATGTCCTCATCATGGGATTCCTTTGAAACTTCAAATGTGTATGTTTTATAAAGGACTAACCCCTTCGAGTCATAATATTGTCACGAAGTTTGCAGGTGGTTCTTATAAAACCAAGACTCCGGAAGAAACGTACGAACTCTTTGAGGGAATAGCAATGGAGACCCAACATACGGATACAAGAGGTAAGCGTGTTGTTAGTGGTACTAATGATGCTTCTAGTGTGTAGATTTCAAAATTAGAACAAAAGCTAGATGCTCTTCTTGCATTGAACTCAAGAAACCCTCCGAAGGAAGTGTGTAGCATTTGTGAAACTCATGACCATGCTACCATATCTTGTCCACTTGGGACTGCATATCCAGAATTTGTGCAAGAGCAAGCTAATGTGGTAAATTCCTACAACCAAGGTCCAAGAAATGATCCATACTCTCAAAGTTATAATCTAGGTTGGAGGAATCATCCAAACTTTTCATGGAGGAATACTCAGAATCAAGCCAATCCCCCTTCATTCCAAAGGCCACAACAATCATCATCATCATTGGAGGATATAGTAAAGCAAATGGCAATCAATCAATCCAATTTTCAGCAAACTACACAAGCTGCCATCTCCAAATTGGAAGTCCAATTAGGCCAAATAGCGCTGAAATAACGCAAAGAGAACCTAGAAAATGGCCAAGCCAAACCACCGTCAATCCAAAGAACCACGAAGCCAAGGCCATTCATGTGCTCAGATCAGGTAAGATTGTTGATAATATAGTTGATTCTAATCTTTCAAATGATGCTGTGGTTGTAGAAAATGAAGATGAAGAGGAGGAGACCACAACTAGGGAAGGAGAACAGCTCAAAACTTCTCAATCTGCCCCTAATGCCAAATCAGATTCTCAGGAACCCAACAAATTCCAATTGCATAAAAGAGGTGATAAATTTGTGCCACCACATCTTCAAGAAGATAGATACGTGCCACCCGCTCCATATGTTCCACCTATTCCATTTCCAGGCCGTCTTCAGAAAGCAAAGCAAGATAAGTCTTTTAAAGAGATTTATGATATTTTGAGTAAAGTTAATATCAATTTGCCTTTGCTTGATGTTATTGAATAGATTCCTGCATATGGAAAGTTCATCAAGAACTTGAAAACTCACAAGCTCAATTTTGCTCCAAATGAAGAAGTAAAGCTCAACAAGAATGTAAGTGCTGTGTTGCAAAGGAAGCTTCCACCAAAACTAGAAGATCTTGGCAGCTTTGATATTCCCATTAACATCGGAGACAAGAAGGTTGGAAGAGCCATGTTGGACTTGGGAGCAAGCATCAATATAATGCCATATTCAGTGTATCAAAAACTTGGCTTAGAAGGGATGAAGAAGACTTCAGTGCGACTTGAACTAGCTGATCATTCTATAAAATATCCAAAAGGTATTGTGGAAGATATTTTAGTTCAAGTTAATACACTAATTCTCCCTGCTGATTTTGTAGTGATGGACATGGAGGACAATCCAAATGGAGATCGTGTTGATCCCATTCTCCTAGGCAGGCCATTCATGGCCACTGCAGACACAATCATCAAAGTGAAAGATGGCACCCTTTCCATGACTGTTTTGGGTGAAACTGTTGAATTTAAAGTGTTTGATGCTCTATCTCAACCTTCTATCTCTCTTGATACTTGCTTTTCAATTGATGTTGTGGATCATGAGGTTTCCTCCAAAATTTTGCAGAAAAAGTCTAATGATGCTCTAGAAGCTATCCTAACACAAGACGAGGAAGATCTTAGTGAACCGGAGTTCCAAGAAGTGATGGCTGCCTTAGAAGTGTTTCAACCATACCCACCATCCTTTAGGCCACCACTTGAGCCTCTTGGACCATCATCCACGAAATTGGAGCCATCCATTATCATCCCACCAAAGCTAGAACTTAAACCTTTGCCTAATCATCTTAAATATACATATTTGGGTGCTAACGAAACTCTCCCTGTTATAATTGCTGCAGGTCTCACCTCACATGAAGAAGATAGCTTAATTAAGGTTCTAAAAGAACATAAAACAGCCATTGGGTGGACCATAGCAGACATCAAAGGAATTAGTCCAAGCATGTGCATGCACCGGATTTTAATGGAAGAAGACAGCAAACCATCCCGTGATGCCCAAAGGAGGTTAAACCCCAACATGAAAGGGGTGGTTAGAGCTGAAGTTTTAAAGCTACTCGATGAAGGAATCATCTACCCAATTTCAGATTCTAAGTGGGTGAGCCCAGTGCAAGTTGTTCCAAAGAAGTCCGGAATCACCGTTTTGAAGAATGAGAATAATGAGCTAGTTCCTACACGAACCATCACCGGTTGGAGAGTTTGTATTGATTATAGGAAGTTGAATACATTCACAAGAAAAGATCATTTCCCCTTGCCTTTTATTGATCAAATCCTTGAATGTTTATCTGGCCATGCTTACTACTGTTTTCTTGTTGGTTTTTCAGGTTATAATCAAATTCCCATTGCTCCGGAAGACCAAGAGAAAACCACATTCACATGCCCATTCGGTACATTTACTTTTAGAAGGATGCCATTTGGTTTATGTAATGCTCCAGCAACCTTCCAAAGATGCATGATGGCAATCTTTTCAGATATGGTGGAACGATTCATTGAGGTATTTATGGATGATTTTTCAGTTTTTGGTTCCTCTTTTGATGATTGTCTTCATCACTTGTCTCTAGTGCTTAAAAGATGCCAGGAAACAAATATGATTTTGAATTGGGAGAAGTGTCACTTCATGGTGAGACAAGGCATTGTGCTAGGCCATGTGATTTCAAGTAAGGGAATTGAAGTGGATAAAGCCAAAATCGATCTCATCTCAAATCTGCCACCCCCTACTTCTGTTAAAGGAGTTAGAAGCTTTCTGGGTCATGCTGGATTCTATAGAAGGTTCATCAAAAATTTCTCAAGCATTACAAGGCCATTGTGTAATCTCGTTGCTAAGGATGCTGTTTTTGAGTTTAATGAAGCTTGCATGGAAGCTTTTACTACCTTGAAAAGGGAGCTAACTTCAGCCCCTATTATCATAGCTCCAGATTGGTCTTTACCATTTGAAATAATGTGTGATGCCTCTGACTTTGCTATTGGTGCAGTTTTAGGTCAAAAGAAGAACAAGCTGCCCCATGTGATTTATTATGCTAGCCGGACCTTGAATGATGCTCAAATCAACTACTCCACAACAGAGAAGGAGTTGCTTGCTGTGGTTTTTGCTTTAGAAAAATTTCGTTCTTACCTTGTTGGTTCTAAAGTAATTGTTTATTCTGACCATGCAGCTCTTAGATACTTGCTCACTAAGAAGGATGCCAAACCACGCTTGATTAGATGGATTCTCTTGCTGCAAGAGTTCAATTTGGAGATTCGAGACAAGAAGGGATGTGAGAATGTGGTAGTTGATCATTTGAGCAGAATTGTGGTTGAAGAACAAGGAGAAGCTGTGCTACCCTTGAATGAGACTTTCCCTGATGAACAACTATATGCTGCCCAAGTCAAAGAGCCATGGTATGCTGATTTTGTTAATTATCTTGCTTGTGGTGTTCTTAGAAATGATCTAACTTCTAAGGACAAGAAGAAGTTCTTTTCCATGGTGAAACATTATGTATGGGATGAACCTTTCTTATTCAAGCATTGCCCAGATCAACTCATCAGAAGATGTGTTCCAGAAGAGGATCAAGAAAGCATACTTAGGCATAGCCACGAATTGGCTTGTGGAGGTCACTTTGGAGCTAAGAAAACAGCACTTAAAATTCTGCAATCTGGTTTCTTTTGGCCCACCCTATTCAAAGATGCGTTTAATTTTTGTGTTAAGTGTGATAGGTGTCAAAGGATGGGGAACATAAGTCGCAAGAACGAAATGCCATTGAATAACATACTTGTTGTGGAGCTCTTCGATGTGTGGGGTATTGATTTCATGGGACCATTCCCATCTTCTTTTGGTTGTACTTACATACTTGTTGCTGTTGATTATGTGTCTAAATGGGTGGAAGCCATAGCCACCAAAACCAATGATCATAAGGTGGTGCTAAAGTTCTTGAAGGATAATATTTTCACAAGGTTTGGTACTCCAAGGGCTGTCATTAGTGATGGAGGTAGCCATTTCTGTAACAAGCCATTCGAAGCACTCATGAAGAAGTACAACATCACCCATCGAGTCTCTACACCATATCATCATCAAACTTCTGGTCAAGTAGAAATAAGCAATAGAGAAATTAAACATATCCTAGAGAAGGTTGTGAACAGTACAAGGAAGGATTGGGCTGCCAAGCTCAATGATGCATTATGGGCTTACAGGACTGCATATAAGACTCCCATCGGAATGAGCCCTTATCGTCTTGTGTTTGGGAAAGCCTGCCACCTGCCAATGGAGCTTGAACACAATGCTTTTTGGGCCATCAAGAAATTGAATTTTGATCTGGACAAGGCTGGCCATGTTAGAAAGTTTCAGCTCAATGAATTGGAAGAAATTAGACATGAGTCTTATGAGAATGCAAAGCTTTACAAAGAACGAACCAAGAGTTACCATGACAGAAACATTCAACGGAAAGAGTTCTCCAAAGGTATGTCAGTTCTTTTGTTTAACTCACGTTTGCGTCTCTTTCCAGGAAAATTGAAGTCTAGATGGCATGGCCCATTCACCGTGGTCAATGTTTCTCCCTATGGAGCTGTGGAGATTCAAAACCCTAAAGATGGCTCGACTTTCAAAGTAAATGGACAATGTTTAAAGCCATTCTATGAGGGAGTTTCAGCTGGCATCCAAACTGGCCATGTGGTAGATCAACTTCCCTTCGTACCATCAACTTCACTGTTTGCACAATGTCTTGCTAAGACAGTAACTAAGGCGCTTCTTGGGAGGCAACCCATGTGTTCAAGAAGAAGGTGCTTGGTAGCAATCGACCTAATCGCATCAAGGGGGAGCATTTCAATCCTTTCTCTTTACTTGTTTTATTTTTTATTTTAGTCATTTTAAGTTTCTGTTCCTTTTTATAAATAAATAAATAAATAAATTTTTTAAAAAAGTTTTTTTTTCATATAAGCTAACTTTTGGTAACCCCAGTGAGCACCTCAGTCAATATAGTGTCTAGGAGTTCTTTAGGTGACACCTTCGGTGTCTAAGAAGTGCTGGTATGTATGTGTGTATCTCTACTCTTAGTATTTGATTCCCTTCTTGAGATCTAACCAAATATTGTGTTTCTATTTCATATTTTCACTTAAGCTTGTTTGAGAGAATAAAACCATAGGTTCTGAGTGATTGAGTGCTATATGTGAGAATTAGAGTTGAAGCATGTTCTTTCTTCAAGGCTTGAGTATGCTTGCTTTGAAACCGTGTGCCTTTGAGCTATAGCTTCCATATTACACGCTGATTGATGTTTGTGCCTAATAAATCACGACCATGAATTGACCGAAGGAGCCCCCTTTTTCTCGACCCTAGCAGTCGCTCGAGAACTAAAGACGCGGCGTTTCGCCAAGATGTTTGGCCTTCCTGAAAACAAAAGAAGAAAATTGCTAAGGCATGATCATCTCGGCCTCGATTATGGGCCGAGGCCGAGGCCGAACAAAATCACGGCCAAAAGTATTAAAAGTCAAATCATCACGTGATAGTAGGGTCCCATGCTTCATTTAATGAAGTAATGCCTCTGTTTATTGCCGCAAACCCACTGGCCACAAATAAGCATTTAATGCACGAGGGAAGGTGGAAAGTGACTAAAGTTAGGATTTGGTGATAGGAATCAGAAGGATTAGACGCAGACATTCTCACAAGAATTCTTACAGCTTAAGAGATTAGGTGACCAGCTATCAGAGCAATAAATGCGTCTCCACGGCCAGAAGCGCAGAACCCACGATCAGGGCGACGGCCGAGATTCACCGGGATTTGTGGGGTCACACCACCATACTTCACGATCCCAAATGTCGATTGGACTACCCACTTGCTCTAATCAGGCTTCACCATGCAGATTGTCAGCCTCGATTACTCCTTCGGGAACTCTTCCTATAAATACAAGGCTCAAGACTACATTCAAAGAGTTCAAACACCAAACCAAAGCCTCCCATGGAGCAACTTATATTTTCCTGTAATGCACTTTCAATATTTTACTTGCTTTCCTAGGAGTAGTGTTAGTTTGTAAGAAAAATCCGTTCATCAATATATCATACGACCCTTGATTTTTAAGGCACCGGAGCACCATCCCTGTTATTCGCTCATTCACCCCATATATCATACGACCGTCGCTCATTGAGCAGCGCGCTGAAGCACCGCCCAAAACCCACCATCAACACCACCACTAAACAGCCTTGTAGCTCAGGCCGTGAACCTAACAGCCAAGATTAGTTCCTCTCTCGGCTACAATCGTTTGATTAGAAGTCAAGTCCAAACAGGCGCACCACTTAACCATTCCCATCCAAACCACATCTCGACGCACGGTAGACCGTGCTGGCACGCCTGCGCACAACCGTACCACATCCAAAAGCAGGAAGCCGCGTGTCAACGCATATCCCCTCGGCCCAGAACTCCAGGCCGTGAGATTTGTGCGGTAGACAATTGATCACCTATCTTGGCAACTCTATGGTGTTGGAGGTATGACTAAAGTTTTCTTTTATTTTCATTAGTTGATTTCAAGTTTTACTAACCACTTTGTTTTGTAGAGTTAGTAAAGCGTTTGTGGGTATCGTTTCTGTTAAACCCTCAGGAGACACAACTCCTCCTACTAGGGATGCCTAGAGGTTTAAAGGCTTGTTGCATATGCTCAATGCAATCGAGTTACCTGCGGAAGTGGTTTAGTTAATTTCTTGTTTTGTTTTTAACTTTATTTTGTGTTGTTTTGCTCGAGGACTAGCAAAATCTAGGTCTGGGGGTATTTGATCAGTTCATAATTGTATATCATTTTGTACCCCTCTAGCTTATGATTTGGTTATGTTATTGAGTTAAACTTGTGCTTTTAATCCCTTTTCTGTTTATCATTCAGTTCATTGGGCCTTAGGTAGCAATGGTGGCCTTGTATAGGAAAAGATGCAAAATGGTGCAAAAACGAGCAGACTGAGTTAGCAATTTGTTTCGGCCTTAACTTCCTCCTCCCAACTTGTATTGGCCCAATTAATATGTGGTTGGAAAGAAGAGATTCTGAATTGTAAGATGGACTACTCAAATGTATCAATTGATGAAGCCAAGCCCAATCCGTGGGCCCATCAAAATGCACACCATACATTCCAGTCTATTTTCGGCAGTCAGCTTGCAAGGCCCAAAACGTATACTTGTATTGCTCAGATAGGAATACATTATTCATACAGGTTGTTCCAATGGATGTCTATTATGACATATCCAAATTTGAGCCCTATTAGATACATATTGAAACCTCAAGCCTTCATACACCAAGCCTGGTTCAGAAGAATCTTTTATTTCCAGCAACCAAAAGAAAACCCACATGGGTTGGCAGCAAAAGGCAGCCACAATTGAACACCTTTGAACATCCATGTGAAGAAAGCTTGAGGTGCAGCAAAAGAAGTATGGGATGGGATTGATTCCAACCACACTAACATAGACAAGATAAAGTGGGAGTTATGGGTTGTATTAAAAGAGGAATGGTGGTGTTGGATTTCATCATGATGTTCCTCTCTTAGCCCTATAAATAGAGAAGTCTTCAAGCTACAAAATTCACTTCAGCCATCCTCCACACTTCCATCATTCCATCAACACATCTTGAAATCATCCTCATACACTCCCGTCAACCCCATACACTCTAGCAAGCAACCCAATACTCTAAACTACCCCAAATCACCAAAACAGCTCCAGAAAACCTCTCTTTCATTTCCCTACGAATTTCCTCTTTCTCAACCATCACCACTCACCCAAACTCATCCCAAATCACCTACTAGCTGTCATACATCATTCTAGACGTGGGGAAGCTCTTGGAGAAGCATTAGACGTGAAGAAGCACTTGAAGAAGTCTTGGACACCACAAGAACTTCGGAAAAAAGGTTTTTCTATTCTTATTGCATTCCTTATGTTTTCTCATTTCTATCTGAGTTTATTTTTCATTATGAGCAGCTAATTTCATAACTAGGGCTTCGATGTAACCTAACATGAATATTCTGGGTTTATAAGTTTGGAGTTTGAAGTTTCAAGTTTGATTCATGATTCATGTTTTTATTCATTATGCTTATCAATTAATATGCTTGTTTGAATGATTAAGCACCATTATAACTTGTATGTTAGCTATCTTGGTTTGAATCAAGAGTAGACACCATGCTTTGATTCAAATTGAACTATGAATAGGAAGAGTATGTATGGACATTCGACAACAGGGATTAGATACATGCTTGTTTGTTTAAATTGTTCTTCTATGCTTAATGGGTTCCTAATGCTTAATTTAGGTTAGAAAACAAATGATCAAATTAGGGAATTAGAAACGCAAGGTTAGAACCAGGCACCATGGCCTAATCATACTTTAGCTAGAATCAATCTTTGAATATGAATTAGACTTGTTACTTGACTCCTTATAACCCAGAATTGAATTGTTCTAGTGATTCGAATGCCCTAGTCTCCAAATATGTTTTCCATCTCTTAAAACCACTCTTTGTTACATTTTTTTACTTGTTTTTGTTTGCAATTTCATTTTGCTCTTCTTTTGTTCAACAATCACAACCACTCTTGCTTTAAATTCTGTTTTAGACATAACTAGTTTTAACTTCTCAATCTTCGTGGGTACGACCTCGTACTTGTCTTGCTATATTACTAATTGCCCCATACAATTCCGAGTTAACATAATATTAACAACATTATGTCAACGAGATTCTTGCTTATACTAAGAAAGTATTGAAACATGTTATGTGATTATCCGTTGGGCACTTAAATGATTTTCCGAAAATATACTGGACCGGACATTGTATTTTCCGGATAGAGCTCAGCTCCATCACCACCACTTTGGGATGATGTGAGGCATATTTGATGCTATCTTTGCATAACACCATATACAGGCATATTCTTTTTAAGTGAACTTACAAATATCCCAGATTTTGTTGGATATGCGGACTCCGGAAATTTCTATGGTCGCTTACTGGAAAAGGTTAGTCATGAAGATTTCAGGGGGAGATATTCTTCAGGGGGGGCATCCAACAATATTACAAGATTGACTCACAGAAGTAGCGTCAACTATGATATTCAAAGGATGATCAACAGTATGGCTTAAAGATATTTTTCCAAGCATCAGGGGAGCGTGCTATCAATAAGGACCTTCACACACTGTACTCTTTTTCCTTCGTCCAGGTTTTTATCCCACTGGGTTTTTCCTAGCAAGATTTTAACGAGGCAGTGTCGCACGGGCATCAATATGCACAGATTTTTATTTTACATGGTTATGTACTCTTTTTCCCTTCGACTAGTTTTTGTCCCACTGGGTTTTACTGGCAAGGTTTTTAACGAGGCATGTTCCATACATTGTGGTCTCCAAGGGAGAGTGTTGTAAAATGATAAGGTGATAAGGTGGAGCCCACATGTTGGAAGGGAATCTCCATTTACCTTCCTAGAGTCTTCTATTTACAAAACTGTTAAGCCAAGGGTTTGCCTATAAAACTATGGCTTCATTCTCATTTGTATATGTAGAAGAAAGTCTCAATGAAAACATCAGACTTCTATGCTTTCTCTATACCTCAATTCTCTCTACAATTCCTCTAGATTTATAACAAAAGTGATATTTGCACTACTACAAAAAAGGCAAAAGACGATGGGAATTCACCGTCGTGTATCGGGTTTTCAAACCGCCGTAAAATCAACCGACATCTTTTCCAAAGTAAAACCACGACGGTAAATCATCGTCGTTGTTGTAACAAACAACGTCATTAACAAAAAACAACCGACGTTTGTATACTGAAAAATGAACCAAAAAATTGTCGTGGAGAAGAATAGACGACCTATTTTATACAAAATCCGTCGTGTAAATAAATACAATACGTCTTTAAATAAATAAAATACGACGTTATTAAAACATACGACGTCCAATATATTTATATAACCGTCGTGAAATAGTTTTTCCACTTCGTTTTTTCCATTAATATTGACGTGGAAATAGCGGTTAGGGTAAATCACTGTTGTTGTTATAACAAACAACGTCATTAACAAAAAATAACCGACGTCTGTATACTGATAAATGAGCCAAAAAATTGTCAAGGATAAGAATAGACGACCTATTTTGTACAAACTCCATCGTGTAAATAATACAATACGTCTTTAAATAAATAAAATATGACGTTATTAATACATACTACGTCCAATATATTTATATAACCGTTGTGAAATAGTTTTTCCACTTCGTTTTTTCCATTAATATTGACATGGAAATAGCGGTTAGGGTAAATCACCGTCGTTGTTATAACAAACAATGTTATTAACAAAAAACAACCGACGTCTGTATACTGAAAAATGAGCCAAAAAATTGTCAAGGATAAGAATAGATGACCTATTTTATACAAACACCGCCGTGTAAATAAATATAATACGTCTTTAAATAAATAAAATACGACGTTATTAAGCTATACTACGTCTCATCTATTTATATAACCGTCGTGAAATTGTTTTTCCACTTCATTGTATATGAAATAAACGACGTGGAAAATATGTTAGGCTCTTGACTTACGACATATTTATTTATATAAACGACGTAGTATTTTATATACAATGTCGTGATCATGTAAAAGATAGCCGTGTTTCTCTATTTATACGTCGTCTTTACCAAAATAATAGTCATCTAACCTATCTGAGACGGCGAAGTTTTTCAGCCAATCGCCGTGGAAAATATGTTTAACGACATAAGAATAAAAAAGAGACGTGGATATTCTCATATAACGTTGTTTTTGTAAAAGAACGACGTTCAAATATCTTTTTACGTCGACAAATTTACCTCTGGATTTCAAATTACGTCGTGAATTATTTATTTTTCACTTCGTTTTTTATATAACAAGCGACGTGATAAAATTTTAAGACGACGATTTTTGATTTGTTACGGACGAGTTCATGATCTAAGACGTCGTCTTTTGTAACGTTCAGGTTCGATATCTGTCCTTTTAGATGTCGGTATTATGGTACTGGAGTCGTGTTATTTGTAATTACATGTCGGCTCTTTATGCTTCTCCGACGTGATATCGTTAATAATTGTTTCATAATACCGTCGTCTTTCTTCAATTTTACTTCGCTTTTAGACATCGGTAAATACAATGCCGTCGTTGAATGATCCAAAACGTCGTTTTTTATTGACAATTTTATGAAAACAGACGTCTGTTTTTCACAGTTTTATGAGGACCGTCGTTTTATAATACTGAACCGGTATTTTATGTACTGATTGTTTTGTGGCCAAAACCTACATAACGAAAGTGAAGAAAACACATTACAATTTATTACAAAATTAATGTCATACAGTAATGTTGTTTAGGGCATAAGTAATTTCATAAATTATAAGAGCATCATTCAATCCATATATCTTCACACCCATTTCGAATATTTTGACTCCCAAACTCACCCACCAGTTCATCAAATGTGTCAACATTTGGCATCCCTCTAGTAAATAGCTCACACTCAATTCTCATATCACCTAAGACATCATCACCAATAACATCATTATATTCTCTATTAGGCATTGATAACACTACCGACCAACCAAGATGCATCGGGTCGTCAACAAAAAATACTTGTTTGACTTGAGAAGCCAAAACAAATTGGTCATTCCTATGTCCAATTTTACTCAAATCTATAAGGGTAAATCCAAGTTCGTCGACTACAAGGCCAGAAGTACTATCTATCCAATCACACCTAAAGACTGGGATTGTAAACTTTTGGTAGTCAAGGTCCCAAATTTCTTGAATGACACCATAAAAACCCATATTTGAGAGAATTGGGTTTTTATCCTTGGCACTAGCAACTTGCATGGTATGTGCAAGTAAATAAACTCCACTATTTTGAACTGTTCGCACATCATCTTGTGCCTTGATGTTAAATTTAACACCTTTAATAAGATAGCTCCTATATAATGACACTGCCATGTTTGGACCAGCTGCTAGCCACCTTAAATTTTCTGATACCCCATGATTGTCTCCATCATCAAGTTCACTTTGAACCTGCAAATTAATCATATCTTAATTCAATCTAACATAGAAAGAAGAAAATTAAAAGTCCAATATGTTATTGAATAACATATACCTTGAAGTGTAGCCATTGAATGAAAGTGCTATTGTGCTTATCTGTCAGCCACTTTGTTCTCTTTCTAAATTTTGGATAAGCGGCCTTGATGTGGATCATATGTTCCCTACATGACACGAAAAATTCAAGCATTACTGTCCCAAACATATAAGATAAACATAACGAATAATTTAAAATGGAAACTTAAAGAATAAAACTCATACTGGATATAAAGTAGGACTTCCTCCGTATTCTCCAAGACATATAGATGTGCTTGGTTCAACAGGTCCCGATCAACTAAGCTCACTGTGCAACCTGATAATGGCTTTGAAACTCCTATCTTCTGACTTGATGGCACTCCAATTGTACTAATATCAGATAAATGTTCAGTGCAAAATTCTACAGCTTCTTCAGCTATATAACGCTCAGCAATGCAACCTTCGGGATGAGTACGGTTCTAAACATACCCCTTTAGAACTTTCATATATCTTTCGAACGGATACATCCATCTAAAATATATTGGCCCACATAGACGAACTTCTCTGACAAGATGTGCTACTAGATGAACCATGATATCGAAGAATGAAGGTGGAAAGTATTTTTCAAGCAAACACAAAGTAACTACTACATCTTCTTCCAACTTATCTAGCTTGGAAACATCAACCGTCTTTGCACATATAGCATTGAAGAAGAAGCACAAACGAGTTATTGCATACCTTGCAGGCTTCTCCAAAATAGAACGAATTGCCACAGGGAGCAATTGTTTTATTAAGGTATGACGATCATGTGATTTAAGGCCAAGAAGTCTTGAATCTTGTGAAGATACAAGATTTTTTATATTTGAAGAATAACCTTCAGGGACCTTCATACCATAGAAAGAATTGCAAACCGCTCTCTTCTCTGCTCTTGACAAATTCCAAGGCCCTAGAGGCAAACGAGTACGTCTTTCTCCATACTCGGGTTGCAAATCAGTTTTGATCCCCATGTTAAATAAATCTAACAGAGCAGCAATCCCATCTTTATTTTTTCCAGGGATCTCCAGCAATATACCAATGATACTATCACAAACATTCTTCTCAATGTGCATAACATCTAGGACATGCCTCACTGGAAGGTATTTCCAATACTCAAGATCAAAGAATTTTGACTTCTTCTTCCAACAAACTCTATCACCATCATTTTCACCTCCACCTCCCCCTTTTTTCGAGCCCCATATGTAATTAATATCTTCAACCATATGCAGCACTTCTTCTCCCGTTAATGGCTCCAAAGGCGTGCCATATTCAGGTTTCCCATTAAAAGTTGAACGTTGCCTCCTATATGGATGATTGATTGGTAACCATTTTCTATGCCCAATGTAACAAATTTTCAACCTGTGACTAGGTGTATTATTGCCGCATATTAGACAAGCTTTATATCATTTAACAACACAACCAGATAAGTTTCCATAGGCGGGAAAATCATTAATTGTCCACAGTAATGCAGCCCTGAGTGTAAAGTATTCTCCTATGTGTGCATCATACACCCCTTTAATCCCATCCCACAAAGATTTTAAATCATCAATCAAAGGCTTCAAGTAGACGTCTATATCATTTCCGGGTTGTTTAGGACCGGAAATCAATAAAGTCAACATCATGAACTTTCGTTTCATGCCTAGCCATGGTGGGAGATTATATGTAACTAAGATAACTGGCCAGCAACTATATCTGCTACTCAGAGAACTATGGGGATTGAATCCATCAGATGGGGAATCCGCCGGATGAGACATCTGACCGTCAATTGATTTTCTAGCAGCATGCCAAGTCAAATTCTTAGTTGTCTCATGTGATTGAAACATCCTTTTAAACCTTGGAATTGGAGAAAAATATCACACCACCTTCGCTGCCACACCCTCTTTCAAGAATCCATCTTTGGTTTCCTTCCACCTTGAGATACCACAAGTAGGACAATTAGTTGAATCTTCATACTCCTTCCTATACAAGATGCAATCATTAGGGCATGCGTGGATTTTCTCATAACTCAGCCCCAATGCACACAAAGTATTTTTTGCCTCATACATAGAGGCCGGTATTGTATTTCCTTCTGGAAGCAACTCGCCCTGAAGTATCAATAATTCTGTAAAACATACATCACTCATCCCATGTTTTGCGTTCAAATTATACAACTTCACTAATGCCGATAACTTGGTGTACTTTCTACAACCAGGGTACAATGGTTGATCTCCATTCCCAATCACATTAGCAAACTCATAAGGATCGGATCCAAAATCACCAAAATCATTACCATCCATCTCTATTTCTTCAGACACAAAATTGTACCCACTATGGTCATCATCTTCTTCAACATTTCTATTAGCATTAGTAGTTGGTTCCCAAGGTTCTCCATGAAATGTCCAATTCTTATAGCTTTGGTCAACTCCATTAAAGTATAAGTGATCCCTTATAATTCCAACCCCAAACAATTTCAAATTCACACATTTAACACATGGACAACGGATATGCGTTGTAGTTAGAAGATTTTCTACAGAAAATTGCAAAAATGCTTCCACCCCTAACTCATATGCCTTCGATCTTCTATCTGAGTGCATCCATGACTTATCCATCTCCGACACTATATCCTATTATCTATAATAAGGTGAAAAGACAAGCAATGACCATCACTATAGCAGATTATATAAGGTTTTAATAGCAAGTAATATAGTATACAGACGACGGTTTTTAAACAACAACAGACGTATTACACATACATAGATGGCGGGTTTTAAAAAAACGTCGTCTAATGCTAGCAAAAAACAGAGGCCAGCGAACTTGAACCACGAAGGTAGTTAAAAAATGCGTTGTGGTAAAAAAATACAGACGACGGTTTGTTAAAAAACCATCGTCGTATGCATAAAAAAGTTATCGAAATCCCAGTTTATTTTCAAGAACCCAAAATATATTCAGAACACAGCATATACATTAATTTTTATGTTGGGTATTAAGAACACTTATACTAAGCACGAAACCAACATATACTAAGCATGAAAACATTAAATTCATTCCCGATTCATAATAACAGAGAGTGATTAAAAGATCCGACAACATTAAATCCATTCCCGATTCATGAAAACATTAAACATTAAATCCATTAACCCATACCGTTGACAACATTAAAAAATCACAAAACCATTTACCACAGAACTGAATATCATTCAATGAATTTACAAGCATGAGATTAGGGTTTGTACTTACAGGTAGGCAGAGCTCACAGATTATGGCCAACTTGGATTCAACGGAGTTGTAAACTTGGCCAACTTGGATTCGACGGAGAGCCCAACTTTGAATTAGAGTTGAAGTGAGAAAGCGGAGCGAAATGTTTTAGGTCACAGACTATGGCCAACTTGGTTCAGGGTTACAAGTATTAGAGTTAGAGCGAAATCTGAAAATTTTAGGTCGCGGTGAAATTTTTAGAAAGCGTGCTTTTTAAAAAACATCGACGGAAAAAAAAAAACAACCGTTGTTAAAATTTCAACCTAAACATGACGTTTATTTAAAAAATGACGTCGTTGTAAATATCCTTACGACGCAAAAACAAACTACCATCGTTAAAATGTCAAAAGAAATATGACGCCTATTAAAATAATTGGGTCGTGGTATCTCCATACGACGTAAAAAAAAACATACGTATTAGAAAATTAAATAGACAAATATACCCTAAACCCTAAACCCTAAACCCTAATAAATAAAACCTAAATTTTATATATATTTTTAAAAAATAATTTTTCAAAAGGGATTAGGGTTTTATGGCCTAAAATATATCGTCCATAAAACCCTAATCCCTAATCCCTTTTCTAAATTTATTTAAACCCTAAACCATTAAAGTATAAATGATGTTGTGACTGATGAAAACATTTTTCTTTTTGGTGGTCATTTTAAATTTGTATAACTCAAACTTAATTTTTTAAAGCTTAAGGGGGAAGAAAATATCTCAATGACTTCATAGGAGTTGACGTTGCATTTTTTGGATTTATTTTAAATTTATTATGAATATTTCGAATTAAAGAGAATAAAATATTATTAATAAAACCCACAAACCACGTCGGCGTTAAGAAATTAAAGACGTTGTAAATCATAATAAACGACTTACTTTTAAAACAAACGTCGTTTAAAGGAAAAACCATGGCCATTTTTACACAGAAAATGACATACAAACCATATTCCACGACCTAAACTCTTAACTTCTCGCTGTCTAATATCAAGCAAACAACGTCGTCTATAGAACCAAGAGCGTCGTTTGAAAAACCTTTTACGTCTCTTTGTAAAAAACTATGACGTTGTTATGTGTGTACAACGTCCTTTTGAAGAAACGACGGTTTAGAAAGTGCCCCTGGGTTTTTCACAACATGAAAACCTCAACAAATTTGGTTCAGCATGATCTTGGGTTTTTCACAACATGAAAACCTCAACAAATTTACAGGGAGGTTGACGGTGCATTTTTTGGATATATTTTAAATTTATTATGAATATTTTGAATTTAATAGATATAAAGACGACGGTGTTCGATATAATTATGTCGTTGTAAGTTTTATTACATGTCGGTCACACAATTTGCACAAAAACTTGCACAAAAACTTGTCTAATTCATAGGTAAAAAAAGAATGTACATTATACATAAAATTTGCACAAAAACTTGTCTAATTCTAACAAAATTTGTACATTTTATAAAAATGTTTAAGTATTCTAAAAATCCTCTACTCCATATGAACACAAACAAACTTTGCCCATTCTTTCCAAACTTCTTCAATGGCTTCTTGGGGCTATGGCGCTTGATCCTTTCCCTTCGCAAACTGCAATCCATAAACAATGATTATTCTAACAGACGACGCTGTTTTTCATTTACCGACGTAGTTTATATATTCAACGACGGTATTTTTAATTTACCGTCGTTGATAATACAAAAAACGACATAAAATAAATCTGGAAATTTTCTTCTTACCATCTTCTCAAATTCCAGGGAAGTATCCTTTATGATGTCTCTCATAAAGCGCATGTCATAATACCCGCATTCTACACTGCTTGGTTGCTTTGGTGTGCCGGACAGAGTTTTCCAAAGAGGTGCTTTACGGCCTACTCTGCCTATGTGTGTATTATACATTTTTAGAGCACTGTTCACTATGTTTTTCCCATCCTCATCCACAACTCGATTTCCAGGCAGTGGATCCATAAAATAGACGGTCTCCTTCTTTGCTCTCACAATGATCAAGACCCAATGACGGCTGCACAAAATAAATATAAAGGTTAAACAGTTTTATATGCAGAGCATCATACAAACAAAATCCTGTTTTTTGTTTGGAGACTAACCCTGGATTGTAAGGCATCAGGAAAATCTATTCACCATCTGTTTTTTGAAGTCGATTGGCTACAACACGTGATCTTTCAGTTAATGAACCAGTGTCGGCACTAACTAGAGCAGGGTCGATAAAGCCAACCATGTTCACCATATTTGCAGCTTTCAAATTATCAAATAGGCACCTAAATATATGAAATGAAACCATGTGTGTTTTTTTTTTCAACATAAAGGAGAGTGTGAAATGAATATTTGATAAGGACAAACCTCATATATACTGCAACCACAGTAGCCCTAATTTCTTCCATTCCAGCAAACTGTGTAATATCTTCATGCAAGACGAAGGTAGTACGATCTATGCCAAACACCTCCTTCTCAATTGTAAAGGTCATAGTCTTCTCCTGAGGCTTTAGTGTCGTTTCCGCATAACTACAAAGGGATTGTAAAGAAGATGGCAACTCCAGCTTTGAATAATCTGATACTTCAGTATTCTGTTTGAAGAAATAAAGCAACATAAAGTGACGTGGTAAATAAATAAAAACGACGGTTTAAATAACAAAACGTCGTCTGAAAATAAGTTACACGACGGGAAAAAAATACCGTCGTAATGAATACTTTATTACGTCGTATAAAAAAAAAACTGACGTCTAATTCAAATGCAAAATTCATAGATAATGAATTTACCTTTTCAATTTGCTTTTCTCCAACACTGGATTGCTGTTTTAATAAATAAAGAGAGAGAGAGATATATATATATATATATATATATATATATATATATATATATATATATATAAGAAAGCTTGTACAACAATTTAAACATTCAATTAAAAAAAACTGTCGTGGAAATTTAAAACAAACGATGGTTTAAAGAAAATATCGACGTCTGAAAATTGAAAAACAAATGAAAAGGCAAAGTTATGAGAATTTACCTTTTCATCTTTCTTTTCTACATCCCCAGATTTCTGTTATAAGAAATAAAGAAATATATATAAGACATTGTACAAAAAGTAAAAAAATTAAATTAAACCGTCGTGGTACTAAATAACAGACAACGGTATGTAAGAATTACAGACGTCTAAAATTAATTAAACGACGGTAAATAATAAACATCGTGGTAATTCATGTATTACGACGGTAAAAAAGCTCGTACAACAATTTAAACATTCAATTAAAACCAAAACTGCCGTAGAAATCCACGTATGAAAATTGAAAAACAAATGAAAAAGGCAAAGTTATGAGAATTTACCTGTTCAACTATCTCAACTATCTTTCCTTCTATCTTTTCTACTCTCTTTTCTACATCCCCAGATTTCTATTTTAAGAAATAAAGAAATATATAAATGACATTTTACAAAAAGTAAAAATAAGTAAATAAACCGTCGTGGTAAAGCATAACAGAAGACGGTATTTAATAATTACATACGTCTAAATAACATTAAATGACGGTAAATAATAAACCGTCGTCTAAATCACATAAATTTTTCAGAAATTCAGATTCCAGAGAGTACCAGCCTTTTTTAGCAGAAACACAAATAACAGCAATTGCAGAGAAACAGAGTGAGAGAGAGGGAGAGAGAGAGAGAGAGAGAGAGAGAGATACAGAGAGTGGGATTGTGTAAGTGAAGATAGCTTGTAAAACAAGTAAACTAAATACTATAATAACTCAATTATTTCCACCGTCGTAGTATGAAACACAAACGACGGTTTAATAAAAAATGCGTCGTGGTATAACTTTTAACACGGCGGTAAATATAAACAGAGAAACAGAGAATTCAAAGTTCAGAGACGTTACCATTTCTTCCTGCTTTTCCCCATTCTTGGCAGTATCCTCCTCAAATTGTAGGGCTCTAACATCAAGTACCCCAGAGCAGCTTGCTTTGTCCGACATTGGATTTTTGGGACTTTGCCCTTGGATTTGACCGGGGTTAGTATTCAGTTTCAGCACGCTTGGATCAAAATTGGGGATGAGTTTGGAAAGCTGACTCATCAAATTTTCCCTCTCAGCTTCTACCAATTGCTTGGTTCTAGCCTCCATCTTTAAACTCTCTTCTCTTGATCTAGCCTCCATTTTCAAAGTCTCTTCTTGAAGGACAAGTCTTACACTTTCCATCAATTGATCAGCAAACCTTACCTTCTGTTGTCTAGGTAAATTGAAGTATTGCTTAGGGGAAATCCCAGCCCCTACCCCTCTAACTCTTCCTGGATGCTCGGGACCCAAAGCCAATGTCAACACATCATTGCTTCCTGACAGAGAAAGAGTGCCTTCAGAGACTTGCTTTTGCAAATCATACTAACACAAAGACATAATAAAAAGTTAGCATAAGAAAACACACGACGGTTATTTATAAAAAATCGACGTAATATAATATTTCACACGACTCAATAACATAACAATCGACGTAATATAATATTTCAGACGACGCTACCTAAATACCGACGTTATTAATTTATTAACACGACGTCAATAATAAACCACCGACGTCTTATGATATAATTACAAAAAACAGAGTAGTGATTCCAGATTCAGACCTTTAACGACGTGTTTTAAAATATTTCGACGTAGTAATATTTTTCACACGACGCAAAAATATAACAGAAGACGTAATAAAAATTTAAAATAGAGTGAGTAGGCTTACAATTAATTTTGCTTTCTCCGCAGCCTTTGGATCCGGGATGTTACCATGTTTGTCTTCTCTAGCTTTCTTCCATAAGGTAGATCGATCAATATCAGCCCCGGGCATGGTTTCCACCAAGTGCTCCTCCAAACCAGCATATCCTTTTCGAGACAATTGATGATTGTACTCAAGTTTCTCCCTCATCTGTGATTGTTCTTCATGCACAGCCTCAAAATTTTCAAATAACCTTGAAGTTACAAAGGCATCCCAGTCAGCGTTCTCTATGAATTTGTATGTTTCAGGGGGTTGCCTTAATTTCTCCTTCTCCTTGATGAATGGAAGGATATGAACCCTCGTTAGTGTAGACTTGAAATCCTTCCATTTCTTGGCAGCATAAGATAACACCATTTTCTTGCCCCCTTGACCAACCACAAAAGCCATGTCAATGGCTTCCCAAATCTGCGCTTTTATATCCTTGGATATTTGAACCCATTTCTTGTCCACAAGTGGGACTTTGGAGCGTGCCAACACACCAATGTAGGACTGCATCTCACTATGTGCAGGGCCATATGGTTTCCCCTTTTGATTGTGCTCAACAACAGGCTTGATTTTCTGAAATTTTCTCTTCACAACACGGGGCATTGTGCTTATACCCCGACCTGACTTTGGCTCCTCAAAAAATGTTGCTATGCTGCCTGGTTCTGTCTCAAAAGATGAAACAAACTTCATCTTCTTCGAGGACTTGGCTTGAGGATTTACAACTCTAAGCTCCTTACATTCATTTTTTTTCAAGCCAGACTCCTTACTTTAGGATTGAGAAACCATGGTTACAGACAAATCAAACCTGCAAGTGAAAATATTTCAGTGAAATTAAGAAAAAACACGACGGTTATTTATAAAATACGACGTATTATAATATTTCAAATGACGTAAGAACAAAACAATCGACGTAATAATAAATTTTCACGACGGTAATTAACCACCGACGTGATTAAATATTACAACGACGTCAATAATAAACAACCGACATCTTATGATATAATCACAAAAAACAAATTATTAAATATTACGACGTTAATAATAAAAATTCGCCGTGGTATTGAAAATAAAACGACGTAAATATTAATATACCGTCGTCTATACCACAGAAAACAAATTAGGAAAAACTTAAAATATTTTCAACAGAAAAATAATTATAAAGATTTTCAAAACAAAAACCATTGTTCAGAGAAATCAAACCTGCGATTAATATATCCTTAAAAATCAAATACAAAAAAAGAAGATCATTTTAAAAAACAACGAAGAACACTTTCACACAACGCTAGGGTGACTGACGAACCGTCGTGGTCTATAAATTTAACCACGTAAATAACAAGCCACCGTCGTCTTATTTTGTTGAAGTAAAAGAATCAGAGTAGTGTTCAAACTTGGAAACTTTCCGTCTTTTTCTGCAAATTTTATCAAACTTGGAAAGAAAAATTGTAAAAAGATTTAAAAAAACGAAAATGATATGCGCATGCAAAACAAGAACAAAAATCCTTCCAGAAATGCTTATCCTTTGCGTGCAATGAAAGCTTTCTCCTGGAGTTTGGTGTTTCAGTTCAGAGACGAAGACGAAGAGGAGAGGAAGACGAAAAGTTTTCTCTCGGAGATAAGCTTGAAAGTTTGAAACAACGCTTTGAGAATGAATAATGAGAGAAGCTTGAAAGTTTTTCTTGGGTTTGGAAACAGTGCAAGTATGGGTCAGGTAGGCAAAAAGTTTAAAATAATAACAGACCGTTTCATAAAACGACGCTATTAATATGATGCGCCCTAGTATGCAACATTATACGGTGCTATAGGTTAACACCGCCCTATAATATGACTTTACACGACGCCAGGTTTTAATGAACCGCCATTTTTATACCGAATTACACGATGCATTTTTCTTCAAAAAGATGAATCACGTCATTTTCCAATTTACCCAACGACCTTATACTCAATAATAACGATGTGAAAAATACATACCACGTTGTTTTAATTACTCATACCGACGTGTAACTTTTTTAATTACACAATAAATTAGTTTTCCAAAAAATGACGTCGTTTTTTATATAGCGTCGTTAATTTATTTATACGACCTTATTTTAGGTTTAAACGACGTTTATGTTTTCATATAAACGTCGATAATTTAATATAAGGGTTTTTCTGTCTTTCTTTCGTCTTCATTTTTCAATTAGGGTTTCAACTTCTTCTTGCCCTTGGCTCTGTCTCACCTCTCTTGGCTTTGTCTCACCTCTCTGGAGGCACATCACCTCTTTGTCTCACCTCGCTTTCATTTTTCAGTTTGGATGTTGATGTCTGTGCGCGTTTCTGTTATCCCTCAAGGCCTGAGCCTTCATGATTCTTTCCATGTTGGCAGTCCAGCCATACTCGCCTATCACCAAACAGCAAGGAGAGTCTACCACACGGTTAGACACCACAACCTTCTCCACTCTGTCACCCAAAACATCCTTCACAACCCTGCAGAGTCCCTCAAACTTCTCCTTCACCTCTTCCTTCTTCTTTGCCTCGTCTTCACTCTCATCAAGCTTGAGACCTTCCTTGGTGGCTGAGACTCCTTGTGAGAGTAATTGGCACATCATCCACTTCTAAAACATTGCCTTTGTGTGTTGGTTCGATTATGATGAGGAACAGAGTTCATTCTGGTAATGATAGACGAATAATGGTAAAAAATTTGTACGTCGTTAATTTAACAAACCGTCGTGGTTAGTACAATTATGCGGACAGTAGAGTTATGGATACCGTCATAGTATAGTATAATTAAAAAGTCGATAAATTTATATTTACAGTTGTGGTAACTTAATTTAAATCGATGAATTTTTTTGTAATTAACCGTCGTAGATTTCTTTGAATTTATGCGTCACTGACTAAGAAAATTAGGTCGTGTTTATTAATTAGTTAACACGGCGTCTTATTTTTATATCGTCGTTTTTACTTTCTACGACGGTGATTTTATAGATGCAGTTGTTGTTTTTAGGTTCAGATTTTAACTCTGAAAAATACCTTTGTAATAAGACGACGCTTTTTTAATTTGGTGCGTCGTGGTTTAAAAATATCTAAACGTGTACCGGTTTTTTAGGTGTTTAAAGTATGTTTCTACGATGGGTTTCTATTACCGTCGTCTTTTAAAAAACAACGATGGTTTTTTGATCTATTGTCATTGTTTACTGGTCGTCTTTTGCCCTTTTTGTAGTAGTGTTTTAAACGACATCTATGTTTTCATTTAGACGTCGCTAATATTAATATAACCGACGTGGTATATAAGATTGTTTTATATATAAGATTTTTTCAATCGTTCTTTCGCTTTCATTTTTCAATTAGGGTTTCAACTTCTTCTTGCCCTTGGCTCTGTCTCACCTCTCTGGAGGTACATCACCTCTCTGTCTCACCTCACTTTCATTTTTTAGTTTGGATGTTGATGTGTGTGCGCGGTTGTGTATCTGAAAGACACAAACACGCACACATCATCAACTTCTGAAAAATTGTCTTTCTATAAGCTAAGACACAAACACGCTTTCATTTTTCAGTTTGGCTGTGGTCGTCAAATTTTAGAGGCAAATATTTTGGATGTTGATGTGTGTGTGTCTTTGTGTATCTCAAAGAGACAAAGATGTACATCATCAATGTCTAAAATATTGCCTTTGTGTGTTGGTTCGATTATGATGAGGAACAGAGTTCATTCTGGTAAGACTTCACTTTAATTTGACTGTGACGACGGTTTTCTATATAAACCGTCGTGGGTTATCACAAATCTTGTCATACTGTTTATCTACCGCCGTAGGAAAAAAAATCAAATAAATGAATCTTTAAAAAGCAATAAAAATTAAGACGACGGTTTATAGATAATGATAGACGTATAAGTTAATTAATACAACGGTATTTTTAACTCCACGAATTGGTATTGGAATTTTATACGTCGTTAATTGAACAAACCGTCGTGGTTAGTACAAATTATGCGGATAGTAGAGTTATAGATACCGTCTTAGTATACTGTAATTAAAAAGTCGATAAATTTATCTTTACCGTCGTGGTAAATATATTTAATACGGTCGTCGATTCCATGGAATTTATGCGTCGCTAACTAAGAAAATTTGGTCGTTTTTATTCTATATTTAACACGGCGGCTAATTTTTAAACCGCCGTCTTTACTTTCTACGGCGGTGACTTCATAGGTGCATCGTGTTTTAAAAATATCTTTGCGATTCCCGGTTTTTTAGGTGTTTAAGTTATATATCTACGATAGGTTTCTATTACCGTCGTCTTTTAAAAAACAACGACAGTTTTTTGATCTACAATCATTGTTTTCTGGTCGTCTTTTGTGCTTTTTGTAGTAGCGTTTGATTGAGAAAACTTACACATCTGCAACAGGCTTCAATGCTGCATTTGCACAGAATGGAGGTAACCTGAGGAAAGTAACCTGTCCTCTGCTACGGTGGACTACAAACTTTATAAATTGAGTCTTAGAGATGCAATTATGATCAATTTGATATTCACGTTCAAATCTGTGCATCAAGGTTACAAGCTCAGTTGTTCTGACAACCACAGATTCAATTTCATTGTCAGAACTCCAAAATCCATGATTTCCAAGGTCAATCTTAGTACATATTAACTCACTGCCAGGACATGCTTTGGTTTAACAGAAGAACTCGGCGATTGTTTTGCTTTTTTTTTTTTTGTCTGAATATGAACTTCATTAAAAACAGAACGCCATAACAGCACCAACAAAACACAACAAACAAGACAAAGGCTAAACTATGCTCCATACAGAGAGCCGAGACAAATAGCCAAAGTCACAAAAGAGCAAAACTAAAGCAACAGTTCTTTATGAAAACCTCCCTGGAGGACAAGGGAGGCCATGAGACTGTAGCACTCCCACAAGAGACGGAGGTGGCCTGACAGCCCAACTTTCCAGTTGCTCAGCTCTGATTCCAATCGCTGCAGCCTTGTGCGCTGCGCGGTTCAATTTCCTTGGCACCCAGCTCCAAAGAACAGATCTAAAACAAACAGAGATCTTCTTAAACTCATCCAGAAGAGGTTGGATAGCCCAAGCACCATTTTTTTCTCCTCCTCTAACTCCTTCCACCAGAATCTTCGAATCCGTCTCGAGGATAATGTCAGTGAAATTATGATTCAGAGCAAATTCGAATGCGCAAAGACCAGCAGCCGCCTTTGCCACCAGAGCCAAGTTACAATGGAACGGAGTCGCTAAGCCACCACAAAATAATCCGGTAGCATCTCTAGCAACTACACCCAGCCCTGCCAAATGCGAGTCCTTTTTCCACGCTCCGTCAAAATTAATTTTCACATAGTTTCACATTGGAGGCCTCCACCCCTGAGCAAGCAAGTTTGGCTCAACTGAAGCGTCCCCAAAAGGCACAGGAGATTTTGCCTTAGCATCTAAAAACTCCCTACAGTTTTGCATTGCTCGGTCAATAGTGAATCGGGGATCAATGTGGCTGCTCTTAAAGATAAAATTACATCTAGTCTTCCATATCTCCCAACAAAGGAAGCTAATACTAGTAAGCAGAATCTGAACTTCCCGCTTGCTTAATCCCTGAAAATTAATAACTCCCTCTAGCCATCTGTCAACAGAGGAGAAACCCTCATATCGACTTTGTAGCTCAAAGGGGCACCAAACCACACAGCATTGGTCTAGGGGCATAAAAACAAAAGGTGCTCAATTGTTTCTTCCTCTACACCACAAATAGGACACACCGGGGAATCAAGAATTTTCCTTCTATAAAGATTCCAACGAGTAGAGCCGAGACAAATAGGACACACCGGCGATTGTTTTGCTAGGTACTATAAAGACAAAATGACAAAATGATATAAAAAACTCAATCATGACTTACAGACAAAGGGGAATTATTATATCCAGGAGCATAAACTAAGATAATATGTACTAGTACTACATAGGGCTTCTTTCATATTCCTATTGTGGTGCCTCATGGCTAACGCAAGCTAAACAACAGTAAACTCTCCAAAGAAAATTCAGTCCGGAACGCCTAATCAGAATTATATCCATAAGAAAAATAAATAAATCAGAATCATGGCGGGGGGATTTGGCGGGCCGACGGATGGCAAAGAGTTTGAAGCAAAGATCACACCTATTGTGGTCATTTCTTGCATATTGGCCGCTAGCGGTGGCCTCATGTTCGGTTATGATATCGGCATTTCGGGTACATATCTACGTGACTGTCTAGCTACCGATCTCATACATACGCACTACATTTTTATTTAATTCGATATATACCAATGCAGGGGGTGTTACATCGATGCCGGAGTTCCTACGGGAATTCTTTCCGGTTGTATATAAGAGGCAACAGATTCCAGGGCTTGACAGCAATTACTGTAAATACGACAATCAAGGCCTGCAATTGTTCACATCTTCTTTGTACATCGCTGCCTTGATAGCAACCTTCTCTGCATCATACACAACCAGGGTCTTAGGTCGAAAGATGAGCATGTTCATTGCTGGGATTTTCTTTATAATCGGAACGATTCTTAATGCTGCAGCCCAGAACCTTATCATGCTTATTGTTGGGAGGCTCTTACTTGGTTGTGGAGTTGGTTTTGCTAACCAGGTACATATATATATATATATATTACAATACTTATATCAAATCTTATTTAACCTACTCTTAATGATGTTAGTTAATATTAGTTAATTAATTATTCGGTACATAATTTGGTTATCTATCACAGGCGGTGCCACTTTTCCTTTCGGAGGTTGCACCCACAAGAATTCGGGGGGCACTCAACATACTCTTCCAGCTCATGTGCACCATTGGTATTCTTGTAGCAAACCTTATCAATTATGGAACTGCAAGGTAGGCCAGCCCAGTTCTTCCTAATTAACGATCAATTTTTGTTTGTGAAAGTACTCGGTGTTACTTGTCCACGTGTACCATAGATGAACTACAAAGTTTATACTTTAGGTATTGCTAATAACTATACATATATTGCGACATGAATTGATAACATTATGCATGTGGAAGGCTAAAGAGGAGTCTCACTGATTATATGATAATTATTAATTAAAAAGTTAGCTTACTAGCATAAGTCTTTTACACAATAATATTTTAGTTATTCACTCCCATCTATAATGTTTTGGGCCACCACATGCAGAATTAAAGGGGGATATGGATTAGGGATGGCAAAAATCCCCGCGGGGGCGGGTCCCCGTCGGGTCCCCGACCCTAACGGGGGGAAATTTTCGGGGCCAAATCGGGTACGGGTACGGGGGAGACCCGAAAAAAAAATCCCCGACGGGTTCGGACCGGGTATGGTAAATGTGTCCCCGTCCCCGAACCCGCCCCGAAATATATATTTATAATTTTAATTAATATATATATTAAAAACATTTAAACATTTTTTGGATGGAGGCAAGGGGTTTCGAACCCATGACCTCCTTCTTTAAAACTCAAGAGCTTACCAATACTCCACTAAGGGTCCTTGTGTTATAAAGAAACAATTAATTAATTTAATGGTCATGATTTCAGTTCCAACTAACAGACATGGATTTTAAAAACAAAATTCATATGCAAATATGTATAATAATCAATAAATTCAAACAACCCAAATATAATGGAAAAAATCAAACACCATAACAAATACTGATTTTAAAAAACAAAATTCGTATGCAAACGTGTATAATCAACAAATTCAAACAATTCAAAGATAACAAAAATAATCAAACGCCACAACAAATATTGATTTTATAAAAAAACAAAATTTATATGCAAACATGTATAATCAATAAATCCAAAGATAACGAAATAATCAAACATCATAACTAACATTAATTTTAAAAAATAAAATTCATATGCAAACATGTATAATCAACAAATTCAAATAATCTAAAGATAGCGAAAATAGTCAAACACCAAACATCATATTTACATTAGACAACTACTACATATACTATCGCAACAACTGGATGATTAATGTAGATTGGAAATCAAAAACTAAATAATCAAACACCAAGTCATACATAGCTTAGAACTCTTCATCAATTAGATGATTAATGTAGATTGGTAATCACATACTACTCTATGAGTATATGATCAAGGTAGACAAGAAACACAAATTACTCTCATAATCAAGGTATCCATATCCATATATGGAGGGAAGAAGAAGAACCATATCCATGTACAATTTTGGTGTTAAGATGAGAAAGAAAAAAAAGAAAAATAATGAGACTTTAACAAAATTCACAAAAATTATATGTCATTAATTCAAAAAATTGGAAAAAGTATATTTATATTTAAAAATAATAATTGGAGATGGGTTGTGTGTTTTGAACCCCTGACTTCTCAATTACAAGCCCACATGCTTACCATCAATGCACAAACAAACGTTGTGTTTTAGTGAAATATTTAAATTATTTAATACTTGCATTCCAGCTACAATTTTAAAAAAAACACTAACCCTATCCCTAACAAACATCATTATATTGCGCTTTCTCATTTTACTTTTCTTCCATCGCCGCCTTCTTTTTGTCATTTTTCTTCTCTCTTCTCCCTTCTCTCTTCTTTCTTCTTTCTTCTTTTTTCTTTCTTCTTTCCCCTTATTCTTTCTTATTAGAATATTGGCAAATCAATCTGGTTGAGCATCCGTGCCTGGACCTCACTCTGGGGTTCTGTCACAACTGAGTTTAGGGAGATTGGGTTTCAGCTTCTCCACCTAGACTGGAAAGCAGCTGTTTTGTAGGGTAGTGGTTTTTTCTTTTTTTGGTGGCCTCCTTGGCCATCTTGTACTGTGTTTGTTCTTTCTTCTTTGAATGATATTGTTTCTTTTCAAAAAAAAAAAAAATTCTGGTTGAGTGTTTGATAATACGGGCACTTTGGATTTTTTTTTTGAAACTTTCATTTGATATCGATTTTGTTATTAATTTGTTTCTTCTTTAGTGTTTCAGTGGGATTCGTTTTTTTTTTGGTTCTGATTCAAGGGGTTCGTTTGTTTCTTGGAGTTCTTGTTTATATTTTTTTCCTTAAAAAATCGGGGATTCGGGGCGGGTATGGGGGATGGTCCCCCGACGGGGACGGGGCGGGGATTCCCCGAACCTTATTAAACGGGGATGGGGGCGGGGACGGGGGAGGGTTTGGGAATCGGGGTCGGGGATGGTATTGGCAAACCCGGACCAAACCCGCCCCGTTGCCATCCCTAATATGGATGGAGAATTTCACTGGGTTTGGCTGGCATTCCATCACTCTTGCTAACCTTCGGGGCTCTCATTGTAACAGACACTCCAAACAGTTTGATCCAACGAGGTAAGTTGGAGGAAGGAAAAAAAGTTCTTAAAAGGATTCGGGGTATTGACAATGTCGATCCAGAATTCCTAGAGATTCTTGAGGCAAGTCGTGCGGCTAAAGAAGTGCAGCATCCCTTCAGAAATCTCTTTAAGCGTAGGAATAGACCTCAACTGATCATCACAGTTTTTTTACAGGTCATTAATTATTTCAATACCTTGGTTAATACTAAATCGTACGTATAGTCTTAACAGAATATATTGCATGTTATATACCTTGCCAGACTGTGAATCTGAACCACACATGCAGTCACATAAGGTTCCTCCTATTTGATGTTTGATAGCATGTCTGGCAAGAAAACTTTCCCAAATTTGACTGTCTTAATTTGTTTATGGTCATGTTGTTTGCTGCAGTTCTTCCAGCAATTCACAGGAATAAACTCAGTCAATTTTTACGCTCCAGTTTTGTTCCAGACCTTGGGATTCAAGCACGACGCGTCCCTTTACTCATCCGTTATAACAGGAGGTATCTTGGTCCTAGGAGCCATTGTGTCAATCTTCCTCGTGGACAGAGCTGGTCGTCGCGTGCTCTTTCTAGAAGGTGGCATCCAAATGTGCATTTCTCATGTGGTCATTGCAGTCATACTGGGATGGAAACTGAAAGATCAATCGAACGACCTCGACAAAGGCATGGGAATTCTTGTGGTTGTGATTATTTGCTCTTTTGTGGGCTCATTTGGCTGGTCTTGGGGACCTCTTTGCTGGTTGGTTGCTAGTGAGATATTCCCACTAGAGGCCCGTTCGGCTGGGCAGAGTGTGACTGTGTGTATCAACATGCTGTTCACATTTGTTATAGCACAAGCCTTTCTTTCAATGCTTTGTCACTTCAGGTTTGGCATATTCTTGTTCTTCGCAGCTTGGTGCTTGATCATGACTGTCTTTGTCTACTTCTTACTTCCCGAGACCAAGGGTGTCCCTATTGAAGAGATGAGCGACGTAGTCTGGAGGCGGCACTGGTTTTGGAAGAGATATATGGATGACTACGAAAATGAACCGGAGGAATAGGGGTATGCTTGAAGCAGTGGCCTTACATAGCCTCTGATGGCGACTCCCTCGGCCAAATTTTCTTTTTGTAGGAAGTTTTCTTTCATCTGTGTTAGCTAGCCTCGAAGCACACGATCTCTGTGTGCCTGTGGCTCTATTTAATTTTGGTGCTTAATTTCCTCAATTGTAGATACATTACAATTGAGCATGCTTTATTTCTATAATGTTACAGTTCCTTTCTAGCATTGTCTTGTTTGCAGTTATGTTTGAGTTTTCCGGTCTCCATTTAATTTCCTTCTCTTGTGACACACGTGTTGGAGTTGGCTCCACTAAACGAAGGAAAGAAGGAAGCAGCCCAGCATGCAGGCGCTCGAGCGAAAACTGCAGGCGCTCGAGCAGCAGAGGCATCTTGGCGCAGGCGCTCGAGCGGACCTGCAGGCGCTCGAGTGGATCGCGATTTCCTGTTTCAAAACAGGTCGGTTTTTGGCCTAGTTTTGGGAGGTTTTTTAGTTTCCTATTCCTTGTATGATTGTGCTAAAGACCTATACATATAAATAGGTACTTTAGACTAGGGTTTAGAAGAGGTTCAAGATATACAAACCTAGGGTGAGAGAAAAAGAGATCTAGAGAGAGAGAGATCAAAGGGAGTTCTTTATTGTAACCAAAGGGATTTTTCTCATACTAGTGAATTTTCTCGGGGATCACTGGAGAGGACGTAGGCACGACGCCGAACCTCTATAAATTCTTGTGTGTTCTTGTGTGTGTTTGCTTTTGTGGCTTCGTGTGCGATTTATCTTTGCGTAGCTTGTGTTGTGATTATTGCGTAGTCCATCAACGACAAGGTCTTGGAAGTGTTTTCGCACAACAAGTGGTATTAGAGCCGCGGTTGCGGCGGGCGTTGGTTTATGCCCAAGTGCTCTTATAACTTTAAGAGCGGCAGTGTGTTGAAGATGGCAGGCGACAAGGACGAAGAATGTTCCGGTACTAAGTCACAACGGGTATCAAGCACAAAGGTGGAGTTAAAGCCGTTCACCGGCAAGGAGAACTTCACGCTTTGGCAAAGAAGAATGAAGCATGTTTTTAAGCAGCAGGGTCTCAGCAAAGTTTTGGAAGGCAAGGAAAAGAAGCCGGTAACCATGACAGATGCAGAGTGGGATGACCTAGACGAGCTTGCTAGAGGATCCATCGAACAACATCTAACCGATGAGGTGTTGTGTAATGCGATGGAAGACACTGCAAAGCAAACATGGGAAAAGCTAGAAGAGATGTTTGCGTCAAAATCATTGTCCAACAAGCTGTTCTTGAAGGAAGAGCTTCACTCTCTTAAGATGGAGGAGGGCGTAAGCATGATGGAGCACGTAAGCGCCTTTAATAGGTGTATTGCTGACTTGCAGAGAATGGATGAGGTTTATAAGTCGGAAGACAAGGCCGTGATGTTGTTGACATCCTTGCCACCGTCTTATAAACACTTTCGCACGACGCTTATGTTCGGGAAGGGAACCTTAAAGTATGAAGAGGTCATGCAAGACATCCTGACGTATGACAGAATGGTTCAACGTTCCGATGGAGTCTCTCAAGGTGAAGGTCTTGTGGTCAAGTCCGGAGAGAGAGGTAGATCGAGCAAGCGTGAGGGCAAGAAGAGCAATAAGGGAAGGTCAAAATCCAAGGCGAAAGATGGTTGTTTCGAGTGTGGGTCAAAGGATCATTGGAAGAAGAATTGCCCTACATGGCGAGAGAAGAGAAACAAAGGGAAGAAGCCGGATGAAGCCGAGGTCGCGGAAGAGAGCGACGGTGAGCTTTTACTTACTAATAGCATTGTTAATACTGATGCACTTGCTATTACTTCTAGGGTTTCTGCTTCTGATTGGATTTTGGATTCTGGGTGCTCATATCACATGTGTTCAAATAAGTCTTGGTTTGACACATATGAGACGGACATTGGCGGTAAAGTTATGATGGGGGACGGCTCAGTTTGTAGAGTCGAAGGAACAGGTACAATCAAGGTGAAGATGCATGACGGTGTGGTTAGAACATTGGGTATGGTTAGGTACATACCTAAGCTGAAGAAGAATCTCATCTCCCTGGGTACTTTTGACAAGAATGGTTATTCGTACAAGTGTATGGGAGGAAAGCTCATAATTTTGAAGGGTTCACTTGTGATTATGAAAGGGGAGATTAAACCTAACTGCCTGTATCGACTATGCGGTACAACAGTGACTGGTGGAGCAGCTATATCTACCAAGAAGAACTCAGAAGATGATACTCAGCTTTGGCATTTGAGGCTAGGACACATGAGTGAGCGAGCCATGCAAGAGTTGCACAAACGGAAGCTTCTAAAGGGCGTGCACAATTGCAAACTTGAGTTCTGCAAGTATTGTACCATGGGGAAGCAGTCGAAAGTGACATTCAAGCTGCAAGACAAAGAAAAGAGGAGCACGGGAGTGCTTGACTATATTCACTCGGATGTGTGGGGGCCTGCGCCAGTTAAGTCATTGGGTGGAGCTCGCTACTATGTTACGTTTTTGGATGATTTTTCTAGGAAGGTTTGGGTCTATTTCATGAAGGAGATATCCGAGATCTTCACAAAATTCAAGGTGTGGAAGGCAGAAGTAGAGAACCTGACAGGAAGGAAGGTCAAGGTCCTTAGGAGTGACAATGGGGGGGGGAATATAAAGATAGCAAATTTCTGGAGTTTTGCAAGAGTGAAGGTATGAAGAGGCATTTTACCGTGAAGAAGACGCCCCAACAGAATGGAGCCACAGAGAGGATGAACAGAACTCTCATAGAGCGTGAGAGGTGCATGAGGATTCATGCAGGCTTGCCCGAGACATTATGGGCAGAGGCGGTTAACCACGCTTCCTATTTGGTTAACCGGTCACCATCAAAGTATCTTGATTTCAAGTGTGCGGAAGAGGTATGGTCTAACAAGTCTATTGAGTATTCTATTTTGAAAGTATTTGGATGCAGTGCCTATGCTCTTATACCTAGTGATGAGAGAACCAAGTTGAAGCCAAAGTCTCTTGAATGCATATTCCTCGGGTTTGAGAGTGGTGTGAAGGGTTTCAAGTTATGGGATCCAGTGAACCGGAAGAAGATACTCAGTAGAGACGTTGTCTTTGACGAGAAGACTATGCCTATGATTAAAGTCAAGAAACCAGAGGTGAAGGAGAATGTTGTTGGGATAGAAACAACCGTTACAGAATCATCTAGTAGAGTGTTTGGGGGTACTCCGAGTTTGCAGCCAATTGGAGACGTCCATGAAGCAGTGGAGTCCGACACTGAGGTGGAGGAATTTGGGCAACAACAACAGACTCAAGATGAAGAAGAAGAAGAGGCTCAAGATCAGGTGGAGCCGCCATCCATAGCAAGGTCCAAGCCCAAGAGAACCATCAAATCTCCTCAACGGTTTGGATGGGAGATGGACGCAGTTCACTATGCTCTACACATAAGTGAAGGAGACCCAACCACATTCCAAGAAGCAGTTGAGAGTGCGGAGCGGGAAAGTTGGATGAGTGCTATGATGGATGAGATGGAATCTCTACACCGGAATTCCGTTTGGGAGTTGGTCCCTAAACCCAAAGACAGAAAGGTGATTGGCTGCAAATGGGTGTTTAGGAAGAAGAAAGGAATATGTGAGAAGGAGCCAACTAGATTCAAAGCTCGTCTAGTGGCTAAGGGATACTTACAGAAGGAAGGAATTGATTATGATGAGATTTTTTCCCCGGTTGTAAAGCATACTTCTATACGGTTATTGCTCTCCATAGCAGCACAGTGGGACATGGAGGTGGAGCAAATGGATGTGAAGACAGCTTTTCTCCATGGAGACTTAGAGGAAGATATCTACATGAGTCAACCTGTTTGTGCCTAATAAATCACGGCCATGAATTGGCCGGGGGAACTTCTCTTCTCGGCCTCAAACTGAAACGCAGCGTTTTTGTCAGGGTGTTTGGCTCTCTAGAGAAACAAGAAAAATCACTAAGGCATGGTTATCTCGGCCAAGGTTATAGGCCGAGGCCGAGATCGAACAAGGTCACGGCCAAAGGCATTAAAGTCAGATCATCACGTGACAGCAGGGTCCCACGCTCCATTTAATGAAGCAAGGTCTCTGTTTATTACAACAAACCCACTGACCAAGGATAAACATTTAATGCGCGAGGGAAGGTGGGAAGTGATTGGAGTCAAGATTTGGTGACAGGGATCAGAGTGATTAGACGCCAACATTCTCACAAAGCTCTTTGCAGCTTGAGAGATTAGGTAATTGGCTATCAGAGCAATAAATGCGTCTCCACGGCCAGAAGCGCAGAACCCACGATCAGGGCGGTGGCCGAGATTCACCGGGATTCATGGGGTCACACCACCATACTTCATGATCCCAAATGTCGATTAGACTGCCCACTTGGCATAATCAGACTCCACTATGCAGGATTTCAGCCTCGATTACCCCTCCAAGAGCTCTGCCTATAAATACAAGACTCAGGACTACTTTCAAAGGGTTCAAACACCAGACAAAAGCCTCCCACGGAGCAACTTATATTTTCCTGTAATGCACTTTCAATATCTTTACTTGCTTTTCTAGGAGTAGTGTTAGTTTGTAAGGAAAATCCATTCATCAATATATCAAACGACCCTTGATTCTCAAGGCGCCGGAGCACCACCCTTGTTATTCGCTCACTCACCCCATATATCATACGACCGCCGTTTATTGAGTAGCGCGCCGGAGCACCGCCCTAAAACCCACCAAACACCACCACTCAACGGCCTTGTAGTTCAGGCCGTGAACCTTACAGCCGAGACTAGTTCCTCTCTCGGCTACAATCGTTTGATTAGAAGATGAGTTCAGACAGGCGCACTATCTAAACACTTTCACCCGCTTCAAACACCTCGACGCACGGTAGACCGTGCTGGCACGCCCGCGCACAAACGCACCCCGTCCAAAAGCAGGAAACCGCGTGTTAACGCACATCCCCTCGGCCCGGAACTCCAGGCCGTGAGATTTGCGCGGCAGACACAACCTCAAGGGTTTGTTGAAGCAAGTAAGGGAAATCTGGTTTGCAGGTTGAAGAAGTCTTTGTATGGGCTCGAGCAATCTCCAAGACAGTGGTACAAGCGCTTTGACACTTATATGCTGCGGATTGGGTATAGAAGATGTGAATCGGATTGCTGTGTGTATTCTCATGTGTTCAAGGATGGGAAGATCATTCTGTTACTACTTTATGTGGATGATATGCTGATTGCGTGTCAAGATGTGTCAAAGGTTCAAGAGTTGAAGATCCAACTTGGGAAGGAGTTTGACATGAAGGATCTTGGACCCGCACAAAAGATCCTAGGAATGGAAATAAGGAGAGACCGAGATGAGGGCAAGTTGTGGCTGTCACAAAGCAAGTACATAGCTAAGGTACTTGAAAGATTCAATATGTTGGATTGCAAGCCCGTGTCTACTCCTTTGGTGGAGCACTTCAGGCTAAGTGCCCAAAAGAGTCCTTCTAGTGACAAAGAGAATGATGAGATGAGTAAGTTTCCGTATGCAAGCGAAATAGGGTGTCTCATGTACGCAATGGTTTGCACACGCCCCGACTTGGCTCAAGCTGTGAGTGTAGTTTCAAGATACATGGCAAATCCGAGCAAACAACACTGGAATGCGGTGAAGTGGATTTTCAGGTATTTGAAGGGCACCAAGAGGTTTGGGATTTTGTTTGAAAGACAACAAAAAAAGGCATGTGTGTTGGGATATGTGGATTCAGATTATGCGGGAGACTTAGACAAGAGAAGGTCCACCACAGGGTATGTTTTCGTTTGTGGTGGAGGACCGATTAGTTGGAGAGCAGTGCTACAATCAGTCACTGCATTGTCTACTACTGAAGCGGAGTATATGGCACTAACGGAGGCTTCTAAGGAAGCATTATGGTTGCAAAGATTGGCACAAGAGTTCGGGATAGCTCAAGACCTGGTGGTGATTAAGTGTGACAGTCAAAGTGCTATATGTTTGGCCAAGAACCAAGTGTATCATGGAAGATCCAAACATATTCATGTACGGTACCACCGGATAAGGGATTGGGTGAACAATGGGGACATTGCGATAGAGAAGGTTCATACAGATGAGAACGCTTCAGATTGCTTGACCAAGCCAGTTACAGCTGAGAAGTTCAGACATTGTTTGAGCTTGCTCAATCTTGTTACATGCTGAAGATTGAGGTGGAGCTCTTGGGAGTTACTAGAACGATTTCCAAGAGGTTTGAAGATGTTCTAGGAATCAATGGTTTTCACAAAGGTGTTTAGGCTCGCCAAGGTGGAGATTGTTGGAGTTGGCTCTACTAAACGAAGGAAAGAAGGAAGCAGCCCAGCATGCAGGCGCTCGAGCGGCAGAGGCATCTTGGCGCAGGCGCTCGAGCGGACCTGCAGGCGCTCGAGCGGATCGCGATTTCCTGTTTCAAAGCAGGTTGGTTTTTGGCCTAGTTTTGGGAGGTTTTTTAGTTTCCTATTCCTTGTATGATTGTGCTAAAGGCCTATACATATAAATAGGTACTTTAGACTAGGGTTTAGAAGAGGTTCAAGATATACAAACCTAGGGTGAGAGAAAAAGAGATCTAGAGAGAGAGAGATCAAAGGGAGTTCTTTATTGTAACCAAAGGGATTTTTCTCATACTAGTGAATTTTCTCGGGGATCACCGGAGAGGACGTAGGCACGACGCCGAACCTCTATAAATTCTTGTGTGTTCTTGTGTGTGTTTGCTTTTGTGGTTTCATGTGCGATTTATCTTTGCGTAGCTTGTGTTGTGATTGTTGCGTAGTCCATCAACGACAAGGTCTTGGAAGTGTTTTCGCACAACAACACGCATATCCTAATTGATTGGACAACACAACCTGATCTTTCTTGTACCCGAACAATAATCCTATCACGAATTTAAGGTTGACCTTTAGTTCTTTTTTCTTCTGTCTTTTTAACTTGGGAGAAAGGGAATTCGAATTTGGGATATCTTCTAACGAAATGAAGAGTTTGTATCCTTAAGGCACTACTACAAAAAGTGAAAAAGACGACCAGAAAAAGACGACAGTAGAACAAAATACCGTCGTTCTGTTTAAAAAGACGATGGTAACAGAAAACCGTCGTGGATAAGTAACTTAAACACCTAAAAATTGGAGGTCCGCTTGAACATTTTTTAATAATGACGCACCCAAATTAAAAAGCGTCGTCTTATTAAAATGGTTTTCTTCAGAGTTAAAATCTGACCAAAAAACAATGGCAGTAGGTATGAATCCACCGACGTAGAAAGTAAAGACGACGGTTTAATAAAAAAGTTGCCGTGTTAACTCCTAACTACACAGGACGAACTGTTCGTAGTCCGCGTCATATAATATAATGGAATCCACGTCAGTATATTACAAAAAAAGGCCGTGTTAATCAATGTACCATGACGCAAAAGATAAATTTATCGCCTTCTCTGTAAACCGCCATCTTAATTTTTATTTCTGTTTAAGATTTATTTATTTTTTAATTCAATCTACTTACCTTCCCAACCCAAACGAACCACCTTCTACAGGTAGCCTACGAAAATTAAAATGAGATCCCAAGAGGTATGATATCTTACCATTGAGATCTTTGGATCTTGATCATAATCGAACCACCAAACTGACCACAGCAAACTTTGAGAAAGACAATGTTTTGAAAGTTAATGATGTGTGCGTTTTGGTGTCTTTGAGATACACCAAAACGCATGCATCATTAACATCCAAATTATTATCTTTGAGATGTGAGAGAGAGTGATGAGCCTCCAGAGAGGAAGACAAGCCTCCAGAGAGGTCAGAAGAACTTGGAACCATAAATGAAAACTGAAACTAAAAGAAAGCATCAAATTTATACAATAAATCTTTAAAACCCACGACGGTCCTTATACACATACCACCGTCTCATTGTACAAAACCACGTCGGTTATTCTTTAATGGAATCTACATCGTCTAATATAATAAAATCCACGTCGGTATGTTAAAAAACACGACGTGTTAAATCAATGTACCATGACGCGAGAGTTTAAGTTATGGACTTATTATTTTGGAGTGTACTACGACGGTCCACGTCCTAAGTTCAAATTCCCGTCGTATTTTTTCTATTTATACGTCTGCCTTCTCTGTAAACTGCTGTCTTATTTTTATTGCTTTTTAAAAAAAAATTAAATTTTTTTTTTGGTAATATCTTTCTTAATATCTATCAGGAAGAACTATTGCCAAAATACTTAAAACCATCACAAGGAACAACCAAGTATCTTAACACAAAACAAAATTTAATTCTCAAGTCAATCCTCAACAACATTTTCGTCTTAAAAGGCAAATCCATTTTCTGCCTTCACCCTCAGCTTGTTCAACTGTTTCTTCCTCTCATATGCAAGTTGGGCCCTCTCCTTCCTCTTGTTCTCAAGCTCCAGATAAATTCACAGCCACAGATAATTTCAGTTCACGAAAACAGAACCAAACAAAAATAACAAAACTACGTAATCAAAATCAACAAACAAGTGTGAAAAGCTCACTTGAGAGCATCAGGAATGACCATCCTCTTTATCTTATCATAAGGAGGTAGAACACCCTTGTATGCCTTCAAACGGGCAATTTATATAATAAATCTTCAAAACGACTTTTAAAATCAACAATGTCGGTTATTCATAAGGGGTAAGATGTAATTCCACTTCTGCAATGTAACCTTTTGTCATGTATTAACAAGAGAACGACGTCGTTTTCAGAACCGCCAAAGTAACCACGTCAGTTTCTTAAAGTAAATAGTTGTTATATTTCGAAGGACAACGTCAGTTTAGATAAACAAGCGCCGTCATAACCACGTCGGAATTCCAAAAGTCGTTTGGCTTGAGTGATAACCACGTCGGTTCCTACTTATTTGCCGTCGTTATAACTAAATACAAGGGCGGTTTTTTATAAACCCGTCGTTGTATTGAACTCTGGGAAAACATTTAAACTTTTCGTCACTTGACCTAATGTTCTACGTTCTCTCTCACCAATAAAATATCTCAGTTCCCTCTCATTTCCCAAAAGCACCATCGTCTGAATCTCGTCTTCGTCATCGTCTTCGTCTCCAAATGACCATTTTCTTACGTCGGAAGGAAACTTTCTTTGCACGCCAAAGGTTTTTTCTCAATCTCTTCCTTTTCTTTTATCTTTCATTTGACAGAACAGTTCTATTTGGAAACAAGATTCTGTGAAAATGAGGAAATCTTTCACTGGTTTGATTAAATTCATTAGTCCATCACTCTCACGACTTCAAAAGACGACAGTTCTATCTTGTTTGCGACGATAGAATCGACACACCACAATGGTTAATAACCGTCATGGTGTGAAAATTAATACGTCGAAAACAAGATAAAACCATCGTCTCGTGGGAGAAAGAACTATCGTTTTTCCTGTATCACATCTCAGTAAGACGACGGTTATCTTTTGTGATTGACGTTGTAATGTTTAAACCACGTCGGGTCTTAGGTTGAATAACCGACGTGGTGTATACATATTTACGTCATAAACGAGATAAAACCGTCGTCTTATTTCCATACATGGTCTGAGAGACTGTTGAATAGGACGTCGCTGTTTTCTTGTTACCGTCGTAGTGTTTATTTACGACGACGGTTTTGTTTTACAACCAATTTGTGACGTCAATTTGTGATGTTTAATAGGACCCGTTTTATGTTCGTTTCGACGTCTAAAAGAATATATGACGTCAATTTGTGATGTTTAACGTCTTTGTAAAATGATACAACGTCGGTTAGGTCATTTGACATTTAATTTTAAATGCCTTTTATATTTTATTTAATTCCATATTAAATTCAAAACTAATTCCAAAAATTAAACTGACAACTACTAAGCACTCATTGAAATATTTTCTCTCCCCTAAAGCTTTAAAAAAATATAATTTTACAAATATTTTTTTATTGTATTTAATTACTAATATTAATAATATATTCAAAACAAAATCCAAAAAATATACCGACAAATTGTATGCACTCATTGAGACAATATCTTGCCTGTTAAGGCCTGAAAAATGTAATTTTAGTTTTCAAAGTTCAAATGATAATAAAATTCAAACAAATTTAGAGACAAAGCACGGTACTCCTTATACATTACATAACATAACCCTAAAGTTTATGTGATCCATTGGTACCCATAAATTCAAAATGATGAAATCCAGATTTTAGCCTACTATTATAGAAGGCATTGTTGTAAGGAGTCCGTAGCAATTTTCGGTTCATTTTTCTCATACTTGTGTATTTTTTTTTATAATTATTGTAAAATTCAGGGTTTAGGGTTTACGGTTTATTGAAACGACACCGGTTTTCTCCCGTTGTTTTGGTCAACTACGCGCGTTCGAATCCCAGGAAACCCAAACCCCGACTAATTACATCATATTTACGACTTCGGTTATTAATGGGTGACGTAAGTTCTATTTACAACGGTGGTTTTTTTATGGAAACCGCCTTTGTATGTGAGTATTAAACGTCCGTAGCTAAGTATTTACCGTCGTCATTGAAAAACGCAGTACTTTAAAAATTTTGACCACGATCAAAAATTTTCAGAATTTCCCTTTAACCCTAAAATAGTTCATTCTCTCTCTCTTCAACATAAATTTGTCTTAAAGTTTTCGCTCTCTCTCAAAGCATTGGGTATATTCTCTCAGCTCTCTCTCAAGCTTTTGTTATATTCTCTCAGCTCTCTCTCTGAAGCATTGGTTATCTTATTGTCACATCCCGGGACCGGCTTCGTCGTAACACGATATTGTTCGCTTTGGGCCCCCCCTCTCTGTGCCTCACGGTTTTGTTTCTGAGACCTCACTACCAAATTTCCCGTGGGTCACCCATCCTAGGATTGCTCTGGCCCCCAACTCGCTTAACTTCGGAGTTCCCATGACTCCGAAGCCGGTGAGCTCCCAAAAAGCCTCGTGCTATATGGATGCGGGTGTGTACATATAAGGCACATCACCCACTCTCCGTTGGTCAATGTGGGATCTCACAATCCACCCCCCTTAAGGGCCCGACGTCCTCATCGGCACACTTGCACCACACGGCAGAGTGGCTCTGATACCAAATTGTCACATCCCAGGACCGGCTTCGCTGTAGCATGATATTGTCCTCTTTGGGCCCCCCCTCTCTAGCCCTCACAGTTTTGTTTCTAGGAGCTCACTACCAACTTCCCAGTGGGTCACCCATCATGGGATTGCTCTGGCCCCCAACTCGCTTAACTTTGGAGTTCCCATGACTGCGAAGCCAGTAAGCACCCAAAAGGCCTCGTGCTATATGGATGCGGGTGTGTACATATAAGGCATATCACCCACTCTCTGTTGGTCGATGTGGGATCTCACACTTATCCATGTAAGTGCAAACCCTAATCTCTTTATTTAATGATATTGCATGGCTTCTTAAATCCTTAAGTGTTTTCGTTCGTAGCTATATTTGGGTTATTTTATGTTTTAGTATTTGCTTTCTTGTAATAATTACTCTATGTTTGGGTTCTTTTATGTTTGTTTGGCCATGGGTTCTTGGAAAAGGAATGGGGATGGGAGATTTAAGCTGTTTTTTTTTTAAAACCACGACGACGGTTGATGAATCAAACCATCATCTAAATGTTTATTATACGTCGGTTGTTCATTTACTTCCATCGTCTGAGTTTTAATCTGCAACTAGTAGCCTAAAGACGACTGTTTCTCCATTAACCGCGGTCTTTATGCTACCAGAACCCCGTACTTTGTTCATCAAAAAGCAATACAAATTTCTGGGTTTGGGTATCTTAATGACGACGGTAACTATAGATGTCGTCGTCTGAATTTATATTAAACGACGATTATGTTGTAAAAACCGTTGTCTTGTTCTTGATTTATTTTTTATTTTCAATTTGTTCTCTGCTATTTGAATGAGGTAATGTTTCATTGCTGGTCTTTCCACTTTAATATATATATATATATATATATATATATATATATATATATATATATATATATATATATATATATATGATTTTATAGTGTGTGAGATGGGTAAGTCATGGATGCATGCAGATAGAAGATCGAAGGCATATGAGTTAGGGGTGGAAGGATTTTTGAATTTTGCTGTAGAAAATCTTGGAAATACAACTCATATTCATTGTCCATGTGTTAAATGTGGGAATATTCGATTGTTTGGGGTTGGAATTATAAGGGAACACTTATACTTTAATGGAATTGACCAAAGCTATAAGATTTGGACATGGCACGGAGAACCTTGGGAATGGACTACCAATGCTAGTAGAAATGTGGAAGAAGATAAGCAAAGTAGGTTCAGTTATGTTTCTGAAGAATTAGGGATGGATGATAATGATTTTGCCAATATTGGATCTGATCCTTATGAGTTTGCCAATGTGATTGGGGATGGCGATGGACCCTTGTACCCTGGTTGCAGTAAGTACACGAAGTTGTCTGCTTTGGTGAAGTTATATAATTTGAAAACAAAACATGGGATGAATGATGTTTGTTTTACAGAATTATTGATACTTCAAGGAGAATTGCTTCCAGAAGGAAATACACTACCTTCCTCTATGTACGAGGCAAAAAAGACTTTGTCTGCTTTAGGGATGAGTTATGAGAAAATCCACGCATGTCCCAATGACTGCATTTTGTATAGGAAGGAGTATGTGGATTCAACTAATTGTCCTATTTGTGGTATCTCAAGGTGGAAGGAAACCAAAGATGGGTTCTTGAAAGAGGGTGTGGCAGCGAAGGAGGTGTGGTATTTTCCTCCAATTCCAAGGTTTAAAAGGATGTTTCAATCACATAAAATAGCTAAGAGTTTGACTTGGCATGCTGCAAGAAAATCAGTTGACGGTCATATGTCTCATCCAACGGATTCCCCGTCTTGGAAACTTGTTGATGATAAATGGCCTGACTTTGGTAATGAGCCAAGAAACTTGAGATTGGCTCTCTCATCTGATGGATTCAATCCCCACATTTCTTTAAGTAGCATATACAATTGTTGGCCAGTTATCTTAATTACATATAATCTCCCACCATGGCTATGTATGAAGCGGAAGTTCATGATGTTGACCTTATTGATTTCCGGTCCTAAACAGCCCGGAAATGATATAGACGTCTACTTGGAGCCTTTGATTGATGATTTAAAATCTCTGTGGGATGAGATTAGAGGAGTGTATGATGCCCACAAAGGAGAATACTTTACACTCAGAGGTGTATTACTGTGGACAATTAATGATTTTCCTGCCTATGGAAACTTTTCTGGTTGTGTCGTTAAAGGATATAAAGCTTGTCCAATATGCGACGATGATACACCTAGTCACAGGTTGAAAATGGCTACAAAATTTGTTACATTGGGCATAGAAAATGGTTACCAATCAATCATCCATATAGGGGGCAACGTGCAGCTTTTAATGAGAAACCTGAATATGACATGACTCCCGAGCCATTAACCAGAGAAGAAGTGCTGCATATGGTTGAAAATATTAATTACATATGGGGCTCGAAAATTGGGGGAAGTGTGGTGAGAATGATGGTGACAAAGTTTGTTGGAAGAAGAAATCAAAATTCTTTGATCTCGAGTATTGAAAATACCTCCCTGTGAGGCATGCCCTAGATGTTATGCACATTGAGAAGAATGTTTGCAATAGTATCATTGGTACATTGCTAGAGATCCCTGGAAAAAATAAAGATGGGATTGCTGCTCGGTTAGACTTATTGAACATGGGGGTCAAAACTGATTTGCAACCCGAGTATGGAGAAAGACGTACTCACTTGCCTCCAAGGCCTTGGAATTTGTCAAGAGCAGATAAGAGAGTGGTTTGCAATTCTTTCTATGGTATGAAGGTTCCTAAAGGTTATTCTTCAAATATAAAAAATCTTGTATCTTTAAAAGATTCAAGACTTTTTGGCCTTCAATCTCATTATTGTCATACATTGATGCAACAATTGCTCCCTGTGGCAATTCGTTCTGTTTTGGAGAAGCCTGCAAGGTATGCAATAACTCGACTGTGCTTCTTCTTCAATGCTATATGTGCAAAGACGATAGATGTTTCCAAGCTAGATAAGTTGGAAGAAGATGTAGTAGTTACTTTGCGTTTGCTTGAGAAGTACTTTCCCCCTTCATTCTTTGATATCATGGTTCATCTAGTAGTACATCTTGTTAGAGAAGTTCATCTATATGGGCCAGTATATTTTAGATGGATGTATCCGTTTGAAAGATATATGAAAGTGCTAAAGAGGTATGTTCAGAATCGTATTCGTCCCGAAGGTTGCATTGCTGAGCGGTATATAGTTGAAGAAGTTGTAGAGTTTTGTACCGAGCATTTATCTTATGTTAGTACAGTTGAAGTGCCTTCAAGCCAGAAGATGGGAGTTTCAAAGCCATTATCAGGTTGCACAGTGAGCTTAGTTGATCTGGACTTGTTGAACCAGGCACATCTATATGTCTTGGAGAATACGGATGAAGTCCTACCTTATATCGAGTACGTATGAGTTTAATTTTTCATATGTAGCCATTTTAAATATTATTACTCCTTATGTTTATCTTATATACAAGGGACCGTAATGCGTGATTTTTTCGTGTCCATTGTAAGGAACATATGATTCACATCAAGACCACTTATCCAAAATTTAGAAAGAGAACAAAGTGGCTACAAGATAAGCACAATAGCACTTTCATTCAATGGCTACGCTTTAAGGTATATATGTTATTGAATGACATATTGAACTTTTAATTTTCTTTCTTTCTATATGTTAAATTGAATTAAGATATATGTTTAATTTGTAGGTTCAAAGTCAATTTAATGGGGAAGACAATAAGGGTGTATCAGAAAATTTGAGGTGGTTAGCAGCTGGTCCAAGCATGGCAGTGCCATCATATAGGAGCTATCTTATTAATGGTGTCAAATTTAACACCAAGGCATAAGATGATGTGCGAATTGTCCAAAATAGTAGAGTTTATTTACTTGCACATACTATGCAAGTTGCTTGTGCTAAGGATAAAAACCCTATTGTCTCCAATATGGGTTTTTATGGGTTATTCAAGAAATTTGAGACCTTAACTACCAAAAGTTTAGAATCCCAGTCTTGAGGTGTGATTGGATAGATAACACTTCGGGCCTTGTAGTCGACGAACTTGGATTTACCCTTGTAGATCTGAGTAAAATTGGACATAGGAATGACCAATTTGTTATCGCTTCTCAAGTCAAACAAGTATTTTATGGAGGAGATGACGGATGGTTGGATCTGCAGGGGGAAGGTCATCACAGAAGGTTTCTGCCGCCCGGTTATCTATCCGTTGGCCGGCATTGCCCCCCTGTATTTCTCGATCTGCCGTTCGGCTGGAGTTCCTCCCGTAGACTTCCTTATGCCGATCGTTCTCCTCATTTGATCGGTGGCTACGGCGCTCTTTCGAAGGTCCCGCCGATCGGTGAGAGATAGTGGTTCCTGGCGAAGTTGGAACATAGTCTGATTCATCTGTCTCTTCCAGGCCAATCGCGTCGTACCTTCAGCGTATGGGGGATTTTGGTCCGAGTACCTCCAGACATCGATTGTTGAGTTTGGCTTGGATCGCTATGGGTGAAGGCTGTCGTTCTTTACGCCGATCGTTGATCCTATCACGGCAGTCAGAGTAGACTTGGTATTCTGGGCGACGTTCCTCTGGGTAGGGTACGAATAGCTTCGGGAGGCAGATGGTTTGCCCGCGGTTTGCTGCTTCCCTTTATCCCAAGCGCTGGGCTTCGGCAAGTTTTTGAATGATTTCTCCTGTCGAAGTTGTATGATCCGTTCCAGACCGTCCTACTGCTGGGCTGAGTGCGTTTGCTGGTCATGAAGCTGCCTCTAGGTATCTTAAAGTTTAGAAGAGAGGATATTGTTATGCTCCTGCATTTTTGCCATTTCTCGTTGTAGAGTCTCCATGCGAGCTTCGAGAGTATTTTGCCGAACAGGTGTTTCTGTTCGAGGCGTGTTAGGCAGGGGAGCGGGGCTTGGCTCGCTACCGATGCCTAGGATGGGACCATCGGTAGGGAAGGATGAAGATGGGTTCATTTTTTGGCTCAAATTTTGAGATATGGGTTGATCGATAGACGATTCCCACAGACGGCGCCAATCTGTTGGCACTAAAACTGAACAGATAGAGATAGGTGCAACTTACAGGTGATGTGGACGATCAAGGATCGATTGAGTGTTTGACGCAGGTTCTTCCCGTCCTGGGATGCCGACCCTGAATCAAATGAAGCCGAGGCTTGTGAGGTCTATGGTACTGGTGTGGGACCAGCCTAAGACCCTCCGATGCCAAAGTAAGTTTCTTTCTAAGAGCTTCTGCTGTTGACAATGTATTTAGTATAAAAGTCAAGCTGAAAAGTCTTACCCTTTGTATTGTAGTGAAGGGTCCTATTTATAGAGGGCATTTGGTATGCTCTTAGTACTTAATTTCGATGTGGGACTCGTGGGAAGGTCCTACGAGGTTGACACAAGTCTCTGGATATTTAGGGCGGGGCCTTCAAGGTTTTGTTCTGCAGAATCGTCCGCCAGTACCGATTGTGGACTCTGCTAGGAGCCATCGGTAGCTGATGCCAATTGATCGCTATCTTAGGCGATTGGGAGAGCTAACCATTCCACGTGTCACTGTATGAGTGGAGGGTCATATATGGTACAAACAAATTCTATTGAGGGATCTCTCAAATAATGTTATTTCAGGACACCCTTTTGGATACCCTACAATTTTTTTTTTTCCAACAGTCAAAACTATATATTTTTTAAGTCTTTATTCATAGATCATCCTTGCAAAATATTAGACAAATCAGAAACTAGTAGACATCTAATGGTGTCCTATAAAATCAATGAACACGATACTTCAAGAATGTACTAAAAATTCAATAATTTAATTTAGTGGTCAAATGATATCGGATTCAAGTGATTTTTTTGTAGAGATGATCTTCAAATGAATATCTACAAAATAGACGGTTTGAATTAATGAAAAACAATGTATGGTGGACCCTACAAGGGTGTCTCTCAAATGAAACTCGATGTATATATATATATATACAATCCCCTTCTATTGAGGGATCCCTTTAGGGTCTCCTACAAATATTTTTTTCAAGAATCGAAACCATCTACTTTTTAAGTCTACATATTGCAAAAAATTAGACAATCGGAAACCATTTGGATATCCAATTGTGTCCAACAAAATCAATGAACACGATGCTTCAAGAAAGTACTAAAATTTCAATAATTTAATTAAGTGATCAAATAATATCGGATTCAAGTGATTTGTTGTAGAGATGATCTTTGAATGAGTACATACAGAAAGCTTCCATTGAGGAATCCCTCATTTGAGGAACATCCCTTAGGGTAGCCTACGAAAGTTTTTTCAACAATCCACATTGTCTATTTTTCAATTTCTCAAATAAGTTTATTTGAGGGATCCCTCAACGGAAGCTATATATATATGGTCCCCTTCCATTGAGGGATTCCTTAAATAATTTTATTTGAGGGACACCATTTACGGTACCATACAAATACTTTTTCAACAATCCAAACCATCTATTTTTTGAAGTCATCCTTGCAAAAAAAATCATACAAATTGAAAGTCATTAAGGCATCGACTTGGGACTAACAAAATAGACGAACGTGGTGCTTCAAAAAAAAAAAACTATAATAACAATTATCTAATTGAGTGGTCAAATGATTTCGGATTCAAGTGATTTTTTACAGAGATCTCTCAAAAAATTCTTATGTAAATATATATCTTATCGAATGCAAAGACCAAACCCACTATTAATATATGTTTTTAAAAGAAACTAACGAGAAAATGAGAAAATAAATATGACCTTAAATCGAAGACTTATGCAATGCAAATGTAATGTAAATAGAACTCCCGGATGATAAGAGGCAACAAAGCATAGCCATGCTCGCTCCTTTTTATATAACTTTTTGTAAAGCAAAGTGATATGAACTTTTTCTTGATGAGAGAGGAGAAACACTTACATGAAACGGAGATAGCATTATTTTGCTACTTCTGGTCAATCACGGCATGCCACACATGATAACTTTTTCATGTAGCAATTTATGATTAGCCGGAGATAGCAAAACAATGCTATCCTTGTTTCTTACAAGTTTTTCCTGATGAGAGAGAGCTAGACTTGATCATTTTTCTCTCTTTTTGTGCCCTTTTCTTTTTGCGATGTCTGGAAAAATGAGAGGTTGCTTTGACCCTATGAGGATATACAATGGTTGTTCAATAGTTCAATCAATTATAGAATGTTAAGAGGTACATGAATTTTAGTAATAAAAAAAACCCAAAAGTATGGCAACATGAAGGAAAAATTATAGAATGTTATGGTAGTATAGTTATATTGTACATTTTGTACACATGTAATATGGGTGGACGATAGAGTTTACACCTGATTACTTGTGAGTTTTTTGATATCGAGTATCATGCATATCTGATTTCTGAGAGGGTTGTAATGGATATGAGGAAACAGAAAACCATTTGATCTTCTTGATTATTCGAATAAACTTTGATTTTTGAATGAGTTTGTAAAAATTTAGGTGGTTTACTTATTGTTGTTAAGGTAACAGATATAACTGTTTGAATTGGTTATGGAATCGAAACTGTTTTACGGAGATACATGTCTCTCTTTGATATGAATCGAAATGGTTTGATTTGAAGGAGGAAGAGCTTTGAAGGAGGCAGCAAGCATTATTTAGTTTTTTTCATTGCAGTGTTTGTAATACTTTTGAGTTTGTGTGTAAACTTCTCTTCTGTTAGGACGAGTAGTTGTTGGGGGCCTTTTGATTTGAATCCAAAAGAAAATGCTACCTATATTCAGTGTGGAAATAATAATGATCAGAACTTTCTGGTTGATGAGATGAGTTTGTATGCGGAAAATATGAATAATTAATATTGTATACACATGCTTACAAGAACAAGTATCGCTAAACATAAATTATCCTAATTTCATAGAAACTCTGTGAGCCAGGACCTGCAAGGAAACAAAAACATAAGAAACTGATAAATACCTTCCATTATCATATTTTCTTCTTACAATTAGAAAAATTTCATATAACTCAAACACTATAAGCATCTGGAAACAAGATACACTCTAGGTACTAAAATCACAATCATCCTTTAGACTTGACAGATGTTTCGCATAAAGCACCTTGATTATATAAGAAGATTGACTCATCCAAATTATATAAGAAGATTGATCAAGAAGAGATAAACATGCAAACAAGAAAAAAAAAAAAAAGAAAAAAAAAAAAAAAAAAGGGATAAATCAACACCATTCGGAAAAATTCTGATCAGCCCTATGACAAGTGTATGAAAATCCAACTAAAAGTTTCAAAGACTCAAAAGAAGGTGATAAAGAACATAAAAACATATTGCTTCAAAGACTCAGAAGGAAAATGACATTTTTTCATTTGTTTACCATAACCAACAGTTACATTTATTTAAGGTGTTCTAGATTCTCTTTTATAGTAATATGTACTTGGCTTACTTTCTCTATGCTGAAATTGTTTAAGCTCACAAAATCATCTACTTTCACTTTATAACATACAAATGTTAACCGACTTACCGTTTGGCTGTGTGCATTCTTGTTTTGAAAATAAAAAATACTCCTTGCAGACTTAGAAGGATTATTTAGGCCATTTTTCTGCATTCCATAACCAATTCAAACAGTTATATCTGTTACCTTAACAACAATAAGTAAACCACCAAAAATTTTACAAACTCATTCTCTCTATTATTGCAGATTAGTGAGTCCTAGAACTAACCCACTGCCATTCATTTTTCCTTTAGAACTAACCCACTGCCATTCATTTTTCCTTTAAAAAAAAAAACAAATGAGAAGCATGAATGAAACTCAATAAAAATCAACAGAAAATAGAGAAAGTTGTCATGAACGTAAAAGAAATTCAAAAATCAAAGTTTATTCGAATAATCAAGAAGATCAAATGGTTTTCTGTTTTCTCATATCCATTACAACCCTCTCAGAAATCAAATATGCATGATACTCGAAATCAAAAAACCCAAAAGTAATCAAGTGTAATCTCAACCTCTTGCTCAGAAATCTTCAAACTAGATTAGAAACCTATCTCAGAATCCCAAATCGAAAACCGCAACCCAAATGGAGAAAAGAGAGAGAACAAAAAAAAAACCATAGCCATCGATACTCATACCTGATTGCTATAGGAATCTTGCAAACCGTGCTCGCAACGGCGGGTCTGCTCTTCAGCTCGCGATGGTGGAAGGGTGGGCTCTTCCCCTTTTGTTGTTCTTTTCTCGGGCAATTTGTATTTGCGGGTCATGAGAGAGAAAACGGGTTAAAACATTTAAAACAACCACAGCCGCAAGATCTCATTAAAAGAGATCCAACGACTGAGCGCCCCATCCCTCAAATAACACTATTTGAGGGATCCCTCAACTGAAGGGGACTGTATATATATATATAATAACAAATTGTACCATTGAAATATTTTTAAAAAAAAATCTTTAAAAAGAGACCAATTTTGAATATATTTGTTTGTACCATATCTGACCCTCCACTCATTCAACGACACGTGGATCTTAGAAACTCACCCAAGCACCCAAGGCCTCGAACAATCGGTACTTTCTACCGATGGCGCTGTCTCAATGCAGCAAACAGCCGCTACAAATCCAGCACAGTACGCAATCGGTACCCCCTACCGATTCTGCAGAATCAACCTCGAAGCACCCGCCCGAAATATCTAAGGACTCGTGTCAACCTCTTAGGGCCCTCCCACGAGTCCCACATCGAAAGTGAGTGCTAAGAGCATCCAAAACTCCCTTTATAAATAGCCCCCTTCACTACAATACAGGGGTAAGACTTTTCAGCTTGACTTTTATACTATTATATTGTCAACAGCAAAAGCTCTTAGAAAACAATCTTACTTTGGAATCGGAGGGTCTTAGGCTGGTTCCACACCGGTTCCATAGACCTCACGAGTCTTAGCTTCCTCCTATTCAGGATCAGCATCCGAAGACAGGAAGAATCTCCATCTATCACTCAATCGATCTCCTAGATCGTCTACATCTCTTGTAAGTTGCACTCATCTCTATCTGTTCAAGTTTTAAGCGCCAACAGATTGGCGCCGTCTGTGGGAATCGCTTATCGATTAGCCCATATCTCTAAAGAAACTCTGAGACCAAAAAATGAATCCATCTTCGGCCAACCCTGCCGATGGACCCATCATCGGCCTCGGCGGTGAGCCAAGTCTGGCTCCCTTACTTCAGACGCCGCGGCCAGAGGCGCCTGCTCGGCCAACCACTCTGGAAGCTCGCATGGAGACCCTTCAGCGGGAAATGGCAAGGATGCAGGAACACAACAATATCCTCGCCTCTAAACTTGATGACACCCAGAAGCAACTGCATGATCAGCAAACACAGTCAACCCAACTGCAGCACAGTCTGGAACGAACCATGCACCTTCGACAGGAAAAGTCAGTCAAGAGCGTACGAAAGCCTAGCGCTCAAGATAAAGGGAAACAGCAAGCCGCAGACAAACCAACTGCCTCCCGAAGACTGTTCGTGCCTTCTCCCAAGGAGCGCCATCCTGAATATCGAATCTACTCCGATTGTCGCGATAGGATCAACGAACGCAGGGAACGGCAGCCCTCACCCATCCAGATCCGAGCAAAACTCAACGATCGGCAGTTGGAGGCGCTCGGACCCAAATCCCCCTTGCGCCAACGATACAGAGCAGTCGGCCTGGAGGAAACAGATGAATCAGACTACGTCCCACCTTCACCAGGAAATACTAGCTCCTCCCGATCGACAAGACCCTCGAAGGAGCACCACAGCCATAGATCGAACAGAGAAAACGATCAGCATGCCAAAGGTTATAGGAGGCAGGTCAGGAGAGTCAGGGCCACCGCGCTGATCGGCGTACGGAGAAAGAAACAAGGGAGCCTTTCGGCAACGATCTCCCCTCTACCGATCCTACCATCCGTCTCCTCCTCCAGAAGATGAACCGCATTGAGGAAGAACAGAACCAGGCTCGTACACCGACCTGGGGAACGGTACAGCCAGGACCGTTCACCAATCGCATCCGAACTTTCAGACACGAAAAGGAGGTTCAGGCCCTCCGAATATCGTTCTACTCAGGGGTGGAAGACCCCGTGACTCACATTCATACCTTCCAATCAGCCTTAGGTTGCAAAGGGCTAACGGACGAGGGCCAATGCTTACTATTCCCCTCCACCCTGACCGGCGCAGCTCTGAATTGGTTTTACCGAATGGAGCCAGGTACGGTAGACTCATTCGATCAGCTGAAGCAAACATTCCTCAACCATTTTATGATTCAGACCGATCGCCTGTACTCTGCCGATGATCTTTATACCGTTCGGCAGCAAGACGATGAGCCATTGCGGGAATATACGGCTAGGTTCAGCCACGAATACTCTCGATGTCCCGAAACTGATGACAGGGCAGCCTTCGGTGCCTTCAAAAGCGGCCTTCGGTCGTCTCAGTTTCGCTATCTGGTCCACAGCAGCAACTGGACAACCTACTCCGAATTAATGAAGCAGGCAGCCATTCACGCCAAGGCCGAACATTTCAACTCTAAGGGATCGGCTTCAGCCCTACCAAGCAAAGCGACAACAGCCGATAGACCGTCGGCACAAGGCTATGACCGGTTCCCAGCGAATCGGACTACAAATCCAGCCCCCTACCAAACGGCACTCCCTGAATCTGCTCCTTACGAGCCCCGAAACAAGCGAAAGGACCACTTCCGGGATCGCCAGGACAGCAACAAAAAGGGGAAGGACTCCGGCAGGCGAAACGCCTTCGGGGATCCGAAGAAGAATCGGCCAGAGGAAATTTTCACCTTGCTCAACACTACTTACGAACATGTCCTCATGACAGAAGGTGAAATGATACCGAAGCCGAGCAACCGAAAGCTTCCTCGACAGAACGAGAAGGACACAGGCGTCTTCTGCCGATACCACCAATACAATGGCCACGACACCGAATCCTGTATCGCCCTTCGAAGAATTGTCGAACGCCTCATCAACGAGGGCAAGCTGGATCAGTATTTAAGCCCCAAACCGACATCGGACAAATCGGCGAATCGGCAGATCTATATGATCAGTGGAGGGGCACCCATTGCCGAAGCCAGCCACCGATCCGTCAAGAATTACGTTCGTGCCGTTCAGCATCCCCAGATCCTCAGTGTAGCGGGAGGACGTAACGACAAGTTTCAGCGAAACGGTTGGGAACCTATCACCTTCTCTGAGGAGGAAGAACGAGGCATCATCTTCCCTCACTCCGATCCCATGATCATACGGGCCGATATTTCAGACTTTGACGTAGGCCGAATCCTCATCGATACTGGCAGTTCGGTCAATGTGCTCTTCGCCGATGCTTTCCACGCCCTCGGTACAGACCCTCGGCATCTGAACAGAGAGATCACCCCTCTCCTCAGCTTCTCGGGCGACGTTATTCAGCCAATCGGCAGCGTCCAGCTCCCGCTTGCCATCGGCACCATCCCCCGACGAACGATCATCTACACCCATTTCCTGGTAGTCGACTGCCCAACGGCATATAACGCCATAATCGGCCGAACGGCGCTCACAGGGATGAAGGCCATGCTGTCACCACACATGCTCCTCCTCAAGTTCCCCACACACGCTGGCGTTGGCCAAGTGCGAGGGGATCAATTGAGTGCACGGACATGTTACGTTTCGGCGACAAAAGAATCGGCAAGAGCCACGCTTCGCGAAGCATATTCTGTTTCTGCCAAGACAACTATGCCGAACGGCAGGGGGACGGACAAACCGGATGATCCTAGAGATGAGGCCGTCACCCTACAAGCACAACCCGTCGAAGATTTGGAATCGGTCGCTCTCTCCGAAGCACAGCCCGACCGCCAGGTCCGAATCGGCACCACCTTGACTTCGGCCATGCGTACCGATTTCATAGCCTTCTTGCGCGCCAACACAGAAGTCTTCGCCTGGTCATACGATGACATGCCTGGCATCGACCCAAGCGTCATCAGCCACAAACTCAGCATCTGTCCCACTTTCAAGCCCATCAGGCAGAAACGCCGAGCCTATGATGCCGAACGGTACGAGGCTATGAGAATTGAAGTGGAGAAACTACGGACGATCGGCTTCATCCGGGAGGTCACCTACCCGATTTGGCTGGCGAATTCAGTCCTGGTCAAAAAATCAAGCGGCGCCTGGCGAATGTGTCAGGACTATGCCGATCTCAACAAGGCTTGCCCCAAAGACAGCTTCCCTCTGCCAAGGATCGATCAGATGGTAGACGCAACGGCAGGCCATGAACTTCTCAGCTTCATGGACGCATACTCAGGGTACAACCAAATATTTATGAGCCCTGCCGATCGCGAACACACGGCATTCATCACCGACAAGGGACTCTACTGTTACAACGTCATGCCGTTCGGCCTGAAGAATGCTGGGGCAACCTACCAGCGCTTGGTCAACAAAATCTTCTCCGAACTCATCGGCACCTCGATGGAAGTTTATGTGGATGACATGCTAGTCAAAAGCAAAACAGCCGATTCTCATCTCCATAACCTCTCCCTCATGTTCGATGTCTTAAAGAAGTACCGCATGCGTCTGAACCCAAGCAAGTGTGCCTTCGGCGTCTCCTCGGGTAAATTTCTTGGCTTCATGATCAGCCAACGAGGAATTGAGGCCAACCCTGAAAAAATCAAGGCATTACTCGACATGCAGACACCGAAGACGCAGAAGGATATTCAAAGCCTTACAGGCCGTGTCGCCGCCCTAGCCCGATTCATATCCAAGGCTACCGATCGGTGTGCCCCTTTCTTCAAAGCCCTCAAAGGAAGCAAACGACAGATCGTCTGGACTGCCGAATGTGATCGAGCCTTTCAAGACCTCAAGGCCTACATGAGCAGGGCACCCTTACTATCCACTCCTCTTCCCGGCGAAGAATTAATTATCTACTTATCAGTATCGGCAACGGCATTAAGTTCCGTACTCATTCGCAAGCCGAACGGCATCGAGCTTCCAATTTTCTATACCAGCCACGCCCTGCAGGACGCAGAGATTCGGTATCCTGAGCTGGAAAAGCTTGCTTATGCTCTTGTCCTGTCAGCACGCAAGCTTCGGCCATATGTCCAAGCTCACAGTGTTGTTGTACTAACCAACCAGCCTCTACGCCAAATACTACAAAAACCAGAGACATCCGGTCGGCTGGTGAAGTGGGCCATTGAACTCGGCGAATTCGACATCCGCTATCACCCTCGGCCTGCCGAGAAGGGCCAAGCCGTAGCCGACTTCATCTCTGAAATGACTACGTCCGAAGAGGAACGTCCGAAGGACACCGCCCAAACATCAGCTTCGGCATCCACAGCTGCTCACCCAACCGAAGGGAACTTTAGGCCGTCGATTCCCATCTGGACTCTCTACGTGGATGGTTCATCCAACCGACAGGGCAGCGGAGCCGGCCTAGTACTAAAGGCCCCTGATCAGACAACCATCGAGTATGCCATCCGATTCCAATTCCAAGCTTCCAACAATGAAGCCGAATATGAAGCTCTCTTGGCAGGCCTCCGGCTCGCCAAGGGAATGGGCGCTCAACAGCTGAAGATATGCAGCGACTCACAACTTGTCGTTAATCAGATATTGACTGAATTCGAAGCCAAGGACACTTCGATGGCTGCCTACTTAACGCATGCCCGCCGATTGCTACATCACTTTGACGCGTATCAGGTTCAGCAGGTCCCCAGATCCGAGAACAGCCATGCCGATGCCCTATCACGATTGGCCTCAGCAATTGACGACAACGTCGGTCGCCACGTCCCAATCGAAATCCTCGCTTGGCGCAGCACTGCCGACGCTGAGATACATGCCGTTCGGCAGGATCCAAGTTGGCTGGATCCAATCCTCGCCTACCTCACAAGTGGCACGCTACCGACCGACAAAACTGAGGCCAAGACTCTCCGCCGCCGATCGGCACGCTACTTAATCTTGAATCAAATCCTCTATCGACATGGCCATTCCTTGCCATTGCTTCGGTGCATGACCCCGCAGCAGGGAAACTACGTCTTACGGGAGATTCACGAAGGAGCTTGCGGAGACCATTCTGGCGCTCGATCTCTGGCCTTCAAGACCATTCGGCAGGGGTACTATTGGCCGACCCTCCACACCGATGCCACCACACTCGTCCAGAAGTGTGATCAATGCCAACGTTTCGGCTCTGTTCCAAGACTCCCTGCCGAATCACTTACTCCAATTGTCAGCCCATGGCCCTTCGCTCAATGGGGTTTAGATCTCATCGGCCCCATGCCCCAAGCAACGGGACAGCTCAAGTACGCCATTGTCGCCGTCGACTACTTTACAAAATGGACCGAAGCCGAAGCCTTGGCAACTATCACTGCAGTAAGAGTCGAGCATTTCGTGTGGAAGAACATCATTTGTCGATTCGGTCTCCCGAACACAATCATCACCGACAACGGAAAACAGTTCGACTCCTCCCAGTTTCGGCACCTCTGCCACCGATTCGGCATCAACTTGTTCTTCGCATCTCCGGCACATCCACAATCGAACGGCCAAGTTGAAGCCATCAACAAGATCATTAAGAAGACACTGAAGAAGAAACTCGGGGCAGCAAAAGGAGTCTGGCCCGATTTACTCCCAGAAGCGTTATGGGCTATCAACACCTCCTACCGACGGTCAACTGGCGAAACCCCCTTTTCCCTTGCTTTCGGTACCGAAGCTGTTGTCCCAGTCGAGATCAACGCACCCTCGTGCCGAACGGCATCTTACAAGCCAGAGCGAAACGAAACCTTACTCACGCTCAACCTGGACCTCATCGATGAACACCGTTTCCAGGCTCAGCTTCGGAACGCTTCTTACAAACAGAGGACCTCTCGCTACTACGACTCGCGCGTCAAACGCCGATCGCTGAAAGTAGGGGACTGGGTCTTACGCAAAGTCTCTCTCACCACCAAGGACCCCAACGAAGGCACCCTTGGCCCTTCTTGGGAAGGCCCTTACGAGGTCGTTACCGTCTGCCGACCAGGAACTTACCGATTGCGCGGTACCGATGGTCAAACCCTCGGCCACCCTTGGAACATAGAGCATCTCAAATACTACTACAAGTGATCGCACCTTCGGTCTTCACCTTCGGTCATCACCTTTCTACAAGTGATCGCACCTTCAGTCTTCACCTTCGGTCATCACCTTTGTACAAGTGATCGAGCTTTCGGTTGTCGTCTTCGATCGTTATTTTTGTAACCGGTTTATTTCAATACAATCCCTATTCCATACATACTGCTTTACCAAAAAGAAACGGTATTCTACCCTACATATATTACCAACGGCATGCACACATATACGAATATGGGAGTTATATTTGAACCAAACACAAATAAACATAGCATAAAAACAAAAGGGCCACTGAAGGGCCAACTGTATAGACAAAATGCCGTTCGGCATATTTCAAGCATAATGTTTTTACGTTTCCAAAATGATACAAAAAGAAGAAAAGGCAACTATGACAAATCTAAGGGGCATCAGGTTCGGCATCAGCGGCCACAACAGCAGGCTCGTGATCGGCAGCAACAGGCTCGGCATTTGGCGCAGGATGACCATCGTCCTCCTCACTGCTGGAGTCAGTCTCGTCGGCTTCCTCGGGCTCGGCATCCTCACCCTTGTAGGCCTCCACCATCTCTTCGGTCACCCCTTCCGGCAGCGGCGGCGGATCCCGGAGGAAGTTCATGTTCAGCCTCTTATCAGCGTTGTACCGCTTGAATCGGTACAGCAGGTCATCACACTGCTCCATTACCTCTTTGTCCAGCATCAGCGTGAACTCCTCCGTGGAACGGTAGTCGGCAACGGCTTTCGCCTTCGCATCCTCTACCTCCTTCACATGCGACCGCTCGGCCGCATCCATAGCCACCTCCACCACAGCCTTCGCCTCCTGTGCCGCAACCAGCTCCAACTCCATTGCCTCCACTTTCGAAGATAGCTCTGCAATCTTCGCAGCATTCTCTTCGGCACGCCGATCGGCCTCCTGGATGAGCTTTCCGGTATCGGCGATCTTCGAACGGCCCTCGTCAAACTTCTTCTGGTACCGTTCGGCAGCGTTCACAGCCCGCTTGGCACAGAGCCACATCTCCATATCAGCCTGCACACATTGTAAATTCAGTACATACCGAACCCGCACAAACTTGGAAACAAATGGGGCTAATCTACACGTACCGCTGCTTGGAGTCGGAAGGCCCGACCGGTTTGTTCACGCAACGTCTTCGTCGACAGTTGCTCCAATTCAGAAAGCTCCATCTGAGCGCCATCGATCATACAATTGATGAACGGCACCGCCTTCCGAGGACAAGCTATGTTGACCGGCCCTTCCTCTCCCTCTTCATCATCGTCGGGGATCAGCACCGACGTCCCCTCGGCCGGAACCCTGGGCCGTTTTGGCAACGTCGTTGCATCGAGAGCACCCTCGATCATTCTCTTGCCCGTCACTTGGTGATGGATCTCCCGAACGGCCTCGGCTTCAGCCGCCTTCTTCTCCCGACGGCGATCAGCCACCGTCTGGTCATCCGCCGTCGCTGCCGTCTTCTTCTTCTTCGGCCTGGGGGACTGACCTTTCTTCTGCTTCGGCGCCCCTTGCCCCTCTAGCCGCCTCCTCGTCGCCTCACTCATTGGGCGCCCACCAGCCACTGCATTAAACACAAGTTAGAGAAGAAACGGTACCACGAGAAACAGACACACAACTGATTGCCGAACGGCATCACTTACTCTGCCTTCTCTCTTCTTCCTCTTCCTCCCTGACCCTTCGGTCGTGTTCTGCTTTACCTATCAGGCCTGCCTTGTAAAGATTCCGGAAGTAGAGCAGCTCCTTAAAAAAGCGATCTTCTTCGGCAATCTTTACTCGCACCCGCTCTATCGCCTCTACCTCTCGGATCGGTGCGGCCGGCCGTTTCAAGGACACTGAAAAAAAAAAAAAAAAAAAAAAAAAACCAACACCCCTGCCGAACGGCAGGTCCTACCCTACCGACTGTTTGGAAGGTCGTTGGGATTCGCCTCTCGACGATTACTCCTGGTGCCGATTCCCAGTCACCAGACACAATTACTCGACGCTTACGCCACGTCTTCTGGGAGCTCGGCACCCCAATCACAAAGTGTCCACGCTGCCCTGCCGATAGACAGTTGGACTGCACCCACCCCCCATTATCAGCACTCTTTGCCCTCGTCACACTGTACAGTTGGGCAAACTGTTCGTAGCTCGGCTCCCCCTCGCCAGCCAGGCTGAACGCTGCGATCGTCCCAAGCAATGTAATCCAAAAGTTTGGATTGTACTGCCCTGGTGCGTACCCGATCGCAGCCAAAATCTTCTGCACCGAATGCCTCAGCGGTAGCCGAAGCCCATGCTTAAACACGTCAGTGAAGAAGACAACTCCCTTGTCATTGTCACTAAGCGACTCCAAGGGCTCCGGAATTCGCATCACTACAGATTCCGGAATATTAAACTCCGCCCGAATCTTCGCTAGCTCAGCCTCAGTTAGTGTGTTCGGCTCTAACTCATCTACTCCGAACAAGGGTTCCTTGGGCTTCGCCATCGGAATCCGTTACTTACCCTTCACAACCCTCAGCACCCCCTGGCCAGGGGCGGCAACAGACACCACACCCTCTTCGGCCTCACGACCCGAAGTCGAAGCCTCAACACTTTCAGCCACTCTCCTTGAAGTGCCCCCAGCGTCGGTACGCACTCCAGCCCCCTCCACTAGCTCACAGCCTGAAGAGCTCCCAGAATCGGCTCCCTCACTTCCCTCGGAAGACCTTCCCAAGGACGATTCGTCCTCAAATGCCCTCGGACTACGCCTACCCTCGGATTCGGTATCTGACATCTACAAACACAAACGAAGGGAAACTAAGCGCTATGCTAGAATCAAATTCCTATTCTACCACCTAAACACCCATGTTCATACTCGTTCATACTCATTCATACTTGTTCATGCTTTATTCAAACGAAACTCATCAAATTCCACACTTTGATTCGTACAAAATCAAAAGCATGACAACATACCTCGTTTGCACGGTGGTTCAAGTTCGCCGGAAATCGCCTCCGCCTTGTTCAAGTTCGCCGGAAATCGCCTGCTCAACCTTCACACGCTCGCCGGAAATCGCCTCTCACAAGCTCTCTTTGCTCTCAAAAACTCTAAGTATTCAAACCCTCGTCCACTTCTCATGTTTATAAAGCCGATCTAGCATCGGGAACTGAAGCGACGCATCGGGATACGAAACGACGCGACCCTTCACAGCCATGCCGACACGTGTCACGCATGCACGGGGACGCCCAGACATTATCAGTTGAAACGCTTCAACTCCTCAGAGACGCTTCAACTTCCTGGACGTGGCACATCTCGCCACCTTCGCGCACAACTCCACTAGCAAACGGAAGGCGCACATTGGATGATTTCTCAATCCCCTCTCGTGCCGAACGGAAGGCGCACATTGGATGATTTCTCAATCACCTCTCGTGCCGAACGGTAGGCGCACATTGGATGATTTCTCAATCACCTCTCGTGCCGAACGGTAGGCGCACATTGGATGATTTCTCAATCACCTCTCGTGCAGAACGGTAGGCACACATTGGATGATTTCTCAATCACCTCTCGTGCCGAACGGTAGGCGCACATTGGATGATTTCTCAATCACCTCTCGTGCCGAACGGTAGGCGCACATTGGATGATTTCTCAATCACCTCTCATGCCGAACGGTAGGCGCACATTGGATGATTTCTCAATCACCTCTCGTGCCGAACGGTAGGCGCACATTGGCTGATTTCTCAATCACCTTTCGTGCCGACCGATAGGCGCACATCCACGGCTTTCCAACTGGCCTCTCCAACCATTCGGTACCTGATGCCGTCGCTTTTCAAATCTCACTCGCTCGGACACTCGGGGGACTACATACCACCATCGGCAACACCGAGACCATCGTGTTCGGATCAGAATACCGAGGACAGATTCAAGTCCCCAACCGAGAAGCTTCTCAATCGGCAACTTGGGGGACTACTGTTTGTACCATATCTGACCCTCCACTCATTCAACGACACGTGGATCTTAGAAACTCACCCAAGCACCCAAGGCCTCGAACAATCGGTACTTTCTACCGATGGCGCTGTCTCAATGCAGTAAACAGCCGCTACAAATCCAGCACAGTACGCAATCGGTACCCCCTACCGATTCTGCAGAATCAACCTCGAAGCACCCGCCCGAAATATCTAAGGACTCGTGTCAACCTCTTAGGGCCCTCCCACGAGTCCCACATCGAAAGTGAGTGCTAAGAGCATCCAAAACTCCCTTTATAAATAGCCCCCTTCACTACAATACAGGGGTAAGACTTTTCAGCTTGACTTTTATACTATTATATTGTCAACAGCAAAAGCTCTTAGAAAACAATCTTACTTTGGCATCGGAGGGTCTTAGGCTGGTTCCACACCGGTTCCATAGACCTCACGAGTCTTAGCTTCCTCCTATTCAGGATCAGCATCCGAAGACAGGAAGAATCTCCATCTATCACTCAATCGATCTCCTAGATCGTCTACATCTCTTGTAAGTTGCACTCATCTCTATCTGTTCAAGTTTTAAGCGCCAACAATATTTGAGACAAAAAAATTTAATCTCGTGCCAAACTTATATATTTGGATTGTTTTCTTTAAAAAATTTAGGCAAAGAAAGGTATAATGCAATTCAATAGAGATGTGGGTCTCATGGTTAGCCTATTGCAATGCATTAACGACATAATGCAATAATTGTTGTTTTTTTTTTCCTATTTTTAATTGGCACGTGGGTCTCAAGGTTGGCCTATTGCAATTGCAATAGAGGGTTCATCACATTGCACCCTCTACTGCAATTGCATCTATTGCAATGAACTAAATCACAACATTTCAAGTGAAATTTTACAGATGTTCTAAGTAATTAGTAGAGAGAAATCTAAAGTTTATGCTTACTAATGTTCTTTGTATCATTAAATAATAATAATAATAATAATCACTTGCTAAAGGGACAAATTGACTTTTATAGAGTGTCAATATCAACTTCAAAGAAAAGACCCTTTTAAATGGACAATGCTTTTCTCCTTGCCCATGATGAGGAAGTATGCATTACCTAATATTGTGACTCAAGCCCCAAAAATAAAGTGACATGTGTCCTCTTTTTTATTTTTTTTAAATTGTCAAAAGTGCATTTTTCCTTCAACTGACAAAAAGATATGCTTGGTATGGAGTTTACAGTCTCTACAACTCAAAATTTACTTGATCCTATATCGCTTTTCAAAACAAAAAAAAACCTCCATATCAATGTTGTCTGTGACAACTTCGGTCGTAGGGGGATTATTTAGGTTAAAGTTCGAAAGGGTCACAAAGACTCAAAATTTTGACTGAGGAAAGAAATTTAAAAAAGAAGAAAAGAAAAAGAAAAGTAAGTTGAGGCAAATAAAAGTGAAAGCTATAGAGATGTGAGTTTCGTATGAGATGAAAGCTATGGGTTTTTTGCTTTTTGATAAAAAGCAATGGGTTCAATTAACAATAATAAAGGTTGAGTGGTCATGCTCGCAAATCCAAGGCTGCACCAAATTTTTTTCCCCCTATGCCTTCTGTTATAACTTACGCCAGATTTATTAGCAATTTTATGCCAACTTTTATTTTATTTATTTTTATCATTCTTGTTGAAACCCTTAACAATAATTAAAGTGAAGGGAAAATCTACCTTTGACAATTAAACAAAAAGATGTGATTGAGCCATAATAGAAAGCAATGAGGAGTTTCTCTTTATGGGCAATGAGGGAAATATCATATCACAAATGATTTATGAGATTAATGTTGGTTGTAAAACACGTCTCAAGATTGTCTCCTACGTGAATCAAACCTGGGTGCATTGAGGGGGTATTATTATTAATTTTTTTGTTAAAAAATTAGTATGATAATAAACAACGGAACCAGGTTGACAATTGCCAATGCCTTCTCTTTATTAATACAATACAAGCACTGAGCACGTGTAAACCAAAAAAAATCTTGCAGTGAATTTCGAACACGTGTGACATGTTCTGTAGTAATCTGTCATCAGTGAAAATTTGGACATGGCATGGAAAGTTCTGTAGTTCAATCTCAGTTTTGAAACTGCAGTTAATTAAATACTCATCAAGACTTACCAATACGAAAAATAACTTCACCCGGTGACCATGATACTTACTCTCAAACATCGATGCTTCTTCTGGACATACTCCAGGTTGCCTGAGAAAGTGGCATGTCTCTGATACGATTGACTACAAACTTTATACCTTGAGTGCCAGCAAAACAACTATATTGGATTCGATATTCACATACAAAGCTGTTCATAAAGGTTTCAAAACAGCAACGATCAGTTCCCATGTCAATCTAAGCTTTAGATTCATCGTCAGAACCCCAGAGTGCCTGAGTGTCAATGTCAATCTCTGTATCAACCTCAGGGAAAACGAGACGTTGCCAGCATGCAGAGTTTAGGCTTGCTCTGTACTGTACCAAGACTTGCACACGAAAGGAACATTCAATGGCAATGACGTCATACCAACTCTTCCAAACACATTCCCAAGAAAGAGCGTCATGATTTCTAGTCACCATGTCTAGAACCCTCACAGCTGAACTTATCAATTTGAGAAGCAAGCGCTAATATTTCAACATCACCGCCATCAAAACCAGAGCAATCCCTAGCATCCAAAAGCACAAGTTCTTTGCAGCACCGGAATAATGTGACAAGATTATCCCGATGTATGTATGACTTCCTCAAGCTCAAGTACTTAATATTAGGAACCAACTTAACAATTGCCAATGCATCTTCTCTACCAATTACAGCATTCAACACAAGTAAACGACAAAAATTCTTACAGTGAATGCTGATCTGTAAAAGGAGTTCCTCTAAATTATTACTGCCCCCCCTCAATGACAACAGCTCCAAATGTTTACACTTTCCAATCAGCTCTGGGATAATGCTTGATGAATAGATCAGTGAACAGCGGTGCAAAGACAAACCCTTCAGTCCATGACACCTGCAAACAAAAGTTACCATGACTCGTCTTTGGGGTAAGTACAAACTTGATGCAGAACCAGTTTAGAGAACTTAGAAATCTAGAGAGATTTAGGGAAGAAGGAGATGAGACAGACGAACAAGAGAGCAGACAGACATGGCTCCAAAAGGTTAAAACACAAAGCTGAAAATGACTCAGACATAAACAACGTTAAAACATCTACAATACTTATAAGCTAGGAACCCCGGAGAAGAAGAAGAAAAAAGTATAAATAGTCTGAAGAGAAAGTTGAACCAAAAATTTAATGCACAGAACTCACAACAAATTAACTTTTGAACTTTTAGATGTTAAAAACACATCACAGAAAATAAAGCTTAACCAAAGAGTCTACTTCTGTCAATCTATAGAGATAGGACCACATCGATAGTTTTGATTGAGGAAACTTACACATCTGCAACACGATTCAATAATGCAGTTTGACAGAGTGGAGGCAGCCTGAGGAAAGTAGCCTGTCCTCTGCTACGATTGACTACAAACATTATGAATTGAGTCTCAGAAAAGCAATTATGATCAATTTGATATACCCATACAAATCTGTGCATCAAGGTATCAAAACGGAAAAGCTCTAGTCTTCTGTCAACCACAGCTTCAATTTCATTGTCAGAATTCCAAAATCCCTCATTTCCAAGGTCAATCTCAGTATCAACATCAGGCAAAATGAGACGTTGCCAACATGCAGAGTCGAGGCTTGCTCTGTACCAAGACTTACACACGAAAGGGACAGTCAAGAGCAATGCCGTGATACCAACTCTTCCGAACACATTTGCCAAACAGTCTACGTTTAGGTCTTCCCATCTTGGTTGAAATTGACCCGTCTACAAGAATCGAAAATCCAGAAATATAGTTGTAGTTGTAGATATGCTAAAACATAACACATAAACAAAATGCATACCAAAGACCTACAACGAAATTCAACAAATCCAATCAAATCCCAAAATCTAATTAGATTCAAAGTAATCATTATTTTCATTATATTCATTTTCATTCTTGAAATCTCAAACCCACCACGAACTGAAACCAATAATTTCAGCAATCCAGGAACTTTAATCATGAAACAAAGATTAAACCTTGAATATTTTAATATGGGCACAGCTGATTATTACTAGAGTAGAGTGTTAAAAGAAATATATAATTCATACCTGACGAAGCTTCTTGGGTTGGGGCAGGTAGGGATTCGCCATTGGAGTGGTTTGGGAACACAGAACGAAAATCTTCCTCTTATAGTCCTAGCAGAAGAAAAAAGAAATCACAAATTCAAGAAGAAATGAAGCGATTGAAATTGAAATGGGTTTTTAGGTGGAAATCAAAAGACCCAGAACCAGACAAGTAGAATCATCAATTAAGAAAATTCTTTCCAAGAAAGAGTAAACAAACCTTTTGATTGAGTTGAGTGCTTGAGTTTCATCTGCAACGAACAGCAGAGAAAGGACCCAAGGGAGACTGAACTCGACACCTGAATGCGTACGACTTCAAGTATATGACTCCTTATCAAACTTTCCGGGGATGCCAGGTCAGAATACCCCTGTCCAGTTATACTCCAACAAGGTTGTGCCACCTGTCCAATCGTAAAAGAGTAAGAATTTCCATTTGGATTTTATATTGATATACTATTCCGTCCTCTAACATACAATTTGATTATGGAGAGTTTACACAAATATTTCATTTTTGATGAACTTAAGATAAACTTTCCTCTTTCACCCATGTCATTTTAATTTGTGTAAGTTTAGTTAATGTTGTTTTTTTAGTTTTCAATCCTCGTATGTGAAGAGAAACTCACCTAATCCCTGACGATATTACCTGATTTTTTGTACTAGTTACGTTTTCGATCAATAAAATCCTATCGTTATTCTCTCAACAAAAAAAATTGAAATTTCTGTCAAATTAATAAATGCAATTTGCCGTGGCAATATGCAACTACCACACGTGAGACTTTACTTGTCTCTAATAAAAACGCTTGCAGCTGGTTTAAAACGTGAGCATTCCGTTATTTTTCTTCACAATGTCAAAAACTAGATAATTGTCAAAATTGAAATAACAAGAAGTAAAGCGAAGTTGACGACGTGATATAACTTCGTTTCAAGTGTTTGCATTTCTTGTAGACCGATGATGAGGATGAACAAAGATGGGTCACTAGAGGAGTTAGACATGGACTGTTTGATAAACGTGCTTAAAAGAGTTGGAATTAAGTCCAATCCCTTTTGTGGGGGAGTCATTGTACACAAGAACTCTCAATTTTAAAAGAGTTGGAATTATATCAAAAATCATATACTTTTAATACAATTTTAGCTGCACTATTCAAACTAAGATAAAAGAAGAGACCATCAGACAATAAGATCTACTATATTAGACAATTCCACAACCCAAAGGTCAAGTCTGGATCCTATTACACAAACCCTCCAAACATACCAACAAGCTGAATGTAATCTCACCAGATTTAGAATTCTCAACTGTCAGTTTCTGATGGAAACAATTCTCAACCGTTAATCACTTCGTTGGTCACGGAAAGGGGGTTTGAAATATCGAACTCCATTAACAGAGAGCTGGACAAGAAACACCTAAGCTAAGACTATGCTTTGCTCTGCTTGAAAAGCAAACACTCACATTAATGTCTAAATACTTACGTGAGTACGTAACCACAAAAGAGGATCAGCACACGTAGAACCCTCACAGCAGAACTTACCAATATGAGAAGCAAGCACTGATATTTCAACATCTCCTTCGTCAAAACCAGAGCAATCCCTTGCATCCAAAAGCACAAGTTCTGTGCAGCCTCGCAGTAATGTGAGAAGATCATCCCGATCAATGTATGCCTTCCTCAGGATTAGGTACTTAATATGAGGAAGCAACTTGACAATTGCCATCACATCTTCTCTTTTGATTAAAGCACCCGACATATTTAAACGACAAAAGTTCTTGCAGTGAATGCTGATCTGTGCAAGGATTTCCTCCAAATTATAGCTGCCTAGGAAGCTAATATTAGGAATCAAATAGGGAATCTTCATTGCCCCTTCTCTATTCATTAAAACAGCTGGCACATTTATGTTTAGAAAATTCCTGCAGCACCCCATGCTGAACTGTAAAAGAATCTCCTCCAAATTATGGCTACCCCCCAGTGACAACAACTCCAAATGTTTGCACTTTCCAATCAGTTCTTTTACGATGCTTGATGAAGAAAGCAGTAAACGTCTGGGCAAAGACAAACCCTTAAGTTCAAGACACCTGCAAATAAAAGTTTACCAAGACTCATTTTTCAGGTGACAACACAAAGGTTTTAATATCGAAGTGCATGTCATAGAAAATACAGCCTAACCAAAGAGTCTTTTCTCTCCACCTATGAGTTTGAGAAAACTTACACATCCCCAACATATTTCAATGCTGCTTCAGGACAGAATCCAGGTAGCCTCAGGAAAGTTGCATGTCCTCTGCTGCGATTGACTACAGACGTTATAAATGTGGTATCAGAGAAACAACTATCATCAATTTGATATTGAGATACAAATCGACTCATCAAGGATTCGAAACAGCGACGATCAGATTGAATGTCAATCTCAGCTTCAATTTCACTGTGATAACGCCAAAGTCGATGAGTTTCAAGGTCCATCTTAGTTTCAGTGTCAATAAAAATGAGACGTTGCCAGCATAAAGGGTGGAGGCTCGCCCTGTACCATGACTTGCACACAAAAGGGGCATCCAAGAGCAAGGACCTCATACCAACTTTTTCCAACACATTCACCAAACAGTCCATAGGTAAGTCATCCCATCTAGGCTGATCAGTCTACAAGAAATGAATCCAGAAATAGGGCTTATAAATATATACTTAATAATACAGAACCAAAATGCATACCAAAGACAGCACAAGGAAATATAATACAGCCAATCCAGTCTCAACTCCCAACCTCTAATTAAAATTTTCTTTAAAGATTCTTTTCCTTTTTCGGTTCATTAAATTCATTTTCATGCTTGCAATCTAAAACCCACAATGCTGTAATCAATGTAAACTTTTAAGAACAGGGTGAAATGAGAAATCCAACAAATTTAATCATATAAAATCATACCTGGCCAAGCCTAGGGTACCGAGAATAGAGAGAAGACAAAAACGGTGAAATTAATGCTCTTGCTCTTGCGCAAAGTAGACAAAGCTTCTTTGCACAAAAACCTAACACGTACTCGATAATCATTCCCTCAGCCTCAGAAAAATTCCAAGAAAGAGCAAACAAACTTTGATTGAAATGCGAGTGAGTTTGATCTGCAACCAAGCATCCAGGTAAAGGCAATCAATTAGGTTAGGAGAAGATTTTTAACTTGAAATCACGCAAAGGACTGATGGAAGAGAAAGGATAAAAAATTGCAAACGAAAACTGACGAGCAATTTGTTAAACAAACTACCTGAGAGAAGAAGAATGGTTGCCGAATTTTTGATTCTTGAACGAGAGTTGAAGTTGAAGTGTGAGAGCGAGAGGGAGCGAGAGAGCACGAGCGAGCACGAGCGAGCTTACCTCCTATTTACTGAGCAGTGGGCTACGCACATGACTTGGACCCATTTCAGTACCTCCTATTTACTGAGCAGTGGGCTACGCACATGACTTGGACCCATTTCAGTATTGGGCTGGACAATATTAGTGCTACTGTAGTATTTCTTACAGTAGGTTAAATCCAAAAAATAAACGATAAAAATAAATTTTAGCATTAGTTCCTCATCTTTTGACTTGGGTTTCAATTTCGATCTTGAAGTAAATTTTTTTTTTTACCAAAAAATAATCTTGAATTAAAATTTTGGATCTAAAAGTGTATAAACTCACAATAGGTGGCATTAATTATGGATGCATACTCTGTTATAATTTCCGTCTTCACGTCAATTTCGTTAATGTGGGTGTCACGTTAAACATAAAAAAATAAAAATCCTTTAATAGATATTCTAAAAATTGTCTTTTAAAATAGAAAATAAATGAAAACCAAAAAATTATTCCTCCTACCCCACCAAAAAAAAATCATACCTGGCCAAAAATATAAACCTCGAAAACAAGATTGATCATCGACATAAACAAGCAATAATTAAAAAACAAAAGGAATTTGTCACACTCAAACCAACATTTAAGATTTAACATAAAATTAAAAAGATAAGGTTCATTCTAATTCTGCTGCACTTCATTGATACTTGTAGCACATATCATAACAGAGTTGGTGGTTCAATCCAAACTCTGAGCATATGAGGGCTGCGGTCCTCGTAATGTTTGCAGGACTGGCGTATTAACGAATGGCTGCGGATTTGGCCAATCCCAGACTTGATTGGATAGAAGTACGATCTCCTAAATCCATGGTAATAGATACGATCAGACAAATCCTTCATTTCCCCATCTGCAGAAATCAAGAATGAGATATCACCAAGGAATAATACTCTGTTACCCAAGCTAACTTCCTTCACCCATGTCATTTGCAACCAGTCTAGCCTGAAAATGTGCCAAGGCTTATAGCTCCGCTTAGAGTATACCAGTAACACCTCTCCATCGGACTCAACAAATCTAGCTTCAAAAGAGTCTGCAAGGCTTCGTAACTCCGATGAATTCGTGTTTTCTGAAATAAGCAAACTCCACTTTTTGGTAGCAGGGTTGAAGGAACCTAGCATTCCAGTTTTGAAAATACAGTAAAAGATGCCCTTGATATAGACCACACCAATTACTTGCTTCAAATTACCTTCAACAGCTAGAGACTCAGTCCATTTTCTATCACCATGGCTGCAGGTGCTTATGCACATTACCTTTTCCCTTTCCTCATCAGCATGTATGGCGAAAAACAAACAATCTTGGGACGTCAGATTGGAGGTGAATGTGGCTTTAAATTCCTTGGTTCTTAAACGGGGCAAATTGATACTCGCATCATCAGTGAAAGGATTGTAGAGGTAAAAATCAGTGTGACCAAAGAAAAAAAAAGGTGTAATTTCAGCTAGAAGCAACCAACCGTTTCTTGCACCGCAAACTTGTAGTTTGACAACCCCAGTCCAGCTAGAAGATGTTAGTTCATGATCAAGCTTATATGCTTCAAGGGTACATGGATCATAGAGGCTAGATGGGTACATATAATTTTTAAAACTGAAGTTTAATGTTAGAACCCAGGGCAGTTTATCTTTAGGCCTAATACCAGCAACCAGTCCAAAATTCTTGCAAACAGCACGAAATTGAATTTGGTCCACATAACAAAGGTGCCCCATTATGCAACACAATATGTCATGTGGAAGATCAGACCATGGCGGGCTTCCTCTCCTGAGCCTTTTATCAGTAACGACTGACATTTTCTGTACAACAATGATAAATGTCAAGCAAATAATGGAATTCATACAAAACAAAGGTTCCCCCCATTATACAAATTTCTTCTTTAAGAGCAGGACGATGAACAATTGGGTTTGTTGGAAATCAAAGAGGGGAATGAAAATATATAACCAAATTTTGCTCTTCCCTATCCATTGTATCAAATTGTACTAAAACCTACAAACTCTTTCTTTTCCCCTGTTTATCCTTCTGCTAACCACACCCAATAAAAAAAAAACCCCTAAAGGCCATAGCTTTCTTTTTTTTTCCCCTGTTTATCCCTTCTGCTAATCACACCCAATAAAATCCCAACACACCAAATGTCAAGAATTTGCAGTGTAAATTCTATAATGAAAATGAAAAGGGCATAACTTTAGGCCATACCTGGGTAATGGTAATGGAGGCCTCCTCCTCCTTCAACAATGGAGGACTAGGAAGCAACAGTGGGCCGAATATTCACGAGAGTTGGAGGGTCTTCCTCTTTTGCCTTGCCTGGGTCGTGACTCGCGAGGGTTCCAAGTCTAAGAACAACACTTACCAACACCCAAACGTTTCTCTCTCCCTTATAAATCGGTTTATAATATCAAAAAATTGTATGGGCCTGTTGGTTTGGTTTAAGAAATATAATCCTCACCCTTCATTGAAACCAACGGGCAGGGTTTATCTCTGTTTCTTTTTCTCAGGGTTTATCTCTAATTGGTTCATGCTCCTTTTTTAAGAGTTTCTTTTATCAAAAACTGTTCTCCATGAAATTTGAATTCACACTCTCCCCTCAAAAATACATACGCTTTTCATATTATTGAAATACAACATGCTTATGTTAGTTTTTTTATCTGGTCAAAATATAATTAACATGTGGCTTTTTTAGAGAGAAAAAACTCTTTTTGCTATTGCTACATATTGTATGGATCATTGAGTTTTGGATATCATGTCATTTTATTGCTAAAATATGATACTTAGTTTAAATACTTTAGGTTAATTGTATCTTCTTTATAAAGAGATATATAGGAATTTACAAGGGTGCTTTACAATGAAATATATATAGTAATTAATTAGGAGAATATCTCCTAATTATATAAGGATGTGTCAATTATATGAAACAAGGAAGTAAATCACCTAATTAACTTAGGAAATAAATCTTCTTGATTTAGTAGGTTAACTCATGTCAACACTCCTCCTCAAGTTGGTGCATATACGTCACCATACCCAACTTGGTAAGTGAGTCATAAAACACTTGTCCACAGACAGCTTTTGTCAAAACATCTGCTAACTGATCTTCTGATTTAAGAAAGGGTAGGCAGATGATCTTGTTCTCAATTTTTTCTTGGATGAAATGACTATCCACCTCATCATGTTTTGTTTGATCATGTTGAACTAGATTATGAGGAATATCGATCGCTGACTTGTTATCACAATGTAACTGTATGGGCTTCTCTGGTTTAAAACTCAATTCTGTCAAGAGTCATCTGATCCACAATAATTCACAAACTCCTCGAGCCATACCTCGATACTCTGCTTCTGTACTAGACTGAGCAACCACATTTTATTTTTTACTCCGTCAAGTGACTAGGTTACCTCCAACGAATGTAAAGTACCCCGAAGTAGAGTGTCTATCTGTAATGGAACCAGCCCAATTGTTCGGTTCATTTTTACACATGATTTATCATATTATTCACCTAATATTTTGAGTTAGTTCTTGAAATTTTATAGTTTTTTACTTCCTTTTTGTGTTTTCATAGGTTTTACCTTGGTTAGAATGAAATGAGCTAGTGCATTATTGGTTATAAATTCTGATTTTGTTCATTTTCGTAGGTCAACTTCTTGGCTTTGTATCAGCATGTTCTGGTGCTCGGATGAGATGAAGATCTTCATGAAACTTGTTCCAATGGATTTTAACTACAACATATCAAAATTTGAGCTCCATTGGACAAGTATAGCCTATCCAACTGATCCAACAATTGATGCTGGCTCTGGAAATCTGTTTTGGGCCAGTTTTACCTCCATTTGGTGTCATCTTATTTCTACTTGTTACCATGCCATTTGATAACAATAAATTAATTGATTGAGTGCAATTTTCTGAGAGTATCTTTGTGAAAACAAAACTTCATCATGAGGAGGAGACAAGGAGACAAGGAGACAAAGACTTTAGTAAAAGGAGAAGAGAGAGGGATGAGGAATGATGAAGGCATCTTCATTCATTCAACGGGGGGAATGGAATTGGGCAGATTGTGTTTGCAAAGATAGAGAGCAGGTTTTGGAGTTGAAGAGCTACGAAAGGAAGGAGAGAAGGTGAAGCCAAGAAAGAAGGAAAAAGAAGACTTCCACCATAGAAGACCTTGAGCTTCCATCACTTACAAAATCTGTAAACTCTTTCTAGTTTTATTTTGAATTTGTGTTTGAAATAAGTATGAGGAACTAAACTCCATAGCTAGGGCTTAGGTTGAAGCTCTAAACATGAAAACCTTATTGTTTTGATGTTTGAGTGTATGAATTTCTAGATATTGTTGATGAATTCCAATTCACCAAATTAATCTATCCTTGATGTGTGTTTTTCCTTGGTTGGCCATCTTTGAAAGCATGCCTTTTGAGATTGTTGGGATTATGTGTATCTTCATGTTTTCCTAAGCAATAAATGAATGAAGTAAGAATCATCCATGTGAATTAGTTTCTTGAATACCTAATGTAAACATCATGCTATTAGGGTTCTTGTGATGTTCATATTCTCTTTGAACTTAATGGGTTTTTCTTATAATTGAATCAAAGTACTAAGCACTAGATTTGGTTATAGGGAAGGCACAAGTATTGTAGCACTAGCCTTGCACTTTACGTATATTAGAGAGAATCAATGCGTCTTGAGCCACTAGTCCCAGTCTTGATTGCGAACATTTTCATCAACACATTTAGAGTTTATCACTTGAGTATCCATGAACATGGGTAGAATTGTTTAGGGTGGATCCCGAAACCCTAGTGTTTGTTACATTGTACTTTCACACCTTGATAATTCATCTCTGCCATTCATATTTGAATTTAAGGTTCATTTACTTTCATGCATTAGAATTAGGTCAATTGAACCAAACCAACCCCCCCCCCCCAAATTGTTTGAAACGTGGTGTATTTTTATCATCGCTTTTTGTCTGTTTTTGTACTTGGTTTTGGATTTTGATCCGCCCTGTGTTCTTCATTTCTGTGTGCGGAATCCAACCGTATAAAGAACGTGAAATTTGGACATACGGTTGAAAAGTTATAGGTTGAAAACTAAACAGAGGTCGGAACTGCAAAATCAGGGCAAGCGACCGGTCGTCACTGTTCACAGACCGGTCATCACTGTTCATAGGGGGGGGACTGTTCATGGCACTGTTCACATGTGATAAATAGGTGATAAAAGGGTGATAGAAAGTGCTGTTTGTGTTTTTCTTTGGTTTCTTATTTTGTTTCTTTTCTTTTACCTTTATTTACTCATTTTTAGTTTCCAATTTGCATTTGTGCATGTGTGTTGTGTTAAATAAGTGTTCTTTACGTACTCAAATTAGAACTTGTAGGAAGTCGACAGTTCTTCGTGGGATCGACCCCGTACTTACATAATCTATGCCTCCATAGATTCGTGCACTTGCGGGTATTTTTAATTGGTTGTTTGCACATTAATTTGTGTCTTTTTACAAATACAACACCAATGTATATTACAACTTCAAGATTTCCATTCTTTAAGAACATTAATCCCTTTCCAGGGGCTGACTTTAAGTATTTTAATATTCGATCAACTGCATTCCTATGAGAAATATTGGGTGAAGGCATAAACTGACTAACCACAGTCACAATATGCAATATCTGGTCTTGTGTATGCCAAATATATCAACCTTCCAACAAGGCCCTAGTATTGTTCCTTATTGGTTGGCAAATGGTCCATGTCTTCACACAACTTGTGATTTAGCAGGCTTACATCCTAGCATTCATGTTTCAGTGAGTATCTATCACATATTTCCTTTGAGACAATAATACCAATTTTTGACCTTGCTACTTCAATTCTGAGGAAGTATAGCACCTAAATCCTTCATCTCAAATTCCTGAGACAAATACTTTTGTAGCTTATGTTGCTCTCATCCGTCGTTCCCAGTTACAACTATGTCATCCACATAAAAAATTAATGTAGTAATTTTTCCTCCATCACGCTTCAAGAACAGGGTGTGGTTTGAATTACTTAGAGTGTATCCAAAATTCTTTATGGACTTAGTAAATCCTCCAAATCATGCCCTGGGAGATTGTTTTAACCTATGTAATTACATTATGAGCTTGCAAACTTTATTTTTTTTGTTATGAGCTAAATTACATCTTGGTGGTAAATTCATATATACCTCTTTTTCCAAGTTTTCTTGTGTTCTTTGTTTCTTGCTTATATTCTGTGTGTGTGTTAGATTCATTCTAAGTTATTCGAGTTTTCTTGTCCTTCAATCCATCAACAACAAGATCTTAAAGGAATTTCCGTCAACAGTGTTGGAAAAACAATCAACCAGTGACTAATTTAACAAAAATATATTTAATAGAAATTTAAATATATACTATGAATTTAATATAACCAAAAAAATTAAATCAACAGTCAAATATCAACAAAAGTATAAAATCGAATTGACTGACTTGTGCATGAGATAGAGGTTTACAGATTCTTGCAACATAAAAAATCAAAATATTAATATTAAATATGATTCAAAAATATATTTCAAGCCAAATCTAAAGATGAGGAAGACCCAAGTTCCACTCCACTACGAACCCCTTCAAGAGTAGAAACTTTATATAGTTTTCCAATGTGGGACTCAAGCATGAATTTCATTCAAACTCACTTATTTGGTTTGTTGCAACCCTTTTCCTATTTTTGTAATTTGTTATACAACTTTATTAATTTTTTTTTTACAATTATGTATATACTAACAAGATTTATTATTTGTTGAAAAAAGAGGTCAATAACTTTATTTAAAGTACCTTTAAATAGAAAATTGCTAGATTATTGTTTGGGTTTTAAAACTTACAAAATTATTATTATATATAAAAAGAAAATATTAACTTTTAATATATATTATTAAAGAAAAGAAATAGTCTTGAATTTAAGATATAAATATAATAATATCATGTAATATTTTTCTCTAAAAGAAATATAATTTAATAAATGGACTTTAAATGGGCCAACCTATTGGGTTTTGAATTGGCGTTGCCTATGACTGGCCACAGGCTGGGCCGGCCCATTGGGCCTGATTAACTCATTCCAGCTCGCCATTCTCACAATCTCATCCTCATCCTCACCCCCATTCTTACTCTCATTTCTTCTATATTCTAGCACAAAAATGAAAATTAAAAACTAAAATTGAAAAGGTTATCAAACGGGCCCTAATTTTCCTATTCTTTCTTTTGCGCACACCTTTGTTATGTATAGTGTGTCGAAGCCCAAAACAAAAACAATGAAAAATGTTTGTAAAATTGATTTTGATACAAAAAAAACGTTTTAAAATTTTGCACATAATAAGTACTTTGTTTAATATGTTAATCTAGTTTTTTTTTTTCCCAAATAGAAATGAGAGGGGGATTTTCTCACACACTGCCAATATATCTAAGGCACATTAAGGTTCAAACCAAAAAGCACGACTCTAGATAAGATTGAATTTGCTTGAATTAATAAATAAAATGTATTTTAGGAATAATAGTGGGTGGAAAGATAAGATTGTGTTTTTTCAAATTTACATGGTGGGTGGAAAGATAAGATGGGTGAAAAAATAAGATTGTGGGTGGAAATAACAAAACTCAAAATAAGTATTATTTAGTTGAATAGTGTGCCAAGGGAAAAAGAAGAACCAATGGAATGGAACTGCGCCCCTAGATTGAATTAAACTGTGTGCCGCCTAATTAAAACAATCGATTTCTTCAGTACTTAATTTTCAAAAGAAAACTAAGAACGTAATTATGTTTCGAGATATATGACCACCTTCAATGAATTAAAGTAAACACACAGATAATCTTGCATGTCCAGTGCTATTGTAAAAAGCAACAATAATGTTGCACTGTGGGCTCACAGAGTCACGGTCTTCTGTTTTTTCACAAGAGAAAAGGAATGTCTCTGCATTTCTATACATAGAACCATTGACAAATAATACGAAGGAATGGAACAGACAAAGAAACAGAGAAAACATATAATATTAGCTTTAGCTTTATAGATAAGGAAGCCGATAAGAAACTGACTTAGAACAGAGACACCTGTATCTCATGCAATGTTTCCGTTTCTCTCTCCCTCTCTCTCTCAAACACACAAACACAATCTAGCTATCCTAAAACCAACCCCTTTGCTGGTTTTGCGTGAACTCTCTCTCTTTCTTTCTTCCTAACTTGTACGTATATATATAAGCTGCAGAAGCAGCTTCAAGCATTATTATACCAATTAACAAGTTTGCTTAGACTGTTTAAAGATTGAGGTCATAGCTAGTAACTATGGCGAAGCAGGGCTCCTTGGCCACAGAAAGTACTGCAGAAGATCGTGTTGAATCCAAGATCACACCAATTGTCATCTTTTCATGTGTACTGGCTGCTACTGGAGGCCTCATGTTTGGTTATGAGGTTGCCATTTCTGGTCAGCCCCTCTGTTTCTCTCTCACACATATAAAAAAAAAATACCCACAAATTTTTTTTCTTTCTGTTTTAGTTAAAATTGACAATGATTTTTGTTTTTGTTTTTTGTTTTAATTTTTGGGTTGTTCTTATTGATGCAGGAGGTGTGACGGCCATGCCAGGTTTCTTGAAAAAGTTCTACCCTGATGTCTACGCTAGCACTCAGAAACAAAATACCAACAGCAATTATTGCAAATACAACAATCAAAGCTTGCAATTGTTCACATCTATGCTGTATCTTGCTGCTCTGGTGGCAAGCTTCTTCGCATCATACACTACCAAAAGGCTAGGTCGAAAGAAAACCATGTTAATTGCTGGGGTTTTCTTTATAGTTGGTACAGTCCTAAACGCTGCGTTTAATCACCTTTCCGTGGTCATCCTTGGGAGGATCTTGCTTGGCTGTGGAGTTGGTTTCGGCAATCAGGTTTTCATTTTTAATTTCGGCAATCAGGATCTTGCTTTGTTTTGAGAGTTTGAGAATGTTGCATTGCTGTTATCAATTTCTAGCAAGACATTATTGTTTTCTCTTTCAAAGAGCTAGGCAGGGCAAAGGATAGTAAAACACAGTACAACTCTAACACAATTTCATGTAATAGTGATGACATGTAGAATTTAGAGGAAATGGTAATCTGTTGATCTTTTTAGTGCTGATGTTATGAACGGAGAAAAAATTGCAGATGCCCATAGAGGGAAAATTATTGCGTCTCAAAAGCAACACGATATGTGGTAATGTGACTGATAACACCATGTGACATTATAATAGGCGCATTGGAGGTACGCGTATCGGAGACATAATATGACACAGCTCTGTTTTTCTTCCTACCATTTGAATAGGAGCTTTCAGCCTCAATTTTCTAGAGGCATATGCATTATCCCTCGCCCCCTAACATGCTCATCAAGCATTATTTTCATGTTTTGTAGGTTGTCCCACTTTTCCTTTCGGAGATAGCCCCAACAAGAATACGCGGAGGACTCAACATACTTTTCCAGCTTAATGCAACCATTGGAATTCTTTTGGCAACCCTTGTCAATTATGGTGCTGCTAAGTATGTCCCTTTCTCCTTGGTTGAAATAGCAATATACATGAAAAATATCAAGAAAATGAAACTAGTTTCTTAATCAATTAGGCACATGAAGATAAACGGTCTATGACAGATTGATGGGAATGACTGAAAATAATTATGGCTACCCTTATGCTTAACCTTCATCCACTAATTAACCTCTAATAACCATGTGTTCTGTCGACACAGAATTAAAGGGGGATGGGGTTGGAGGCTATCACTGGGTCTGGCAGGTGTTCCTGCACTCATTCTAACCTTGGGGTCCCTCATTGTGGTAGACACTCCTAACAGTTTGATACAACGCGGTAAGTTGGATGAAGGAAGATCAGTGCTTAAAAAGATCAGGGGAACAGAAAATATTGAAACAGAGTTTGCGGAGATAGTGGAGGCAAGTCGTGTAGCAGAAGAGATAAAGCACCCCTTTAGGAATCTCCTTAAGCGTAAAAATCGCCCCCCACTGGTCATTGCAATAGCAATGCAGGTCAGCATATACATTGGTTAATCAGTAACTTGAAAAATTATGTGTCACATTTTGTTAACTTTGTTTGATTGTCAATGTTTGCTTTGCAGATCTTCCAGCAATTCACAGGAATCAATGCAATTTTTTTCTATGCTCCCATTTTGTTCGCAAGCATGGGTTTTGGCAGCAATGCCTCCCTTTACGCCGCAATTATAACAGGAGCTGTCAATGTGCTTTCCACAATTGTATCTGTCTTCTTGGTTGACAAAGTTGGGCGTCGAATGCTCTTATTGGAAGCTGGCATCCAAATGTTCCTTTCTCAAGTAGCCGTTGCAATAGTGCTAGCCTTGAAGGTAACGGATCATTCTAATAATTTATCTTTTGGTTTGGCAATTCTTGTGGTGGTCATGGTGTGCATTTTCGTCTCCGCCTTCGCGTGGTCCTGGGGACCCATCGGATGGTTGATACCTAGTGAGACATTTCCACTGGAGGCTCGGTCAGCAGGGCAAAGTGTGTCAGTTTGTGTCAACATGCTCTGCTGTTTTGTTATAGGACAAGTCTTCCTCTTAATGCTTTGCAGCTTCAAGTATGCCATCTTCTTGTTCTTCTCTGCTTGGGTCTTGGTCATGTCACTCTTTGTGCTACTTCTAATTCCCGAGACCAAAAATGTGCCTATTGAAGAAATGACTGACAGAGTGTGGAAGAAACATTGGTTTTGGAAGAGATTTATGGATGACCACTTTGAGGGTGATGGAGTTAAATAATATTCTTAACTAATAGTCCCATTCTCGTTTGTGTTATGTTTTAAGTTTGTAAGACTAGATTCTATTGATGGGACCCTGGTTTTCGTTATGTCAAGTGTGGTTAATGTTCCAATATTTAAATGGATATTTGAGATGAAAATTTCATTCTAGTCGAGCATTTTAAATAGTGACATATGCAAGTAGAGATGCTTTGTGTCCTTACAAGTAGAGATGTGTCTGTTTATTGAAGCCCGCAAGAAGTCATATACTTCAATACAAACAAATCATCTCTTCATGTATAGGTGAACTCATGAAATAAGACGGCAACTACTTTAAAATTATTATTTCTTTCACAATTAATCACCCATTAGGAAAAATAAAATAAAATAAAAATGAATTTTTCCAACAATCCCCCACATGGATGTAAAATTGGTCGAAAGAAAAACACAAAACAATGCAAACTCTTCGAAAGAATTCGATTGGAAAGATATTGCATCAAGATATAGGTAGGTTTTGGCCTTCAAAATTCCCTAGCTAGTGAAATACTATCGGATTTACTTGGCTAATCATTGAACCTTGAATATATGGTTCTAGGATGTCCTTACTCTTGTACAACTTTCGAATTCATGAGTAGTTTAAAGAATTTAGCCTTAAAAAATTGGGAGATTCACTATTATACCCAATATAAAAGCTCAAATTATAAAAAACACCTTATATGAAATGGACTTTAGAAACACATCCAAAACCCATTTACAACATAACAAAAAGGCTTTTAACTTCTTTTAAATTGCAAAATTGTCATTGATTTCTTAAAACAAACCCAACTCCAAAACCTCATAAAAAAGCTCAAAACACTCAATAGGGCATCAAAGTAATTTAATAATCAAAATTAAATTCAATAGGACCAACTGTCATTTTTGGGTGTGTTTATAGAAATTAAATGGTATAGGGTTTATCCATATTATCGGTATTAAAAATGGGTATATGACTAAATATCTCTAAAAAATTCTCATACAAAAGGTCCCATTTCACTCGTATAGGTGACTTCCTAATAAAATATCTTGCTATATCCTACTTGGATTTCCAAGCTGTTGAAATCATTAAAAACAAAGCTTATCTTAAAACGTACGCTGCAGTCAACACTATTTCATCATAGTCCCACTACTTGGTTATCCGTAATTTAGATGTCCCTTTTGAACCTAGATTTTAGAATCTCCAGTCAGCTAGATTGGATGTTTATGTTTATAACCCATTTCCCTCGATGATCAATTAACTCTCTAGTCACACCTTTGAAAATTAGATCTATTAGGTTGACTATTTATAACGTATGTAAACACATTTCACCTTTACAATTAATTAATTGTGCACGCTAAGTAACCTTCTAATACTTAGTCATGCACACTCACGTTCAACGTCATATTAGGAAGGTACCTACCCTTTCCATAACAACAAATTTTTTTCCAAGAAATTTAATTTCGGTTGTGGGCGACCCCTACAATTACCTCATAATGTGGGTGCCAATAATTCACTCTATCATATATGCCTTGAGAAGTAGGGCACTTTTACTTTCCCTGACAGAATGAAATAACTCCACATGTTAGTTTATATTTATTATTTAAATCATTTTAATGTTAATTATATTTTAATATAATTAACATTCTCTAATTTACTACACCCTCATTAAATGATTAAAATACATAAACATGTAATTCATCCAAAATGAATTTCAAGCTATACAATTTGACTAATGACAACATCCCTTTAGGTTATTGAAAATGCTTATTATTTTGGAATTGTTTTAAATCAGTGACAATGAGTTTAAAACATATTCAAATATCAACGTTATATTTTGTGCTTTCAAATTAATTTCTTATTATAAAGAAACTATTGCTAACTTGATCCTCTCATAAAAATACGACATAATTGGGAAGCAAAAAAACTGATTTAAGGCAAATGATTTGTTAGTGTAGTGGTTTAAAGTAAGTGCTCTCTCAGGCAAGGTCCTGGGTTCAAATTCTAATATATGTGTAGTGTGTATAAGTTTCGTATATTATCGCTCATCTTAATAAAAAAGTTCTCAAAAAATAAATATATAAAGTTTTAAAATATTCTTTTATATTTTCTCTGGCTATGACAGTAATGAAAACGGCAACTACCTAATTAAATACCCAGCCATTTGGAACACGGCATTGACTCCAAGAGGAAGGCAAAGATCAATTTGCTTCATTCTTTCTCATGAAACGTATTGTGATATGGCAGACTTATGCAAGCACACAGACAGAGGCAGTAAAACGAAGACACAAACATTCTCATAAAAAACAAAAAAAAAAACAAAAAAACAAAGACACAAACATTGCATCTATTAAGCCACCATCTCACAATATGAGATCTGTTGTGTCTCAACTTATTCAAAACAGACCCAACCACATCCAGACTAAAACAGGATCTCTAGGCCAATTTATGCACGCCACATCGAGCATGCAATTATTTTAATTTTTTTTTAAACACAACAATTTATCCAATAGAAAGAAAGAGGACAAGCAAATAAAGTGAAATGTCAAGCATTTTCACGTATTTCAGATACTCTTTGCATCAGTTATATTTCCATCAATCAGCAGCCAACATGCAATATGATATGATGATTTTTGTATACAACGCGACGCACATCTTGCTGTCTTCAAATTTACTCTACATATGATGCAATCAGATTATATGCATAAATGATAATACAATTTTTTTTTCTGAATTTAAATGACATGAACCACCACCACCCACCACCCACCACCACCACCACCACCACCACATCCACATCCACCTCCACCTCCACCTCTATCACCACCACCACTACCACCCACCACACCTCCACCACCACCACCTCACCTCCATCACCACCACAACCATCTCCCACTTCCACCTCTACCATCACCACCACCTCCACTCACCACCACCACATGGTTAGCACATAACACTTCCAACATCATATTCATTTTAGTCATATTATCCACAGTTACAATAGTTTTATATTAAAATTTACCAAAGGTTTTAACATTACTTTTTATACAAACTTAAAAAATATTGTTTACCAAACATGAAACTGCTTTACATCATATTATTTTCAAGGGCTAGTCTAATATAGGCCCCTACAATATCTATTTCCTACATCAACCAACCCATTAATTTTGAAATCTATGTATAAAACCCAAATTCAAACTAAAATGCCTCGTAAGATATAAAAGGTCATAGTACTCCTACATATTTATGTTGTTTTCTACCAGACTTCAGATAAGTCAACCTGACGGTTTTCAAGCATGTCATTAAGTCCCTTATTTCTAATTAATACTTCCTCATTTGTAGCATATCAATGACTTTGGAATTTTTTTTTTGGCATTCCCTCTAATCCCTAAAATTTTTACCAATAAAAAAAAATTCCTTAAATTTTCAAACAATAAAAAACTCCTTCATTTTTATAATAATTTTTTCACATAAAAAATCCCTCAAATTTATCCCAATAAAATATAATAGGTAAATTATTGTCAATACAATATAATGTACCTACAAATTTACCTATCTTGTATATATCTAATACGGGTAGGTAAATTATTTTCATAATAAATATATATATATATACAAAAATTCTCTTATGCGGACATCCGGACGTTATTATCGTGCGGACGCCGTGTATTTTGTACTACCCCTCTCTGTTTTCCTGCCTGTTTACAATAGGATCCGCACGATAATAACGTGCGAACATCCGGATAAGAGAATAACTGTATATATATACACAGAAAGCTTCCATTGAGGGATCCCTTTATTTGAGGGACACCCTTGTAGGGCTCACTCCGTATTGTATTTTGCTAATCAAAATCGTCTATTTTTTAGATAATCATTCAAAGCATTTCTACAAAAAATTACTTGAATCCGATATCATTTGACCACTCAATTGAGTTATTGAAATTTTAGTACTTTCTTGAAGCACCGTGTTCATTGATTTTGTAGGACACAATTAGATGTCGAAACAGTTTTCGATTTGTCTAATTTTTTGCAAGGATGATCTATAAATGTAGACTTAAAAAATAGATGGTTTGGATCGTTGAAAACAAATTTATAGGGGACCCTAAAGGGTGTCCCTTATTTGAGGGATTGTTCAATAGAAGGGAACTGTATATATATATCGAATAGAATATAATAGGAAAATTATTTTCACAATATACCTATAAATGTGATGGCTTTAATATACCTACAATATACCATTAATAGGTAAATTACAAGTTATATTATTGCATAATAGGATATTATTAGGTAAATTATATCCAAAATGAGTTTATAAAAGTTGGGTATATCATTTGAATAATAAATAAATTAATACTAGGTACATTATTTTTCGTAAAAGAAGTAATAGGTACGTTATTTTTTTAGAATAAAATTGTATGTACACTATATAATAGATAATTAATTACGTATACTTTAGAAATAAATAAATTTTTAAAATTAAATAACCCGATTGGGTATGTTAAATCTAAATTTATTGCTAAATTTTAAAAATGTTTCCAAATTAATTACTACATCCATTAGGAGATCTTTCCAAATTCAACGTGTGTCATTAGTTACAATCCAATTAAAAATTGTTTATATATTGGTTTGTACATTAATATACAAAATGCAATCATGGCTTTGTTGGGGGTATTTTAGGAATCGAAAAAGTACAATAAATTCGATTTTGCGCTTGATTAGGTAACTTGCTGAGTTGGATCCTAATCATATGATTTTATTTGAAAAAACATGATTTTATTCAAACAAAAATAAAGAGATATGGGTTATAGTTGAGGAAAAATGACTTTGAAGGGGTTACACTAAATTTACTATATTTTTCAAAACACAACAAAATCAGCTTTTTTAAAAAGTGACAGTAATCCCAAACTAGCCCTTACTCATTAATCAAACCAGTTTCGTAGATATATTGAAACCAAACTCATAAAGCCACGAAATTGACATGTCTTCTAGAATAACGTAATCAAGAACTCTATTGGAACATGTCTGTCAAATATAGCAAATAAACAATTACAAAGGAAAAAATTTCATCTTAAGATTGTTGGAAAAATAGGCATTTAATTGCTATAATTTTAGAAAGAAAAAAAAATATATATTTTCAAGCAAATAAGGCCAAAATTAATGCATAAAATTAATCAAACAAAAGCATAGATGAGAAGTTTAGGAAAACCCGAATGGGTGGTGCTAGAGGCACCAACTTTGGGCACCAACTCTCTAATAGAGGTGGAGCCCGCGAATACAACGGGTCCCACGTTCTATTAGAGAGTTGGTGCCCAAAGTTGGTGCCTCTAATATTTTCCAACCCGAATATGGTCAAGTCTAGAATTTGATTCTATCACCTTAAGACAAAATTGCCCCTCCCTAGTGCTTCAAGGTTCCAATGGTAAATGTCTCTTAGGAAACAACGACCTCCTTCTTATGGTACGTAGTAGCACTCCCAACCACAAGAACAACTAATAAAGACTTGTGTTTGAATTCTTTCTTATAATTCTCATGAGACAATCTAGCATATTTTGTAAACCATAACACCATTTTTCTATTATTTTTTTTTAAAAACCTTAATAAATTGCAGTATTATATAGATGCTTTGTGTCCTTACGAGTAGAGATGTACGTCTGTTTATGGAAGCCCACAAATCATATACTTTAAAACAAACAAAGCATCTCTTGTATAGTCGAACTCGCATGAAAATAAGACTGCAACTTTAAAATTATTATTTCTTTCACAATTTATCATCCATTAGGAAAAATAAAATAAAATAAAAATTAATTTATCATCCATTAGCAAATGTGATGGTGAGGGTGGCTTAGGTTTGGAAGGTGGTTTGGTCTGAGTGTGAAATTGGGGGAAGAGAAAGTCTTTTAACTTTCATTTTTTGATTGAATTTGAATATTTTATAGTTAATTACAAATTTTTCTATTAATTTTGTTAATATTCGTTTTTTAGTTTTAATGAATTAATTAGACGAATGAAACATATTTGTCTTGGTTACATATTGGAGGAAAGAAACCCCTTGGGGTTTCAAACCTGAGTGCCAGGGGGAGGGGGAATCCACCACCACTGTGTTGGGAACCCATTGTCACGAATGAAACATAGACTAATAGATACAAACACCATAATTAGATTGATGGAGTTAACCAGATAGACATTTAAAAATGTACCCTTGATTAAATCAATTGAAGTAAAAATACATATAAAGTGATAAGATCACCATATCCAGTGCTATTATTAAGTGCAACAATAATCTTGCGCCGTGGCTAGCAGGTCTCTTGATTTTGACAAGACAGGATATGTCCCTGGATTTCTCTACACAGAATCATAAAGAAAGAAGAAGAAGGAATGGAACAGACAAAAAATCCACAGAAACCATATTAAATATATGAGCTTCAGTTTGGTGAAGAAGCTGACATTTATAGAGCTGTAAGTCTCTCAGAAGTGTTACACCTGCTTACTGGTTCTGCAGAAACTCTCTCTCTTTCTTTCTTTCATAATCAAGGAACTTCAACAAATACTAATTCATAAGGCTGTTTAGACTGTTTCAAGACTGAGATCATAGCCAGTAATTATGGCGAAGCAGGGCTCCTTGGCCTCAGCCAGTACTGCAGAAGATCGTGTTGAAGCCAAGATCACACCGATTGTCATCTTTTCATGTGTACTGGCTTCTACTGGAGGCCTCATGTTTGGTTATGAGATTGCCATTTCTGGTCAGCCCCTATGTTTCTCTCTCTCACGTATAAAATAAAATACCATCAATTTATTTATCTGTTTTAGTTTAAATTGACAATGAATTTTTTTTTTGGGGTTCTTGTTGATGCAGGAGGTGTGACAGCCATGCCAGGTTTCTTGAAAAAGTTCTACCCTGATGTCTACGCTAGCACTCAGAAACAAAATACCAATAGCAATTATTGCAAATACAACAATCAAAGCTTGCAATTGTTCACATCTTTGCTGTATCTTGCTGCTCTGGTGGCAACCTTCTTCGCATCATACACTACCAAAAGGCTAGGTCGAAAGAAAACCATGTTAATTGCTGGCTTTTTCTTTATAGTTGGTTCAGTCCTTAACGCTGCGTTTAATCAACTTGCCATGGTCATCATTGGGAGGATCTTGCTTGGCTGTGGAATTGGTTTCGGCAATCAGGTTTCCTATCTATAATTTTTAATTTTTTAATTTTGCTTGTTAGTGTTCTACTTTGGTTTGAGAGCTGAGAATGTTGTATTGCTGTTATCAATTTCTAGCAAAATATTATTATTTTCTTTTTCAAAAAGCTAGGCACAAACAGTACAATTCTAACACAATTTAATATAGGCTTAATTACTGTTTTACCCCTTGGAACGGACACTTGGTCTCACTTAACCTCTTGAAACTGAAATTTTCTCAATTAACCCCATAATCTCTAAAATTTTCTGAAATTTTCTCACTTAACCCCCAAAATCTCTAAAATTTTCTGAAATTTTCTCACTTAACCCCCAAAATCTCTAAAATTTTCTGAAATTTTCTCACTTAACCCCCAAAATCTCTAAAATATGCTGAAATTTTCTCACTTTACCATTTCCATACATTTCCATACACAAAACCGTTAAGTGTGCTGACGTGGCATGGGCATTTTTGTAATTTTAGCTCATGTATGCATCTCTCTCTCTCTCCGACCCAACCCCCATCACACCCCACCCCACCCCACCCCACCCCCTCTCTGTCCTCTCTCTCCTCTGTCCTCTTAGTAAAGAAAGAAAAGATAGAGGTGAGTGCTAGTTAGCTTACGAGGAGGGAAGAAAGGGGTTTGTTAACCCTAAATTTCTTTTTTTAAATGTTTAAAATTTGTTTTTTAATTTATAATTTGGATTTTAAAATTTTTTAATAGCTAAAATTACTAAAATAGTTATTCCACGTCAGCACATTTAACGATTCTGTGGATGAAAATGGATTGAAGTGGTAAAGTGAGAAAATTTTAGCAAATTTTTAGAGATTCTGGGGGTTAAGTGAGAAAATTTCAGTTTTACGGGGTAAAATGAGACCAAGCGTCCGTTCTAGGAGGTAAAACAGTAATTAAGCCTTTAATCTAATTGTGATCACACGTAGATTTTAGAGGAAATGGTATTCTCTGTTGATCTTTTTAGTGTTGATGTTTTGAATGGAGAAAAATTGCATATGCCCATATAGGGAAAATTATTGCGTCTCAAAAGTAACACGATGTGACTAATAACACCATGTGACATTAATTATAATATTGGAGGTACGCGTATTAGAGACATAATATGAACCAACTCTGTTTTTCTTCCTACCATTTGAATAGGAGCTTCAGCCTCCATTTTCTTGAGGCATATGCATTATCCCTCGCCCCCTAACATGCTCATCAAGCATTATTTTCATGTTTTGTAGGTTGTCCCACTTTTCCTTTCGGAGATAGCCCCAACAAGAATACGCGGAGGACTCAACATACTTTTCCAGCTTAATGCAACCATTGGAATTCTTTTGGCATCCCTTGTCAATTATGGTGCTGCTAAGTATGTCCCTTTCTCCTTGGTTGAAATAGCAATATGCATGAAAAATACCAAGAAAATGAAACTAGTTTCTTAATCAGTTAGGCACATGAAGATAAACTGTCTATGCCAGATTGATGGGAATGACTGAAAATAATTATGGCTACCCTTGCTTAACCTTCATCCACTAATTAACCTCTAATAACCATGTGCTCTGTCGACACAGAATTAAAGGGGGATGGGGTTGGAGGCTATCACTGGGTCTGGCAGGTGTTCCTGCACTCATTCTAACCTTGGGGTCCCTCATTGTGGTAGACACTCCTAACAGTTTGATACAACGCGGTAAGTTGGATGAAGGAAGATCAGTGCTTAAAAAGATCAGGGGAACAGAAAATATTGAAACAGAGTTTGCGGAGATAATGGAGGCAAGTCGTGTAGCAGAAGAGATAAAGCACCCCTTTAGGAATCTCCTTAAGCGTAAAAATCGCCCCCCACTGGTCATTGCAATAGCAATGCAGGTCAGTATATACATTGGTTAATGAGTTACTTGAAATATAAGAGTCGTATTTTGTTAACATCGTTTGATTGTCAATGTTTGATTTGCAGGTCTTCCAGCAATTCACAGGCATCAATGCAATTTTTTTCTACGCTCCCATTTTGTTCGCGAGCATGGGTTTTGGCAACAATGCCTCCCTTTACGCCGCAGTTATAACAGGAGCTGTCAATGTGCTTGCCACAATTGTATCTATCTTCTTGGTTGACAAAGTTGGGCGTCGAATGCTCTTATTGGAAGCTGGCATCCAAATGTTCCTTTCTCAAATAGTCGTTGCAATTGTGCTAGCCTTGAAGGTAAAGGACCACTCTAATAATTTATCTTATGGTTTGTCAATTCTGGTGGTGGTCATGGTGTGTACTTTCGTCTCTGCCTTCGCATGGTCTTGGGGACCCATCGGATGGTTGATCCCTAGTGAGACATTTCCATTGGAGGCTCGGTCAGCAGGGCAAAGTGTGACAGTTTGTGTCAACATGCTCTGCTGTTTTGTTATAGGACAAGTCTTCCTCTTAATGCTTTGCAGCTTCAAGTATGCCATCTTCTTGTTCTTCTCTGCTTGGGTCTTGGTCATGTCACTCTTTGTGCTATTTCTAATTCCCGAGACCAAAAATGTGCCTATTGAAGAAATGACAGAGAGAGTGTGGAAGAAACATTGGTTTTGGAAAAGATTTATGGATGACCACTATGAGGGTAATGGAGTGAAATAAAATTGTTACCTAATAGTCCCATATCATTTGTGTTATGTTTAAGTTTGTAAAACTACGTTCTAATGTGGTTAATGTTTCCAATATTTAAATGGATTTGAGATGAAAATTTCATTCTAGTCAAGTATTTTAAATAATGAGATAAGTTGCTTATATATATGTGTGTGTGTCCTTTTTTATACTGCTGGTTTGTTTGTTTGATTCGCATTTCTTGATATAATGAGTATATTATCATCTGTTATAGCTCACACAAGGTTCCGGAAAAAAAAAAAATTGCAACCTTTCGCAACCTTAAGCAAGGCTTGTAAGTTGTAGCACATGTGATTAAGAACATAATATTTATTCTTACACAAGGCTTGTACAACACATCGATTTTTAGAACAAGTGCAGTACGACTTAATTTTTATTCGTGTAAGATTCCACATCGACCAACGGAGAGGGGTGATGTGCCTTATATGTACATGCCCACCTCCATCTAGCACAAGGCCTTTTGGGAGTTCATTGGCTTCGGAGTCATGAGAACTCCGAAGTTCAGCGAGTTGGGGCTAGAGCAATCCCAAGATGGGTGACCCATTGGGAAGTTGCTCGTGAGCTCCTAGAAACAAAACCGTGAGGGCAGAGAGGGGGCCCCAAAGCGGACAATATTGTGCTACGGCGGAGCGATCCTGGGATGTTCGTTGGTGTCAGTTTATCCCTCTCTTTGGCCCTTCTGGTTGTTATCCCTCATACCTTCATTCGATATTCTAGATTTGCATCAGGGTTTGTGTCGGGATTGGATTGATCTCCTTCGCTTGGCAACTCACGATTAGGGCTTCTACCCTGGCATCCCCTTGTAGTCTCTGTCCTGTTGCTACCTTGGTTCTGTATTTGGGCCATTGTTGGCAAATTCAATGACTCATCGTTACTGTGGTGTTCTTACTTAGCTGGTTTCTGATAATATGCCCTTGGATTCTCTATTTTGTGCATTGTGGTGCAATCTATTTTGTTAATTTCTGTGGATACGGCAAAGTAATTCTTGTCCCTGTCATGCTAGTGTTAAGCTGGAACGTACGATGGCTTGGCAACTGTCATACGTTCTGCAATCTCAAAAATCTTATACATGACAAGAAGCCATACATCGTTTTCCTTGCTGAGACTCGTATGAATGCAGTTCAAATAGGTGGTTTAGTTCGGAGACTTGGTTTGGGTGGTGTGCTGTGTGTTCCCAGTGAGGGACTATCAAGTGGGCTATGTATTCTTTGGAAGATTAGTTTACAGGTCATGCTGCTCTAATCTTCTATGGGTCATATCGACATTAGGATTACTTTTCATAATTCTTTTTATACTAGAGTTACTGGGTTTTATGATCATCCTAATCCTAGCCAACGGTCTCATTCTTGGGAACTTCTTTGTCGACTAAGTTAGTTGGGTTTTGGTCATTGGCTGTGTTACGGTGATTTCAATGAAATTCTTGCTATAGATGAAAAAAGTGGTCCTCATACACGTTCAACCAATCAAATTGAAGAATTTCAACGGGTTGGTGGAGATTGTAATATGCTACCATTTGATTTTGTGGGTCATCCTTTTACTTTGACAAATAATCGCAAAGATGACGCCAATGTTCAAGCCCGACTAGACTGGGGTTTTGGTAATTTAGCTTTGCTTCAGTAGTGGGGTACCTTTATACTACATATCATCTTGCAGCTTACTCATCTGATCACCAACCAATTTTCTTATGTCCTGATGCACCATCTGGCGTTGATGTTTGGCGTCATAGAGGTACGCGGTGTTAGATATATGCCATAAAAGCCAATATAAAAATGGAATATTCTAAGGATATAATATAATATAATCAAAGGGGCATGAATGTTACTCTAAGATACATAATGTACATAAAGTAACAAGTCCATGGATAAAGATATGGATGTAAAGCAGTCTAAAGAAGTTAGATTCACAAGACCTTTCCATCATAGTAGTATCGAATCCTAAACTGTTCCTAGTCATAGGATCACTAATTGGACAATGGTAATCTACAAAGACTGATACACAATATGTCTACTCAATTTAAAGGATGATTAGTCTCAAGTCATTAATATAGAGACACTAAGACAGGTGTGTAGGTGCTCTATAGAGATGGAGTTCATAGAATGCGATCAATTCAAGAATTATTGTATGGAAGTCTTACTCACAAGTGTCAAACAAAGAATTCTAAGTTATGATAATGCAAATTAGTCCTTAGACCTGAGACATCATAGTTGTCTTTTGTTTGAGCTGTTTGTTTTTTAGAACACTATACAATCGTATCAAAACGATGTGACTTAAAGGTGTTCCTCAGGACACTCAGCATATACACAGAGGCATGTGAATGTACAACAAAGAATCTCTACTCTTAGTAAGAACAGAAAATACTTTAAAGATATGATTCGTTGAATCTTTGACCAAAGTACACAATGGGAATAGAAACAAGAACGTTTTCAATTACATCCAAGTGAATCATATAACCTAAAGATTTCATGTTAGGGATTCAACACAAGTTTACCATACCCCAACAACACGACATAGAGTGTTGTAATAGAGAATGATTCAATTGCATTGTAATCACAAACTAACTAGGTTCTCAAAATGAATTCTATTTAGCTTGGCTAGCCATGACATACTGCTAAGTGTCAATCAAGGTTTGTGGAAGCCCTGTAAGGACTAATCACAATTAGCCTTCGCCAATAGGGAGAATTGTACAAAGGTATACAATTCACATTCAGTTTAGAAGTAATCATTCTTACCCACGGCCTCGCTAATTTGAACCTATAAGATCGTACACCGAAAAGGTATGGATCGAGAATTGAAAAAAGAATAAATGATTTTGCGGATTGGTCAAAATCAAAGACAAGGTCAAAGGTCAAACTATTGATTGAGACTTGACTCAGTCAACACAAGGTTGACTAGGACCAATGCTTGTTAGACAAGTTAGTGATTTAATTTATTAAGTCATTAAATCAATTAAACTAATTAGATTAGCTTAAGGAATTAATTAAAGTTTTGGAACTTTAGTTTTGGTCTTACATGACTTAAACATTTAAAGGAAAATGGACCTTATAGACTTAGGCAAAGTGTGACATATTATAAGGTTAATGTGGTATACCAAAGTAGACCAAAAAGGCAAAGGAAGAGGAGGGTGCGTCACATGGGGTCTCTTTAGTGGCACATGTGTGACAATATATGTCTCTATATAATTGTAGTCATAGCACAACACCTCCTTAGGGTTTCAAGTTAGGCATTTTGGAAGAGAGCAAAACATCAAGCATCTCTCTCAAACACTTCCTTGGTTGGTCTCCATAGAGAAGAAAGGCTAGCACTTCTACTTCTTCTCTTGGTTCCTTATTCTCTCATTCTCATTCAATATACTTTGGGTCGGCATAACCATATTGTGCCTATTTGGAGAACAAGGCGGAGAATCAACAACTAAGGGACAACTCCATCTACTTGAATACCATTTTGGGATTCAAGATATGCTCCAAAGGTAACCTCACTTTCTACCTTCTTTTTAATATGTGATATTAGTGTCAAAGGTGCAAACTTTCATAAACCTATAAAGATTGGGACCTAGGTTGAGACTTGCATGAATCTCTAGTTTTTTCTTGCTTTCGCTTTTATTTGATTTCATATTTGATATGCATAGGCTAGATGATTTGTTTTCTCATAGCTTCTAGGGATTTTAGAAATCCCTACACCTAATTTTCCCTTCACACGTCACTTTCAGTTTGAAGAACAATGGACAATCGATGAAGAATGTGAAAAAATAGTTCAGGAAGGGTGGCAAACTGGGGATTCTCCTATGGCCAATATTTCTCTTTGTGCTCAACGTTTATCGTCCTAAAAGCATCAAAAGTTTTGCCAAATGAATTCTAAAATCTAGTCTTTGCGTGCTTCTCTAGCTTTGTTTCAAACCATTGCTCCATCATAGACTATTTTATAGAGCAAAAAATTGATTGAAAATGAATTAGACAGATTATTGGAGCTGGATGAAATTTATTGGTGGCATCGGTCTCGTGTCAATTAGTTAAAGTCTAGTGAGCGGAATACATCTTATGTCCATAAGATAGTCACTCATATAGCAAAAACTAATTCCATGACAAGGGTTTTGGATGCCAACAATGTCCTACACAGTGATCCTGCGAAGGTCGGTGATGTGTTTTTGGAGTATTATAATAGCCTATGTTCTTCTATTGGTACAAATATGAGTAGTGAGATTTTTGAGACAGTCTCCACCGTGTCCCTCAAATGACTCAGCATTTTCTGTCCCTGACTTTCACTTGTGATGAGGTGGAAAATGCCATTAAATCTATGGGATCGGCTAAAGCTCCTGGTCCAGATGAAATGCCAACTTTATTTTACCAACGTTATTGGAATATTATAAGCTTTGATGTCTGTCAACTCTATTTGAACGTTCTTAATGGGAATGAAGGGGTGGCTGCTTTCAACCATACTCTGATTGCCCTTATTCCGAAAGTTAATTCACCATCTAGGGTAACTGAATTTCGTCCCATTAGTCTTTTTAATGTTCTCTATAAAATTATTTCCAAAGTTCTTGCTAGATGTTATCTTGGAATATCAAAGCGCCTTTATTCCCCACCGTATGATTTTGGATAATGTTCTAGTAGCGTTTGAAACCATTCATTGTTTGAAGCGTAATGGGAAATTGAGAAGACGAAAGATTATCTTGAAACTTGATATGGCCAAGGCCTATGATCGAGTGGAGTGGATATTTTTGGAACGCATAATGCACACAATGGAATTTCCTGATTACTTTATTCAATTGATTATGGGATGCATTACCACCATCTCCTATTCCTTATTACTACATGGGAGGACGTCTGGGCATATCGTCCCTTCTCGGGGTCTTTGCCAAGGAGACCCACTGTCATCCTATCTTTTGCTTATAGTGGCTGAAGGTTTCTCGGTGTTTCTCCAAAAGGCTCCCTTTGCACCATTTATTAATCATCTATTTTTGGCTGATGACAATCTTTTATTTTGTGATGCTGAGTTTTCAAAGATTTTGGAGTTGAAACGCATTTTTGGTCTTTATGAAGCGATTTCGGAACAACAAATTAATTTTGACAAGTGAGCTTTTGTTTTAGCCCATCTACCCCTGAAATAGTTCAAGCTCAAATCCAATCATTATTGGGGGGTACCGGTTGTTCCTTGTCATGAACGCTATCTAGATCTCCCTACTATTGTTGGTGAAAATAAAAAAATACATGTTTCGTGCTGTCAAAGATTGCGTTTGGAGAAAAATCTATGTTTAGGAAGGCAAACTTACTTCCAAAGTTAGGAAGGAGGTGCTTATCAAAGGTGTGTGTCACGCTATGCCTGCTTATTCTATGAGTGTTTTTCACCTCCCTACTGGTTTATGTTCTGAGATAGAAGGTATATTCACTCACTATTGGTGGTCGAAAAGAGATGAGAAGGCATTCATTGGATGAATTGGAAAGCCCTCAGTACGCATAAGACTAAAAGAGGCCTAGGCTTTTGCGAGCTTGTTAATTTTAATCAAGCCTTACTTGCCAAACAAGGGTGGCATTCGCTGGGATTTCCCAATTCCCTTATTGCCAAAATGTTCAAAGCTCGCTACTTTCCTTATTCTGATTTTGTGCATGCCCAAGTGGGTTCAACACCCTCTTTTACATGGCAACTGATTATGTGGGGGTCGCGAGCTCCTTTCTCGTGGTCTTCAATGGCATGTTGGCGATGGACGCTTAGTAAAAATATATGGAGATCTGTGGGTTCCTCATCACCTTGATTTCATTATCCAGTCTCCTCCCCATCTCCCTGTCGATTCTAGGGTAAGTGCTCTCATTACTGCTAGTGGACATTGTAATGTTTTTGAGATTTATCGCCTTTTTACTTTTCCCGAAGATGAGCTCTACCTTTCTATTCCTCTAGCTTGTGATAATGATGATCGCTGTATTTGACATTTTTCTAGTAATGGTTGATATAAAGTTAAGAGTGGGTATTAGACTGCTTTGGAATTCCAAAAACAGAGCTTCTTTGTCTACCTCTGGATCTTCGTCCTCTAGGTCTCAGAAGTTATGGAAACATCTCTGGAAGCTAAAAGTTCCTCTGAAAACACAGCATTTCTTATGCGATTGGCCCAAAATGTTCTCCCTGCTAGAAATGTGCTTTATTGTTTGAAAATCACCTAAGATGTTCGTTGTTTTCGCTGTCTTGGCCAGGTTGAAACTGCTAACAGAGGTTGAAGATATAGAATAAAGGAGAAGATTCATGAGAATTTTGAGAGAAAGTAGAGAAACCAAATCTGAATTTTCTATATTTCTTATTTTCTGAATGATTCGTTTTACACAGTAAAGTTACACTTATAGCAAACAGTCTAACTAATCTACCAGACTTAAAAACTAAACACGTGAGTCTTTTTAACAACCTAACAATAATGCCAGGTCAGCTTAACCATTAGCCAAACAGCCTCCCTCAATCTCAGCTGGGTTAGCTAGTCTGAGATTGCTACAATGTCTTGCAAAGAGAGGACCATGTAATCCTTTGGTGAATACATCTGCGACTTGTTCATTAGTAGGTATGTACTGCACATTAAGATCTTTTCGCTGAACACGCTCCCTTACAAAATGAAAATCAATGTCCAGGTGCTTGATCCTTGAATGATAAACAGGATTTGAACTTAAAGCCAAGGCAGAGAGATTATCACAATGCATTAAAGGAGGCTCTGGCAAGAACTCATGTAAATCTGCTAACACCTGTCGAATCCAGCCAATGTCTGCAGCAGTATTTGCTAAAGCACGATACTCTGCTTCTGTAGAACTCCTAGCAACTGTTCCCTGTTTCTTTGATTGCCATGAGACTGGATTATGACCAAGAAACACTATGAAACCTGTAGTTGATCTTCGAGTAGAAGGATCTCCAGCCCAATCGGCATCGCTATAAGCTGTTAGTTGCATTGGACCAGAACAAAATGTAATGCCATATTGAAGTGTGCCTTGAATATATCGTAAAATTCTTTTCACAAGATAGAAATGAGAGTCTGTAGGATTTGTCATGTATTGGCACACAGTGTTCACTGCATAGGCAATATCAGGCCTTGTGAATGTCAAATATTGTAAAGCGCCTACCAAGCTACGAAACAAAGTTGGATCCTTCAATGGTTCACCATCTGTTGTCAGAATTTGAGAATGAGGTTTGCAAGGTGTTGAGCATGCCTTGCAACTACTCATGCCTGCTTTAGCTAACAATTCCTTAGCATACTTATGCTGATTAACAAAGATAGTTCCTGTGGATGCATAAGAGATTTGCAGCCCTAGAAAGTAAGTAAGTAATCCCATATCTTTGAGTTCAAATACCGAAGCTAAGTCCTCAATAGTTTCTTGAACAAGAGATGTATTTGAGCCTGTCAAAATAATGTCATCTACGTAGAGCAATAAAACAATGATATCTGAACCTGTATGCTTAATGAACAAACTTGGATCAAACTGAGACACTTTGAAACCAATAGCTGGAAGATAACCCGTGAACTTAGCGTTCCATGCCCTAGGTGCTTGTTTTAATCCATACAAGGATTTTTTCAATTTACACACAAACTTAGGCTTTTGTGGATCTTCAAAATCCTGTGGTTACCTCATAAACACTTCCTCATCCAAGTCACCATGTAAAAACGCATTCTTGACGTCCAATTGCCTTAATTTCCAGCCATGCATTGCAGCCAAACTTAGCACAATTTGAACAGTAGTATGCCTTACTACGGGGCTGAAAGTCTCTGAATAATCAAAACCAAGTTCTTGACTAAAGCCCTGAGCCACCAACCTTGCTTTATATCTGGATATAGTACCATCAGAATTTCTTTTAATTTTATAAACCCACTTATTGCCTACTACATTCTTATGCAAAGGAGGAGGCACCAATATCCATGTACCTTGCATATGAAGAGCATCAATTTCTTCTTGCATAGCCTTTTTCCATTCGGAAGAAAAAGAAGCAACTCTGAAACTTGTTGGCTCTTCTAAGTCATCAAGCAAACGAGTACTATAACACTGATAATCAAAATAATCTTTCTGTTTACAGATACCACTCTTAGATCGAGTTGTCATGGGATGAGAATTGGCTGAGGGCAAAGAAGTAGGACCTGATGTAGCCAAGGAAGAAGACAATAAATCCACACTTGAAGGGGAGGAACTAGAAGAACTAGTAACAGGAGGTAAAACCACGGCTAATTGATGCTCTGACAACACTGGGAATAACTCATGCTGAAAAGAAGAAGAAACCTCTGTGGAATGATGCACTGAATTGTCCAAAGGTGGTGGGGAAGAAGAACTAGAGACAGTAGCTGGTGTAATAAAATCCTGAGAAAGACCAACAGGAACTGAAGAAGAACTTTGTGAGACCAGAACAGGCTTGGAAACTTGGACCCCTTTAAAAGGATAACAACTCTCATCATGCACAACATTCCGAGAAGTAAGAACCTTTCTAGTCTCCAAGTTATAACAGAGAATTCCTTTATATCCCATCATATAGCCTAGGAATACACACAAGGTAGAGCGAGGTTGCAACTTATGTAAAGTATGAGATCTAAGACAAGGATAGACAGCCGTGCCAAAGATTCTGAGATATGTAATATCTGGGAGCTTATGAAACAATCGAAAATATGGTGATTGATTATCTAAAACTCGACTAGGCATCCTGTTAATAAGATACATTGCATGTGCCATTGAATGAAACCAAAAACACTGAGGAAGAGAAGCTGCTGTCATGAAGGTAAGAGAGGTTTCAAGGAGATGTCTATTCTTTCTCTCAGCTAAACCATTTTGCTGAGGTGTATATGGACAAGAGACTTGATGTACAATGCCTTGAGATAAAAGAAATTCCTTAAATTGCTTGCTTACATATTCACCACCCCCCATCACTTTGAAGACATTGAATCGAACCAGAAAATTGAGTCTTCACAAAGGCAAGAAGTCGAGTAAACATTGTAAAAACTTCAGACTTATTGAACATAGGAAACATCCAAGTGAAACTAGTGTATTCATCAATGAAATTTACTACATAACGGTATCCATCAAGAGATTTACAAGGAGCAGGACCCCATACATCACTATGAACACGTTGGAAAGGTCTAGAAGCTTTGATATGAGCAGAAGGAAAAGACAAAGAATGCATCTTGCCACTTAAACAGTAAGGGCATAAATTTTGTGTAGAATCGACTACAAAAGGTAATTGGGCAGACTTAAGCATAGCATGAACAATTTCATTATTAGGATGACCTAACCTACTATGCCACACAGAAGACTTTATTCGTTGACCAAGATAAGCAACTCCTTTAGACTGGATGCTTGGAGGTATCACACCAGGAATTGGATACAATCCTTTATTGCTCCGGCCTTGGAGTAGAATCTGAGCAGTGTCCTTGTCCTGTATAGAAAACCCAAATTGATCAAAGATAATGGAGCAATTGTTATCTTGACAAAGTTGATGGACAGAGAGAAGGTTAGCAGTGAGCTTAGGAACATGAAAGACATTTTTCAGATGTAGATTAGAAGATGCACACGAAACATGGGCAGAGCCAACATGTGCAATAGGCAAACCTTCTCCATTTCCAACCGTAACGCGATCTGTTGTGTTGCATGGAGAAGCAGAATCTAGAGTATTGAGATTAGACACCATGTGATGACTAGCTCCACTGTCTGCAATCCACATAGAATCATTTGAAAAAGAACCTTGGGCAGCCATGGCAGTCAATGAAGCAGGGGGAGATGAGCCTTGATACACATAGTTGGACCTATGGAAGCAATCCAAAGCTCCATGGCCACGTTTCCCACAAATCTGGCACTCAATCACAGAAGTAGAAGCAGAATTCTGAGGAGATGAATTCCTATGATAACAGTTAACAGCAGTGTGGCCACGTTAGCAGTAACTCCTTCTTCATCCAAGATCGCAAATTTGGGAGGAGGAACGACAGATCCATCAAAGTAACCGAAGAGATCATGACCTTCAAGCACAGATTCAATCTGATATCGCCATTTCAAGAAGTTATCCTCCCGAAGCCGTAAAGTCACCATGCCGAGAAGTCCGTCAATTTTGAGAGAAGAGATCGCCATTGATGAGAACAAACAGAGAGAAGAAAACTGCGAGAGAGGAATTTTAGAAGACAGAAAACCTAGAATTGAATAGGGAGAATTGAAGAGAGGATAGAGAGAGAACAGAGCAGAGGAAGCAAGAAAAGGATTAGGATCGAAAGGCACGAGCCACGCAGGGCTCTGATACCATGCTAACAGAGGTTGAAGATATAGAATAAAGGAGAAGATTCATGAGAATTTTGAGAGAAAGTAGAGAAACCAAATCTGAATTTTCTATATTTCTTATTTTCTGAATGATTCGTTTTACACAGTAAAGTTACACTTATAGCAAACAGTCTAACTAATCTACCAGACTTAAAAACTAAACACGTGAGTCTTTTTAACAACCTAACAATAATGCCAGGTCAGCTTAACCATTAGCCAAACAGAAACATCCCTTCATGCTCTCTTCAATTGCATGGTTAGTTCTTCAGTTTTGGAAAAACTGGGTTGGACTTTACTTCTTACTGCTTTACCTCGCGACGACAATGCAAGGCTGCAGGTTGTATGGGAAGTTCTTCCTAATTCCCAACATTCTCTGTTTGCTATTGGTCTTTGGTCCCTATGGAATGCTTGTAATGTGGCTTTTGTTTGGTTCTCTTGTTTTGCCCCCTGAGCAAATTGTTTTTTTTGCACCAAGAACTATGATGTTGAGTATCAGAAGATTTTATTACTTCATCATAGGCAGTATTCTTTGCCAACTCCTGAGAAACAGTGGCAACCTCCTCCTCCTGGTTATTTCAAACTTAACGTTGATGGTGCGCTTAGTTTGATTATCTAATGCTACGTAATTTTCTCTCTAAAAAAAAAAAATCTTAATATTCTTGATTTTTAACAATAAATCGATTGCATTTAGAATTGAATTTTCACTAAACTCTCCTCCTCTTTGTAAGACAATCAATTGTATTTCAAAATAAAAAACCAAGCGAAATTCAGAAATTAAATCCATTAATCAACCGAACTCCAATTATAATTTCATTAATCCATTAATCCTTTAATCACGCACCCCTATATTCAAGCAATGTAAATATAGGCCCTAGGGGACCCAAAACCTTACACACGCAATCTTAATATTCCCAAATTTTAACAACTGATTGCAATATTGAGAATTGAATTTTCACTAGGCTTCCATCCTTTGTGTAATTTAAAGGGTTAAATACTTTTTTTGTCACTAGGTTTTACATAGAAATTCAATTTGGTCACTGAGAATAAAATTTAGCCAAAATTGGTTACTGTGTTTTCCAAAGTTAACAATTTATATGGACATTCTGTTATCTTCCGTTAAGTGCATTTTATTTTTATTTTTTTAAGACGCACCTTCAATCTTCTTCCTCTAACTCAACGAGTTATAGGGTATATTGTCCTATTATGGTTTAACAATTTAGAGAAATATTGGGTTGAAATTGAATTGTGAGGTATAAAAAATAAAAAAGGCAAACCAAATTAAAAAGAAATCAACAATTCCAATATATTTGGGTGCTCTATCACCTTGATTTTGTCTCCTTGCCATCCGAAGTCACAATATGGTTGTCATCTCACTTAATCGATTCAAGCTTCAATATAGCATCCAATTTGTGACCTTATACCTCACAATTCCAATTTCAACTCAAAATTTCCCCCAATTTGTTAAAAGCTAATAGCACAATATCCCCTAACTTATTAAAAAAAAACTGCACTAAAAGGAAGTTAATGGAAGATAATAAAATGTCTATAAAATATTGTAAACTTTGGGAAACACAGTGCCCAATTTGGCTTAATTGTTTTCTCAGTTTCCAAATTGAATTTTTGTGTAAAACCCAGTGACCAAAAAAGTATTTAACCTTAGTTTAAACTATTGATTGTATTCCCAAAAAAATAAAGCTAATAGCACAATATCCCCTAACTTACTAAAAAAAACTGCACTAAAAGGAAGTTAATGGAAGATAATAAAATGTCTATAAAATATTGTAAACTTTGGGAAACACAGTGACCAATTTGGCTTAATTGTTTTCTCAGTTTCCAAATTGAATTTTTGTGTAAAACCCAGTGACCAAAAAGGTATTTAACCTTAGTTTAAACTATTGATTGTATTCCCAAAAAAAAAAACCAAGCGAAATTCAGAAATTAAATCCATTAATCAACCGAACTCTCCAATTATAAATCCATTAATCCTTTAACCACGCACCCCTATATTCAAGCAATGTAAGTCCAATATATATATGGAATAATTATGCACCTTAAGGTGTAACAAATTTATGTTATACCACTATTGAGTAACTTCCATGTGACTCTGTTGTTTTGGTTGTGACACTCTGTACTAACAAAACCTTTTTGTTTAGTCGGGGGAAGTCTAGGGGCCGAGGACAGTCAAGAACACCAAAATTAGCTAGAAGGAAACTTGGATGGTAAATATGGTCTATTTTTGGGATATTTAGTTTCATTGATTCCTATCATTGATTAGTGGTTATTGAAAAATCCGTTCCGGAAAATCAAAAAAGAACGACATTCCAAACTCATATTAGCCTTGATCATTATCCAAATTTCCAGTTAGATCTTTCTCGCTGGCTAACCAAGTAACAAGAATGAACACCAACCATATCTTGTCATGCGGGAATATCTTGTCCATGTCGTTTGCTCTCTATATAAAGCTCCTCTAATACTAATAATATGCACACACTTCAATCAGCAATCTCTTCTTCATTGCCTTCCCGTTAGACTTAGTTTTACCTAATTTTGAGTGAGGGGAAGAAATCATGGCCGGGGGCTTTGGGGCGCCGACATCTGGCGGAGGAGACTTTGAGGCAAAGATCACGACTGTTGTGATCATTTCTTGCATATTGGCAGCCAGTGGAGGCCTCATGTTTGGTTACGATATTGGTATCTCAGGTACGTACGTGTTGTCCCCCGCTTCCTATGTTAAGCAAGCATATAGATTAAAATGATCTGATTGGTTGCAAGGAATTTGTATTTGTTTCTTTCACTTGTATAAGAAAATGATCGGATTAGTGACTCACTTTCCTAAACTCCTTCAATCATGAAGATTGAGTACTCTCTAACATTAGTTTTCTCATAATAATATGTGCGAAAAGTGGTGTATACAACTATTGCATCTATAAGTTTTTCTTTTTTTCATTGAAGATATCCCACAACCTAGTATACCATCTGAACCCGAGTTTTTGCATCTCAAATTTTAGTAGATTTACGATTTTTTATGGATGTGAAAATACCACAAGATCAAATGCTAGTTGGTAGTATATTTTTAATTTAGTGAAAATTAGTTTCATGGTCACATTAAGTTATTTTATTGTGTAAAATATCATGTTCCTTCCTTAGATTTACTTATACACATAACTTTATTAGAAGAAAAAAAATGTAAGCATTAGTTTCGAAAAATGAGTCCAAACAGGAAACATTTTATTTAAAAAATAACCAAATTTAGAAAACAAGTTATAATATTGTTAATTTGGTGCAGGGGGTGTTACATCCATGCCCGAGTTCCTGAAGGAATTCTTCCCAGTTGTCTATCAGAAAACTCAACAGCCTGGGCTTGACAGCAATTACTGCAAATACAATAACCAAGGCCTGCAATTGTTCACATCTTCTCTCTACCTCGCTGCTTTAACCTCAACCTTCGCTGCATCTTACACAACCAGAACGCTAGGCCGAAAGCTAACCATGTTCATTGCTGGGATTTTCTTTATAATCGGAACAGTTTTCAATGCTGCAGCTCAGAACCTTCTCATGCTTATTATTGGCAGGATCTTGCTGGGTTGTGGAGTTGGTTTTGCCAACCAGGTATAATTTGTTAATCTTTATCTTAAACTTCCACTATTGCTTACTTTTCGTTTTAACTTGAGAGCCGGTTTGGGACTAGTGTTTCTGTAGCAAGTACTTCTTCTGCTTATAATCGCTTTTTTTGGAAGCGCTTTTATTAGAAGTAGATCAAAATTTTTATTAAAATCATGAAGATACACTAAAATTTACTTTTACAACCCACAAACACTAATTATTTTTTTCTGACAAATTATCTGACATGCCATTCATGTGTATTATAAACAATTAATAGTTATTTTTATAAATTTGTTCATGTTGCATTTTCTAATGTATATATCAGGCTGTGCCACTGTTCCTTTCGGAGATTGCACCAACAAGAATCCGTGGGGCACTTAACATTCTCTTCCAGCTCAATGTCACCATCGGCATTCTTTTTGCAAACCTTATCAATTATGGCACTTCCAAGTAAGTTATTTACATAATGAGAACGCATATTAATATATATAGATAATTTATAATCCTTGGTTTTATTTTCGACCGTTCTTATTACTAATGTTTTGTGCACCACAGAATTGCAGGGGGATGGGGATGGAGGCTATCATTGGGTTTGGCTGGCGTTCCTGCAGCTATGCTAACCTTGGGGTCTCTAGTTGTGGTAGACACCCCTAATAGTTTGATTTCTCGCGGTAAGCTGGAAGAAGGCAAAGCAGCCCTTAAAAAGATTAGGGGAGTTGACAATGTTGAACCAGAATTCTTAGAGATTGTTGATGCAAGTCGTGTGGCTAAAGAAGTAAAGCATCCCTTCAGAAATCTCCTTCAGAGGAGGAACAGGCCTCAATTGGTCATTGCCATTTTGATGCAGGTCATTAATCAATTAATTATTTCATTGATATATACCTTGCTTAATTGATTCCGATATTAATTTAGTGGTATTTCTCATTCCAATATTGAAAGCAGCCCATTGGTAATATTAGTGTTGTACGTATATTTGGTACAGGTGTTCCAGCAATTTACTGGCATTAACGCAATCATGTTCTACGCTCCGGTTTTGTTCCAAACGTTGGGATTTAAGAGTGATGCTTCCTTGTACTCAGCTGTTATAACAGGAGCTGTCAATGTCCTCTCCACTCTTGTCTCAATTTACTTTGTCGACAGAGCTGGTCGCCGTGCACTCTTGTTAGAAGCCGGCGTCCAAATGTTCTTGTCTCAATTGGTGGTTGCAATAGTGATGGGACTCAAAGTTAAGGATAATTCTAACGACCTTAACCAGGGGTTGGCGGTTCTTGTAGTAGTCATGGTTTGCAGTTTTGTTTCATCCTTTGCATGGTCTTGGGGACCTCTTGGGTGGTTGATCCCTAGCGAAACATTCCCACTAGAGGCTCGCTCAGCTGGCCAGAGTGTGACTGTTTGTGTCAACATGCTCTTCACCTTTGTTATAGCACAGGCCTTCCTCTCAATGCTTTGCCACATGAAGTTTGGTATTTTCTTGTTCTTCACATCTTGGGTCTTCGTCATGACACTCTTTGTACTTTTCTTAATTCCCGAGACCAAGGGTGTCCCTATTGAAGAGATGACAGAAAGAGTCTGGAAGCAACATTGGTTCTGGAAAAGATTCATGGATGACGGTGAAGATAAAGCCAAGGGGCATGCTTGAAGCATTTTTCCTTTGTGAGGAAGTATTGTATGATACTAGGACAACTGGAGGCGGAAGCAATATATTATATATATGTTAGTTTCCTCTGTTGTACTATATTCAAACTAGTTCAAGATGATGACGATAATGGAAAGGTGATAAGAGGGAACCTTCTTACAACAATGGAGTCAAAGTTTCATATATACAAACATCCGATCATCTTTCATTTAACATTGCAAGAACAATATTGACGAATTTTTAAGTGATTGTTATCTTTGAGTCCTTTTGATCAGCACTATGTTAATTGTTGAGTTGCATTATACAGTCAACATCGGATTAGCATCATCCAAAAGCAAACAAAATACCTTTTCAAGTCAATAATTTTCAATACAAACCTAATTCTCGATGAAAATGTTGAGTATAACCCATGTATTTGAATTGATGAATCGCGGCCCGATTTGCATTTATTACTTATTTTTCGTGACTATTTTGCCCTTAAAGATAAATAATGGAATCAAATTAAAAGTCCATGATTTAAAGCATTATCAGTTTTAAATTTTAAACATTTATGGCTAAAAAAAGAGTGCTGCTATTTCTACCCACCTGTCCTATTTTCCCACCCGCCTTATTTTCAAAATTTTAAAATAAATTTATCCCTTTGAAAAATGACTTTTAAAGACCTAAGGAAAAAACTTTTTTAAATCATTTCAAATAAAACAATAAACTAAAATAAAAATAAAACAACATTTTTTCATTATGTTGGATTTGGTGGCAGCAGTGAAATGAATTTGTGTTCCTCGTTTCCTCTGTTTTTATTTTTCGATTCTTTATCCTGTGGTCTCATTTTTTGTTGGTTGTGGTTGCTTTTAAAAAAATAATAATAATAAATCAAGTGTTGTGGATGCCTTATCCACCCTTTTAATACAATCGTTTCTCTTTTAAAAAAAACTCACTTGGTGTATGAGATTAAAGCCTCTTCCTCTGCTTCTTTACTATTTTTTCTTTCTAGATTTTTGTTTCTGTTTTTTTTTTTTTAATCTTCTGAATTCATGGTGAATTAGTGTTTTCTTATTTGGGTTATTTGTCTCTGACAGATTGATATAAGACTATAGGTGAATTCGCTTTTTTTTGGTATTAATCGTGGCTTTGTCTTGCAACTTCGACCCTCAACCCCAATTTCGCGTAGAGGTTGAAGCAGCTCTGCACAAATAACTAAGTATTTTTGAGAATTTTGCTCAAGCCATGGTGGAGGAGTGTGAAGAGGTGGGGGAGGGGCTAGTGCAAGGACGGTGCTATGCACAGGGCAGGCTGGGTAGGGGTGGGCACGGTCCGGTTTGGACCGGTTTTTAGTCAAAATTAGAACCGAAACCGTACTGTACATGCGGTTCAGTCCGGTCCGGTTTTAATAAAAATTTAATTGTTGAACCGAACCAATCCGGACCTGTTCAAATCCGGTTCGGTTCCGATTTTCCCGGTTTGGACCGGCAGACAATCCCAGCTCTTTATTTTTTTTTCCCAGATCTACAATCCCAACTCTATTTTTGTTTTTGGATTTTTCCCAGATCTACATCAGATCTGCAATCCCAGCTCTGCTTTTGTTTTTTTTATTTTTCCCAAATCTACATTAGATCTACAATCTCGCTGTTTAATGAAACCACCCCAAGATCTACAAGATGCTGTTTTGGCAGCGTGCTCAGAGAAGGAGAGAGACTCTAGGGAGAGAGCTGAGCTATGCTGGCTCGTGCAGGTAGCTGGGCTCGGATGCATGCGGGGACTGGAGCCAGTGGAATGCGATGGAGGTACAGGGGATGTGCTGCGGCAGCAAGAGGGGGTGAGGAAAATACAAGGTTGGCATAACAGAGGAGAGAAAAAAGAAGAAAAAAAAAGGAGAAGAAAGAGTCGGCAGTACAGAGGAGAGAAAAAGAAGAAGAGAGAAAAAAAAAGAGAGAAGAAAAGTCGCAGCCATGGGAGAGAAAAGAAGAAGAAAAAAGAAAGGAAAAAAAGAAGAAGAAAAGTGGGCAGCAGAGAGAGAGGAGAGAAAAGAAGAAGAACAAGAAAGAAAAAAAAAAGAGAGAAGAAAAGTCGCATCCAGGGAGAGAAAAGAAGAAGAAAAGTGGGCAGCAGAGAGAGAGGAGAGAAAAGAAGAAGAAGAAGAAGAAAGGACAAAAAAAATACAAAGAGGAGAAGTCTGGCAGAGGAGAGAAGAAGAAGAATAAGAAGAAAAAAAACCTTTTGGAAAGAGAGATGATGGAGGGGACGGCTAGGGTATGAGAAATTGTTGAGGGAGAGTGGTAAAAATGAATATATAGAGTTGGGCTTGGTTAAGAAATAGAGTTGGGCCTGGTGAGATGGTTAAAAAATGGAGTTGGGCTTATCTATTTATTTTTATTTTTATTTTTGAAGTTGGGCTTGGTGTGGAGAGGTTTAAAAATATATAATTATATATATTTTAATCTGACCGGTCCGGTTCGGCCCGGTCCGGTTTTTGAAGATGTGGAACCGGAACCAGAACCGGTCCCAACCGGTCCGGTTCGGTTTTTTGACTGGATGTTGACTTTTTGGTCAACTCGGTTTTTTTCCGGTTTTTTTCGGTGCGGTTCGGCTCGGATTTCCGGTTTGCCGGTTTGAATGCCCACCCCTAAGGCTGGGTGCCTGGCCAGCCCAAATTTTTCCAAAAAAAAATTACCTACATGTGTTATAAGCCCATTTCAAAATTAAAAAAAATTAAAAGCAAACCCTACTTATATGTTGCCCATCTATATGGTCCCATATCTTCTCTCTCCTTCTCTTTTGGGTATTAGACTTCTTGTTTCTCTCTATCTCTTTGCTACCCGACAGCAACAAGTTTCTCCCTCTTTCTTTTTTTGGGTCAAATTCTCCCTCTATTGGCTACATCTTCTATTATCTTGGGTGGGCAACTTAGCAACAACATCTTCTACTCTCCTTTTGTCAACAACAAGTATTATTCTCGTTCTCTCCTTTGCTATATATCTTTAATTATAGTTTTAATTTAAAATTAAGTATTTTAGGGTTTAATTTGGGATGAATTATAATTTTGGGATTTTGTTGAAATTAATTAGGGTGGTATCATTTTGTGAACTACGTGGTGTTGATGTTCTTCATATGGGTGCTCGTTATATTGAAAGAGAGTTTACTAATAATATTGATAATGCATCGATAATTGAGGAATTTAAGAGTTCCAAGCCTTGCATGGTTAAATTTTAGATTTAAATAGTGTTGTTTTGTATTGCATTGCATTTACTTTCGGTTTTAGTTTTAGCTTTTGTATTCATTGAACTTTTATTTTAGGATTGAGATGCGTTTGAGGATAAGGCTCATTATGTCCCCCTCACTAGGTGTATCTTTTTATGTTTATTAATGAAATTCACTCTACCGTCGAGTTTAGTATGTAAGTTTTGCCCAACCGGCTTTTGAATCCTAGAACCGCCGCTGGGCTGGTGGCTAGTGTAGTGTTGTTGAGGGGGTGGGGTTGAGTCAGGAAGGGGGGAGAGAGGGTTTTTGTTTTTGTTTTTTGTTTTTTTTAAATGTTATTTTATTATTAGTTTATTTTAATAATTTAAGGGTGTTTTAGGAATAATGGTGGGTGGAAAGATAAGATTTTATTTTTTTCAAATTTACATGGTGGGTGGGAAGATAAGGTGGTTGGGAAAATAGGACAGGGGGTGGAAATAGAAGAACTCCTAAAAAAATCATATCTCATATAGACCAAATCAAAAAAATTGGAACTATAAGTATAATTAATGCACATAATTAAGATACATTAATCTACCTTACTAAAAGGTCAAAATGAAGAACATGTGTTTACATGACGAAAACAAGCATGAGCATAAATATAAAATTGTGTTACCTTATTTATAGGAAAGCAAAAATTATATAATATACAGAAAACTCACAAATCGTATCCTTTTTTCTTAGGTAGACTACCTCGACACTCAAACCTATTTGGTAGCTAGTTAACATAAACCTTTTTTACCTATGTACACAATAGGAAAAAAGAGAAGAAACATAAACTACTCCTACATACAAGGTAAACAATATAAAAGGAATTTTTTATAAAAAATTTATTAAAAAAAAGGAAAAGCAGAGAGAGAATCACCATTGTTGAGGTCTAGTGTTGCAGGAGAAGAAGATTTGGATTAGAATAAGGGAGAGTTTGTGTGGTGGAAGTTTGTGAGAGAGTTCAGGGAGAGAAATATATGGTGTATGTGTGTGTTATAATTTATAAATGTTTATTATGTCATTAATTTCAAAGCAAATAAAGAAAGTTTTATTTTGGTAAATAATAAATAAAAATGGATATTATTAGGGGTAATACGGACATTGAGAAAAGTCAAACTATGATCATTAATGAAAATTTTCATAAAAACCCCAAAAATAGGCCTACATTGATTCTTAAAAAAACCCATGGGTTTTTCCCTATGTATGCTTGCATTTTTGGGTTAATATCTAATTTTCTATTTATAATAAGAGTTCAACTGCGCACAGTTCTTTCTTGTACTTTTAATCGATGAGTTCATGATTTAACCAGTTCCTCGAGCTCCCAAAGGAGAAGTTATAGCTCTCAACACAAAAATATCAGAGGTCAATTAGGTGTACATTTAAAGTGGAGATCATGATGCACTTGGGTTAAGGCGATGAGCAAAAATGTTCCTTTAAGTAATATCGTTAAAACATAACAAATTCGGCTTATAAATAGAAGTCTCAAAATATACAAATGATTTACTATGCGGATCAGATAATTTCAATGACTCGTTATGACAATTTTAACTGGATAATTTTGGGTTGTCTAAATATATCTTGGACATGACTAAGACTAAGCGAAGCAACAAGAATGAAGAGTATAGAGCAACAGTTGACCATGCCATGTGGAAAGGTACCATCCATAGAACTTACTAAGTCACGACAGTCATTCATTTTCTACGTGGTTCACTCTCTGTCGCCTTCAGGTATTTAGGTCGTCTGGTATATAAGCCCCTGAAGAACACACCTCATTTCACCGAGCAAAGTCTCTTCTTCTTCCTTTTCTTCTTCAGTTTGATAGAGGTCATCTAGTAGATATATTTATATAAATAAATGCAAAATACTTGTGTAATTAGATACTAAGAATTAAAGTGTAGCGAAGTAAGTTCGATTTCTAAATTGATTAAGAAGCAGAAACCATGGCCGGTGGTGGATTTGGGACCGGGACGGGACGAGGAGACTTTGAGGCAAAGATCACGCCTCTTGTGATCATTTCTTGCATATTGGCCTCCAGCGGGGGCCTCATGTTTGGTTATGACGTTGGTATTTCCGGTATGTACGTATGTAGCTAAGAGCTAGCTAGCTATGTTCTCATGCATGCATGCATGCAAATGGTTATATTGGTCTTACTTAAAACACAATTAATTAAGAATTATTTCATACTGTAGTCTAATGATCAAATTATAATTGATAATGCAGGGGGTGTTACATCCATGCCGGAGTTCCTGAGGGAATTCTTCCCAACAGTGTATAAGAAGAACAGCCAGCCTGGACTTGAAAGCAATTACTGTAAATACGATAATCAGGGCTTGCAGCTGTTCACGTCTTCATTGTACCTCGCTGCTTTGGTAGCTACCTTCGTTGCGTCGTACACAACCAAATTGCTAGGCCGAAAGCTAACCATGTTGATGGCTGGGATTTTCTTCCTGGTCGGAACAGCTTTCAATGCTGCAGCTGTTAACCTTGCCATGCTTATCATTGGGAGGATCTTACTTGGTTGTGGAGTTGGTTTTGCTAACCAGGTTCAATTAACTCTTAATCTTATCTTAATTTCCATTATAAGGATTTGTAGTTTGAACACATTGATATATTAATTTGCTATATAAATAATGGATATCTATATGATTGATTACAGGCGGTGCCACTTTTCCTTTCGGAGGTTGCACCCACAAGAATTCGTGGGTCACTAAATATACTCTTCCAGCTGATGTGCACCATTGGCATTCTTGTAGCAAACATGATCAACTATGGAACTTCCAAGTAATTAAGCCAATATAATTAATTATTAGCTAGTTATAAATATTAATCACATATAAGGTGTAATGAAGTTGTGCTATGTACCACCTGCATGCAGAATGTCAGGGGCAAATGGATGGAGGATATCACTGGGTTTAGCTGTCATTCCAGCACTCTTGTTAACCGTGGGGTCTCTCATTGTAACAGACACTCCTAACAGTTTGATTGCTCGCGGTAAGATGGAGGAAGGGAAAGCCATTCTTAAAAAGATTCGTGGTGTTGACAACGTCGAACCAGAGTTCTTAGAAATTGTTGAGGCCAGTCGTGCGGCTAAAGAAGTGAAGCATCCCTTCAGAAATCTCCTTAAGCGCAGAAACAGGCCTCAACTGGTCATTGCAATTTGGATGCAGGTGCTGCAACTATAGCCTATTGCTGTGTTAACTAGTTTTCACCATCTCATATTAGATAGTCTGACATGTTATATTTGTACGTGCATACAGATTTTCCAGCAATTGACTGGCATTAATGCAATTATGTTCTACGCTCCCGTTTTGTTCAAGACCTTGGGATTTAAGAGTGACGCTTCCCTTTACTCATCCGCCATAACAGGAGCTGTCAATGTCCTCTCAACTGTTGTATCAATCTACTTTGTGGACAGAGCTGGTCGCCGCATGCTCCTGCTAGAAGCGGGTGTTCAAATGTTTCTTTCTCAAATTGTGATTACAGTAGTGCTTGGAATCAAACTTAAGGACGACGTGAACAACCTCGGCCATGGCTTGGGAATTCTTGTGCTGGTTTTCGTGTGCAGTTTCGTTGCCTCCTTTGCATGGTCTTGGGGACCTCTTGGGTGGTTGATTCCTAGTGAGATTTTCGCACTAGATGCTCGCTCAGCCGGCCAAAGTGTGGCTGTCTTTTTCAACATGCTCTTCACCTTTATTATAGCCCAGGCCTTCCTCTCAATGCTTTGCCACATGCAGTTTGCCATTTTCTTGTTTTTCGCAATTTGGGTCTTCGCCATGACTCTCTTCGCTCTCTTCTTAATTCCCGAGACGAAAGGCATCCCTATCGAAGAGATGACTGAGAGAGTATGGAAGAAGCACTGGTTCTGGAAGCGATATATGGATGAAGTTGAAGATAGTCCCAAGGCCCAGGCAAATGCTTAAACCATCTTACGGCGTACGCATGGCGGTTGTTAATTTTGTTTGGTTTATTATGTCTTTAGAAATTTTCTTTCAATTTTGCTCATTACAGTTGTACATTTTCATATTTCCATAATATTAAAGATTCTAGCAACGCATTTTTGAGCTCTCCTCTCTCTTATGCTTTCATTTTCTTGAGAGACATGTCTATCCACTACAAGAAAATGGACCTTAGTTGACACTTCATAGTTGACGCTTTTTGCAAAACCATCACCTATTCTATGAAGCTTTGATGCTTTTTAAAAAGCGTCAACTATATAGTAGGTTTTCATGACGTTTTACAAGAAACGTCAATTTTATACCACTTTCCTTGACGTTTAATAAAGAACGTCAACTCTATATCACTTTTTCTTGACATTTTACAAAAAAACGTCAATTAAAACCCATGTATACTTGACACTTTCTAAAAAACACCCTTAGGAAAAAGAGAGAAAGAGAAAAAACAAAAGCTAACACATTAAACAACTAGTCTCAGACCAAAAAAAATAAATAATAAAAAATAAAAAATGAAGATAGCATTAAGTTATAGTAGAGGAAATGCTATAAGAGAAAAAGAAAAAGAAGCGATTGTGGGGGGCACTAAAAATAAAAGCGGGATCTGATTTTTCACGAGTGAAACCCCAATTTTTCAAAAGCACTCTCTCTTTCTCACTCGCACTCTCGCTCTCTCACTTTCATTTTCATTATCGCTCTCTCTCTCTCTTCTCTCGTTCCTTCTCACTCTCACGATTTCTCTCTTCTCTTTCGCTCTTTCTTTCTCACTCTTGCTTTGCCTCTATTTCTCTATCGTTGTGGCTAGCTCGTGCTCTCTCAGTGGCTCGCTCACCCCTCGCTCAGTCTCTCTTCCTCCATTGTAAGCCGTAATTATGTTTTTTGTAATATCTATTTTCGAATTATATAGAAATTGGGGAAGTTTCTGAAAAAAGAATTTCTAGGTCTTTTTCTGGGAATATGATTTATTTTTTAGGTTTAATTTTTTAATTTTTATGGATTTTAAGTTGAAGAGTGTGGTAATGGTGATGCTTGTTATTCTTTTCTCGGTCATCCAGTTTTAGATGAAGCCATTTACACTTATCTAGCCTTTGCTCTATCTTTTACTTACCTGAATTTGTATACATCTAGTTCTTTGCATAATTTCTTCTTTTTGAGGACTCTTATACCGAATTGGAAGAGCACTTGAAATGTTTGGTCTGCTTTCATTCACTGATATGAATTCGATGTTTATGGGTGTTCAATTTTTTTTTTATGTATCCAGGGTTCTATTGCTTGCAAAAGGGGCTGCTGTTCAAATTATTTATAAAACTAATTTTTCATTTTGATGCATGTCTCTTCTTGATTCTCAGCGTTTTGGACAGAGTTGGGGTTAGATTCTTCTTTTCATGTTGGGTACTATTGTTGTTGATATATTTTTCACGAATTTCAGTTCTGTTATTTGTTTTTTTAATTTCCAAGGTCTTGTTGGGAAGGCAACAAATCAATATTATGGAAATGATTTGAGGTAATCCCGAATGCCTTATAGGAAACGTATTTGTTTCTCACAATTTATTATGTTTTAGATTTGGTTCCATTTCCTCTTTTAATTTTAGTTCTCATTCTTTGTTTTTTCTTTTATTTTTTTGCAAAGTTTTCATTCTTTGTTGGGTCCAACAAGTATATGGCTGAGAATTGAAATTGTTTAAGTTTGGTATGTGATTTTGCATTTTGTGGTATAATAGGAATAGGGTCATGAGAGAGAATCGCAGACATAAGATGGTGTGGGCTACATATAATTTCCCTCACTCTCAAATTAAGTTGTAAAGCAACCGAAGCCTTGGGTACGGTTTGTCTTGTTTGCTCTTTTTAGAAAATGAACAAGTAGCTGTTTTGGGATTTTTTCAATGAGCTGTTAATTTTCTTTCAGAAATAAGTTTTCCACTTTTGATTTTTTATTCTAATAACGCAAGATTTTTTTCACTTTTGTTTTTTTCGCAGATTTTAGATGAAGCGAATGTTGTAGCTGACATTCATGCAAATGCTAATCTAGGTATCATTCAGGGTAATGCTTTAATATTTTATATGCCTTATATTGTTTCTAAGCAGATTGAATGATATTATGTGTTGGTTTTGTGATTTCTCAACAGGGTCGTTTCTTGTAACTTGGCATTCTCTTCTATTCAAACATTTTCATGCATTTGCATAAATGAATGCTTTTATGTAGAGGTTATTGTTGTTATAATACTCTCTATGCCAATATTTAAATTGGCTTTTAATTTTCCAGTCCGTGTTAGTACCCAACTTTTGCATGAAGAAGAAAGCTCAGGGAATTGCATTTATAATATGTGCTTGATATGAGACTCTATTGGTGTTGGACAAGGTTGATGTGTTCATTGGTTATATCTCTTAATTCTTTAAATTCATGTCTTACCTATTACTAGCAGATTGATGTGTACATGTAGGCTTAAACTACAAAGACAAGTACTACAGAAAGTCAAGCTTCTAAGTTAGAAATTCTACGTTTTACTATACTAGATAGTTTGGTTTATTTCAGCACGTATTGTTTTCAATGTAATTTTTTTAATGTTTTTTTAGTAACATTTCTCGAGATAGTTAACATGTTATTACGAGTTTTTAAATGTTTGTATCTAAATATTCTATTTTAGAGGATACTAAATTTCAGCTTCTTATTTTTTTATAATATTCATTTAGCTACTAAATTATTTGAAACTTTAGTTGTCTAGGAAGCTTTTTTTTTTATAAAAAAAAAAAATATATATTTTTAATTTTAGTTATACAGATCTTGATGGCTAAGAACTGTCAAGAAAGATTTATTAAATGTCAGGAAATATATTTGTTGATACTTATTAAGCGACAAGAAAAGCTTTCGTTGACGGTTTTTCACTAATTCGTGACGCTTTTTACCCGTCAGGAAACAATATTTCTTGACGGATAATAAGCGTCAAGTATGGTGGTACCCTTTCCTGACAGTGGCGTACCTGACGCTTTTGGAACCGTCATCTAATGGCTTTAGTGATGCTTTTTAGCCGTCAGTAAAGGGTTTTTTCTTGTAGTGGTCCCATATTATTGCCCATCACCAACATCTCTCTTGGGATAAACATTCTTTCATTTTTGACAAGTTTGTTTTAAGAAAAACACAATTCATCAAAATCCATTAATGTTGTCCACAACACAGATAGATAGAGGGCAGTTCCGACAATTGAATTGATAAACGAAATCAAAAGAATGAATGTAATCCAAGAGGGGCCTGCAGGAATACATTTTGTTCAAATAGTGCCTCTCAGAAAATAAATTAGCAGATTATTTGGCAAGCAGAGAGGGCGTGTTGTGAGGCTACTAGAACCAAAGAAGAATTCTTAAGCCTCAAATTAAGTGAACTTATAAAATCTAATAAACCACCAAGCAGATAATAAACTATCTGAATTCAGATAGTTCAAGCATGCAACTTGCCCTTAGGATCATCCTCAAAGTCATCCATGAATCGCTTCCAGAACCAGTGTTGCTTCCAAACTCTTTCTGTCATCTCTTCAATAGGGACACCCTTGGTCTCAGGAATTAAGACCACAACAAAAATTGTCATGACGAAGACCCAAAATGTGAAGAAGAGGAAAATGCCAAACTTCATGTTGCAAAGCATTGAGAGGAAGGCCTGTGCTATGACAAAGGTGAAGAGCATGTTGGTACAGACAGCCACACTCTGGCCTGCTGAGCGGGCCTCTAATGGGAACGTTTCGCTAGGTATCAACCACCCGAGAGGTCCCCAAGACCACGCAAAGGATGAAACAAAACTGCAAACCATAACCACCACAACAATTGCCAAGACATGGCCAAGGTTGTTAGAGTGATCCTTCACTTTGAATCCCATTATTATTGCAACCACCAATTGAGAAAGGAACATTTGGACACCGGCTTCTAACAATAGCACGCGCCGACCAGCTCTGTCGACAAAGTATATTGATACAACGGTTGAGAGGACATTGACAGCTCCTGTGATAACAGCTGAGTAGAGGGAAGCATCACTCTTAAATCCCAAGGTCTGGAACAAAACTGGAGCGTAGAACATGATTGCGTTAATGCCAGTGAATTGCTGGAAAATCTGTAGGGGCATGTAAAACATAACATGTGAGACTATCTGATACACGTTAAAACGTAACTAGGATTTTGAATTGCCTCAGTTAGCACAAGTATTAGTATAGTAGCGGCACCTGCATCCAAATTGCAATGACCAACTGAGGCCTGTTCCTACGCTTAAGGAGGTTTCTGAAAGGATGCTTCACTTCTTGTGCCACACGACTTGCCTCCACAATCTCTAAGAATTCTGGATCCACATTGTCAACACCCCTAATCCTTTTAAGAACTGCTTTTCCTTCCTCCAACTTACCTCGTTCGATCAAACTGTTAGGTGTGTCTACCACAATGAGAGACCCAACAGTCAGCAAACATGCCGGAATGCCAGCCAAACCTAGTGACACTCTCCATCCATATCCCCCTTCAATTCTGTGCCAGAAAAAGTACATTAATTAATCACTTGTGTCTAATTACCGGTGATTAATGGAATATTAGGGAGGATGGTGGCTTACTTGGCAGTTCCATAATTGATAAGATTTGCGAAAAGAATGCCAATGGTGATATTGAGCTGGAAGAGTATGTTAAGTGCCCCGCGGATTCTTGTGGGTGCAATCTCCGAAAGAAAAAGCGGCACTGCCTGTAATTATATTCATTAATTTAGTAAAACCTAGCGTGTGATAGAAAAAGCAATTTAGTAGATTAAGATCAGATTAGGAAATAATTATGTACCTGGTTAGCAAAACCAACTCCACAACCAAGCAAGATCCTCCCTATGATAAGCATGGCAAGGTTAACAGCTGCAGCATTAAAAACTGTTCCGATTACAAAGAAAACCCCAGCAATAAACATGGTTAGCTTTCGGCCCAGGACTCGGGTTGTGTACGACGCGAAGAAGGTGGCAATTAAAGCAGCGAGGTACAAGGAAGATGTGAACAACTGCAAGCCTTGATTATCGTATTTGCAGTAGTTGCTCTCAAGTCCAGTCTGTTGAGTCTTCTTATAAACAACCGGGAAGAATTGTTTCAGGAAAGGAGGCATGGATGTAACACCCCCTGCATCCATCACAATGATCACATGTATCAAATTATAATTAAAATAAGAAAGAATTCTAATTAACTTTTAACCAAAAAATTAGTTAATTAATTCTACGTGAATGATATGAAAAGCTCCACAATGCCTACCTGAAATACCAACATCATAACCGAACATGAGGCCTCCGCTAGCGGCCATTATGCAAGACATGATCACTAGAGGCGTGATCTTTGCTTCAAAGTCTCCGCCTCCCGATGAGGCCCCAAAGCCACCACCCGCCATGGTTTTCCTGCTTAACTGTACTTTAATTCTTAGTATCTAATTTGAGGAATGTTGTAGTTTGTATATGGTCCACGACCTCAAGGCAACTGTTATTAAGAAAAGAGTAGCTCGGTGAAATGAAGTGTGTGCTTGAGGGATTTATATATACTAGATGACTTCATGGCAACAAGGAATGAATTACGTACGTAAAAAATGGATCATTTAGTTAGTGACACGGTCAGGATCTCTCCTCACGGCATTGATCTACGGTTGTTTTCTTTCTTGATGCTTGGTTAGGCATTAACGAGGAGTTAGTTGCACTAGAGTTGATCAAGTCTCTTACGAGTAATGTTAGAAGGACCACATTTCATAACGATAACATGTGGTAGTTAATCCGTCAACTATTACATCATTCATGTGCCTGAAAGTGTATTTGTATCAAGGATTGGTCCGGCTTCTCTCCTAAACTTGCCTAAGTTTCTAAGCCTCACCGTTCGTGAAGATTCAACAAGTCACAAGTTAATGTGGAAATAATACATTGACATTAAGATATTTCTGTTTACTTTTTGTGTGTGGTTTTCTTAATACATTGCTTTCTATATCCATGTGTGTGGAAAAAATCTTATACCAATTGATATTAAACACAAAAATCTAAATTGTCCACAAACTTCATCGAGTTTTTGAATGAACCACATTTTTTTGAATGAACCCCCAATTTGTATATACATAACTATGTTATTTTTTTATGAAAAAAATTGTATTATATAAATATTATCAGTAAATATTATGTTAGGCCCAAGTATTGTAAAAATAATAATAATAATTTGCCCAATTCAATTCAAAATTAAAAGGAGGAAATTTAATAAAGGCCCAATTATTTTATAATGAAATGATACAAACTCAAAGATTAGATCCCATTTGAAAAAATAAAATGCATATATACAAAATACATGGATACCTGTCTCTATGGATTCCGAAACTCTACATTAAAAAGAATATATTTTTGTGCATTTTAAAAAATCTGGTATATTGAAGAATTCCCATGGTTTTGGATTTTACCACATCAGTAGGTTATTGTGTTTTTTTTAATAAATTGGTAACGTTTTTGTTACCCCTCTCTCCCTGCAAGCAACTCCTCCAATATAAATTGATGGTAATATTTTGTTAACTGCGAAAACAATAATTAGTCACACCAAGAACAACTAATTTGAAATTTTGTCCTTCAAAGATGCAATTAACAATGATTTAAGTCAGGAAAAATATAACTTCTCACTAGCTAGCCGCCGTAAGAACTTTGAAAGCTAGATGGATGGGCTCTATATGGCAAAATCCTAAAATATAATACTGTAAAATACATTTTGGACCGAGGTTGCATAATTGCATTGGGTTATATATTCCACGGCAGATAACATGTAGCTCTGCCCTTGCCATCTTCTATCTGAAACTTCATCTCCTTTGCATTATCTAATTGATAAACAAAGCATGGGCAAGGGAGAGGAAAAATATTGGCTTCAAAGGCCATGATAAAATGGCCCAAGGACATGGCAACACCGCTTTCTTTCATCAAACTCAACCATTGCTCGGAGAAGGCTGAAGATAATCCTCATAATAAAATGAAGCAATAGGCAGTGGCATGTGGACCAATATGCTACAAGAAGGGTGATAGAAGAGCACTTCAAAGCGTTGTTCACGGCGAAGGCCCAAAATGTGGGAGATGGATGGGGAGATGGTATCTTAAATATGAACCCCCAACGAAACTACAACAACACTAAAAATATAGAAGGAACACTCACAATTTGCGACTAAACTTAGCTGCGTTTTCTGAATATATTTTCAAATTCAACATGACCAATTGGTCTACAAGAAAAGATTTAAATAACAATTACACCTTAGGAATATAAGGAAAACATAATTCTAGTACAATCAGCACTAGTAAAAAAAACCCTTTGCGTGACCAACTTTTGCGCGACGAAACAATATTCATCGCTCAAAGTGACTTCGTGCGACGAAAGATAAAACTTCGTCGCTAAAAGTCTTACACGACTAAATTTTACGCAACGAAACACATATCGTCACGACAAATCTTTGCGCGACGACAAAACATTGTCACGCAAAGTCTTTACAAAAATAAATAAAATAAAATAAAATATTTTTAAAAATCTTTGCATGACTTTGCGTGACCAATTACTAAACTTTGTTGCACAAAGTATTGCGCTACCAAGTGTTGTTGGTAGCGCAAAGTCTTTACAAAAAGTAAAATAAAATAATATAATATTTTTAAAAATCTTTGCATGACTTTGCGCAACCAATCACTAAAGTTCATTGCACAAAGTATTGCGCTACCAAGCATGGTTGGTCGTGCAAAGTCTTTACAAAAATAAATAAAATATTTTTTAAAATCTTTGCATGACTTTGCGTGACCAATTACAAAACTTCGTTGCACAAAGTATTGCGCTACCAAGTGTTGTTCGTCGCGCAAAGTCTTTACAAAAATAAATAAATAAATAAATAAATAAATAAAATTTTAAAATCTTTGCATGACTTTGCGCGACCAATTACTAAGTTTCGTTGCACGAAGTATTGAGCTACCAAGTGTTGTTCGTCGCGCAAAGTCTTTACAAAAATAAATAATAAAAAAAATTTATATAAAAAAATCTTTGCATGACGTAATTCAAATATTTCGTCGCCTAAACCAATTTATTTTTGTTGTTTTATTTTGTATGCATAACACTTAAGAAATTAAATGGTATATATATTTATTAAGTAGATTTAAATTTATTATTTTAGATCGGATCGGATTTTTGTTAGAAAAATATATTATTGTAGTTCGGATTGGGTTTTTGTTAGAGAATATATATTTTAAATTAACGATAAATTAGTTCATTGTATTCATATAGGGTCAAGGATTGTAGCTGTAAAAAATCATCAAAATCGAAATTGAAATAACCGTTAAATCGTGCTTTTTGATTTATAACCGTCGAAATGTTTTGTCCATTATTTTATCTCTGAATGTTTATTTTTTTTCGATTTTTGGCGTATATGATCTCGAAGTATAAACAAACAAGTTTGACGGTTGGATCGTTGAAACTAGTTTCGTAGAATGCGTATGCCATCAAAACAATATATTCACTAACAATTAAGAGTTTATTTATACTTTTGTTAAATGTAACATAAGATTTTATGGTATCCACTAGTGTAAATATTTTAAATTGAAGATCAAATTCAGTCATTGTATTCATATAGGGTCAAGGAGTGTAGCTGTAATAAATCATCAAAATCAGAGTTGAAATAACCGTTAAATCATGATTTTTCGTTTATAACCTTCGAAATGTTTTGTCCCATTACTTGATCTCTGAATGTTTTTTTTTTTTTCGATTTTTGGCGTACATGATCTCGAAGTATAAACAAACAATTTTGATGGTTGGATCGTTGAAACTAGTTTCGTAGAATGAATATGCCATCAAAACAATGTATTCATTAACAATTAAGAGTTTATTTATACTTTTGTTAAATATAACATAAGATTTTGTGGTATCCACTAGTGTAAATATTTTAAATTGAAGATCAAATTCAGTCATTGTATTCATATAGGGTCAAGGAGTGTAGCTATAAAAAATCATCAAAATCAGAGTTGAAATAACCGTTAAATCGTGAATTTTCGTTTATAACCTTCAAAATGTTTTGTCCAATTACTTGATCTCTGAATGTTTATTTTTTCTGATTTTTGGCGTATATGATCTCGAAGTATAAACAAACAAGTTTGACGGTTGGATCGTTGAAACTAGTTTCGTAGAATGCGTATGCCATCAAAACAATATATTCACTAACAATTAAGAGTTTATTTATACTTTTATTAAATATAACCTAAGATTTTGTGGTATCCACTATTGTAAATATTTTAAAACCAATAGCACGATGTCATAATGTAAACATGCGTCGGGCAACCAATAATTTTTTATATTTAATTATACGTTATAAATTTTAAGATATAATTGTTTTCATAAGTTTTTATTATTTTTTGAAAACTTTGCTCAACAAATATCAATATTTCATCACCTAACCCTTATTTACTTATTTTTATATTTTATATTGTTAAACTAAATTATTTCTTTATGTTTTAATATTTTCAATCGTAAAATAAAATTATTTTATTTTTTATTATTCATAACAATTATTTTTATAAATATTGCGCTACGAACCAATTTTTCGTCGCGCAAAACTCTAAAATTTTGGGCGGGCACAAAAAATGGGAATTTTTTTTCAGACTTTGCACGACCAATATATAGTATTTCGTCGCGCAAAGTATACTCTAAAAATTTGGGCGGGTACCAAAAATGGGAAATATTTTTTAAAAAAATTTAAAGACTTTGTGCGACCAATATATGGTGTTTCGTCGCGCAAAGCATACTCTAAAAATTTGGGCGGGTACCAAAAATGAGAATTTTTTTTAAAATTTTTTTAAAGACTTTGCGTGACCAATATGTAGTGTTTTGTCGCGCAAAGTATACTCTAAAAATTTGGGGGGGTACCAAAAATGGGACGTGGGTATATTTTGGTCATGCAAAGTTTTGCTCGACCAAAAATTCATTGCGCAAAACCCTAAAAATTTAGGCGGGCACCAAAAATGGGAATTATTTTTTAAATTTTTTTTAAAGACTTTACGTGACCAATACAATATTTCGTCGCGCAAAGTGATACGGTTTTTAAAACCAAAAAACTCCTCCCCCATTTTCTCAATGTCTTCTACTCTTACCTCTCCTCTCTCTATCCCTCTCCCCAAATCCTACCCTTTCTCTCGCACTCACTCCTCTCACTTAATCTCTCATCTCTCTCTTCACTATCTCTCACTCTCACTCACTCTCTCATCTCTCTTTTCATCATCTCTCACTCTCACTCACTCTCTCATCTCTCTCTCTCTCTCACTATCTTCTCTAATTCTCTCACGTTCACTTCTCCTTCTCATTCTCACTCACTCAAAATCTTGCCCAAAGGTATATTCTCTCCAAATTTTAAATTTTTTTCATTAATATGTTTTTGGAGTTAGTTTTGAGTTTATGCCAATTTTTTGTTATTATTTTATGTTATTTTTTTGTTATTTGAAAATATTTGTTTTTTTTTGTAGGGAATCGTCGAGACTTTGACGGCTATAGTTGAGGATTTGGACGCTATCAAAACATGTCCTCCGCCACTACCACCACAATAGGAATGTAGATTTTATTATTATACTTTGTTAATTTATGTGTACATTTTGAATATTATATATATTGGATAATTTGACCACTATTTTTCATATGTAATTTTATTTTGAATATGTCAATTTAAATTAAAGTAATTTTAAAAAATAAAATCATACAATTAAATTAAAATTTAAAAAATTAATATAATGAAATTGATATAAGAGAAATAATAAAACAAAATGTCAAAAACCTTGTGCGATAAAATATTTCGTGGCGCAAACTATTAAATTAGTTTATTTAAATTAAAAAATTTTAAAAATTAAAAATTAAAAAAAATTGAATCTTTCGTCGCACAAAGTAGTTAATATTCGTCGTGCAAAGTAGTTAGAATTTGTCTCGCAAAGTAGTTAGTATTCGTCGCGCAAAATAGTTAGTATTCGTCATGCAAAGTAGTTATTATTCGTCGCGCAAAGCAGTTATTATTCGTCACGCAAAGTAGTTAATATTCGTCGCGCAAAGTAGTTAGTATTCGTCGCACAATGTAGTTATCATTCGTCGCGCAAAGTAGCTCTGCACGACGAAGAATATATTTCGTCGCGCAAACCCTTTCTTCACAAGCTTTGCGTGACCAAAATTTCGTCGCGCAAAGTTTGCGCCACCAAAATTTCGTCGCGCAAAGTGTTTTTTTTGTAGTAGTGCAAGAAAACGAAAACATGAGGAAAATAGAAAAGGAAGTAAATCAGCAATAGGAAATGTCTCCTAATTAATTTTGGGCAATAATCTTTAAAGTAATTAGGAGCCTTGACTGATCTCTTGGGCTTCCCTAATTCGGCTTGGGATGCTCTTGCATCAAACTCCTCGGGTTGGAAAGGACTCGACATCGAATCAAAATTTGGGGCTTCATTCTCACCATAGTAAGCTTGTAAGTCAGTGACGTTGAATGTAGGCGAGACACCAATGTCATTCGGCAATTCAAGTACATAAGCATTTTGACCAACCCTTTTCAATATTTTGTATGTTCCGCCACCTCTATCATGCAATTTACCATATTTTCTACGAGGAAATCTCTCATTTCGTAAGTTGATTGACAGATCCCGTCTAATAACCGGCATTCCGCAGATGCCGGGCCCACTTACTAAAAACCGAGACTTTCTACCAAAATTTTGGCAGAGTCTCCCCTGTAAACAGGATAAAACCCAAATTTCAAACCTGTCAAGAAAACAGATATTTACAACCCAACAGCCAGCCTGCATTACACAAAGTATAGTGTTACAAACCATGGCCTCCGTCCTCAAAATACCAAATCCTAACAGGGCAATAACAGAGCATCTAACAGAATTCAACAAACCAGCAAAAATGGAGTTTTACGAATTTACATAGCACAGAGGCTCCGAGAAGGCTCAAGTACTGAAGCTCGTGAAAACAAGAGCACAAAACACGGCACTGCGGCTGGTTCCAGTCAACTACTGGCTGTGGGGCGAAAAACAGAAAATTGTGAGTGGACAAAACAAGATTTAGTTCAATTTAAACCAAAATAATATAACCCCACTGTTAGAAAACCATGCATGAAACCAATGCATTAAATCCATCATGTTATATATATATATAGTTTGCTCAAACCCGAGCTAAATCCGAAATCCAGTGAAACTATGAACCCATCCAAACCTTTCCTTACAAATCTCAAATCAAACTCTCGAAACTCGTGCCCACCGGCACGACGAGCAGGGAAGTATCCTCGCTCAAAAACAAGAACAAATGCATAGCTATATATATACATAGGAGATATAATATAAGTATATGACACACCTAATTGTACCGGGGAAACAATCCAACAGGGGATTGTTTGACTAGCTCACACTTATCCGGCCTCAAACATCCATCTGGCTAGGGATGAGTCGTCCATGTGACACTCTAACCTAGCACGTACAGACGAAGAATCAAGAACCGTACGCCTAGAACCGTCCTACGCGCGCAGACTACCCAATTAAGGGTCTACAGCGACACCCCGTTAAGGCATGCCCCGGGTTCCGACATTTCCAAGTATCCCACATTTCCATTTTCACATTCCGACATTTCCAAATGTCTCACATTTCCATTTTCACATTCCAACATTTCCAAGTATCTCACATTTCTATTTTCCATTTACAAATCCAGGGGAAGGTACACGGGGTAGTGCTTTTAGCACTTTAAACCGACAATCTATACTCACATCTTTCCACATCTCATAAAAACAACCCCGTACTTCCCACACATAACCCAACAACATAGGTAGCAATTTCTCAAATATCAGTTGTATATACTCAAGATACTTAAAATGTCAAAACCCAGATAATATACCAAATACTTTACGAAAATAGTAGTTTCACTTTAAAGCACAAGTGACTTTCAATAAATCCTTAAATTCTTATGCATGCAAATTTCCAAGATAAAACCATGCTATTTATTTGAAAACAAAGTCCACTCACAAGTAATCCCAAGCTGCGTGACCCCGAGAGGGTCCTGCCTGCTCTGAAGGCGGAGTCGGATTACTTATTTCAGAATACGAACACGATATTAAAATCCAACTCTTCAAAGATGAGACTTAAAAGTAAAATCCTAATTTCCCGGGTTTCTCTTAATTACAAGGAACGAGACGTCCCTAAGGTCCAATTAAAGGTTCCAAGCGCTGTATAAGTCTCGGAAGATACCCGATCAACCGGACGGTCTAAACTTTAAGTTAATGAATCGGAACATCCGGGGCTCCGATTCACGATCCGCGAATTCCTATACGATCCTAGGAATACCAGGAACAACATACGTGAAATTGGGTTTGATCTAACGGTCCAAACACATCAAACCCGAAAATCACAGAATATGTCTAATTCGTTCGAGGTCCAAACGATATCCAAATTGAGATCCGTAAACTCCTACACGCTCGTGACAACGTATGGATCATTCTAGGATAAAATGTGACCTCTGCCGGACTGCCCACGCGCCGCCCCACGCGCCGGCAGCGCGTGGTGGCTTGGTCACTGTTCAGGTGACCGGAAAAACTTAGAATCTTGGCTCCAAACTCCTAACCTAGGTAAAACACCTAATTTGGAGTCACTTTTGTTCTTGGGCAATGGCCAAAAAGTGGCCGGAAGTGACCGGAAATTCAAATTGAAAACCGGCAGATTCTAGGGTTCGAATTCAAGTTGCTAAACTTAGAAATCAGGCAAATCCTACCCAACAGCCAACTAGAGCACGAAAAGTTATCTAAAATCCATACCTCACTCGTCGGAATCGGTGGCCGGACGGCGGAGAACGAGCGGCTGAAAAATCGCGACAGTTCCGGTGACTTTTCTGCGTTTTCCGGCGAGTCTCGACGGTTCCAGAAGCTGTGCTGGCCGGGGAAGAGAGAGGAGGTGGTGGCGGTTCGATCTTGACTGGTCTCGCGGCCGATGGTGCAGCGTGGCGGCGACGGTGGCTGCTGGAAGTGACGGCTGAAGCAAAAGTCGGGGAAGGGGGTTTGCGCGAGAGAGAGAGAGAAGTCGGGGGAGAGAGAGAGAGAAATGATTAAATTAAAAATGAAAATCTGATTTTTATCCAAATTAATTTCTGGAAATTTTCAATTAGGCCCTTAATGATTTTTCAACCGTATCTTCTTCGTTTCAAGTCCAATTCGAGCCTACCGCGTGTCTACGGACTCGGCTTAGTACAACCTTTCTAAAAACACCACTTGCTACTCCAAACTCTCTCCGGATAAAAATTGACCTTTTTGCCCCCACTTCAAGGGCAAAAATTGGAAATTCCGTTTTTAATTTAATTAAATCCAAACTTTATTAATATTTTGGTCGGGATGTTACAATCTGATTGTAAGACCCGTGTCTTGGGGAAACAAGAACGGTGAGCAATCCCACATCGCTCGGGGAGGGAAAGGTGAAGTGCTTTAAATGTGTGGGCATTTCTCTTCCTAGCACGAGGCCTTTTGGGAGCTCACTGGCTTCGGAGTCGTGGGAACTCCGAAGTTAAGCGAGTTGGGGGCTAGAGCAATCCCAGGATGGGTGACCCACTGGGAAATTGCTCGTGAGCTCCCAGAAACAAAACCGTGAGGGCAGAGAGGGGGGCCCAAAGCGGACAATATCGTGCTAGGGGAGTCGGGTCGTGACATTGATCCACACTAAATCCCCTTCTTAAAACTCATTGTAATGCTTATGTTTATCAGCACTCTCCTTGTACTTTGTGTTGCTCTCTTTAAGTCAAAGGCTAACACGTTCATGGACCTTCTTGATATAATCAACCATGTCATTGGCATCCCAACTAAAATGATTCTCTATCAGATGTAATTGTAGTATGAATCCCACCAATTTGACAATCTCCCGAAAATAAATATGAGCAATATTTCTAGCGTCCATGGTTGTTTTACAAGGAACGAAATGGGGCATCTTCAAAAAGTGATCAACAACTACCATGACTGAATCAAATCCTTGTTTTGTCTTCGGAAGGCCAACAACGAAATCCATGTTGATGTCTTCCCATGGTGCTTGTGGTTCTAACAAAGGAGTGTAAAGCCTCGTGTTCTGAGTACGACTCTTGGCCAAGTGGCAAGTCATGCACCGTTGTACATACCTCTCCACATCCCTTCGCAACTTTGGCCAATGAAATTTGTTCTCAACTAGATCAATTGTTTTGTCATGTCCAAAGTTTCCTCCAAGGCCTCCCCCAAGTCGCTCCTCAATTATCCATAACCGTAAAGAGCAATCAGGAATGCATAATTTGCTCCCCTTGAACAAATATCCATCTTGAATATGGTAGTTTTGTACCGAATTATTGTGCACACATTCGGACTCTTTTATATAACTCCTGCAATTGCTTAAAGCCCTCCACTCTAACCTGCATGACAAATAATAAGGCCACCTTGCGACTTAAACCATCTGCTACTTTATTGTGGATTCAAGCCTTGTGTTTAATCACAAAATTGTGCTCCTGCAATTTTTCCACCCATCTGGCACATCTCTGATTCAGTTTATGTTGCCCATTGATAAATATCAAGGCTTCATGATCAGAGTAAAGGATAAATTCCTTGTGAATCAAATATTGCCTCTATTGTCTAAGAGATTGCATAATGGCATAAAACTCAATATCATAAGTGGAGTAGCGTTGTCTAGCTTCATTGAGTTTTTTTTTTACTAAAGAAGGCAACTAGTCTCCCCTCCTGGCTAAGAACTGCTCCAATCCCAACTTTTGATGCATCACAATCTACGTCAAAAACCTTTTGGTAATTAGGCAGAATTAATAATGTGCTTCAGTCATAGCTTTTTTTATGGTTGGAAATCTCTTCTTTGCAGTCTCAGTCCACTTGAAAAAGATTATGCTTCATACAATCAGTCAAGGGTACCATAATAGAACTGAAATTTCTGATAAATCTTCGGTAGAATGGGTGATACTTGGTTCATGAGTGTCACATCCTGAGATCGGCTCCGCCGTACCACGATATTGTCCGTTTTGGGCCCCCCTCTCTGCCCTTACAGTTTTGTTTCTAGAAACTCACGAGCAACTTCCCAATGGGTCACCCATCCTGGGATTGCTCTAGCCCCAACTCGCTTAACTTCGGAGTTCTCATGACTCCGAAGCCAATGAGCTCCCAAAATGCCTCGTGCTAGATGAAGGCGGGCATGTACATATAAGACACATCACCCCCTCTCCGTTGGTCGATGTGGGATCGTAGAATGAGTCTCATAAATGTGCTAGGAGCATTGGTCAATCTGAATGGCATCACCAACCATTCAAATAAACCATCCTGAGTTTTAAAGGATGTCTTCCATTCGTAACCGAGCCTCATTCGTATTTGGTGGTATCCACTCTTCAAGTCTACTTTGGAAAATATTTTTGCTCCCGTAAAGTCGTCCAACATATCATCTAGATAAGGGATTGGAAATATGTACTTCACAGTGATCTTATTTACTGCCCAGTTGTGGACACGCCAAGTCCCTTTTTTTTTTTTGTGCAAGCAACGCAGGTACTGCATACGGGCTCATGCTCTCCCGGATCACTCCCTTCGTCAACAATTTTGTCACTTGCATGTTCAGCTCCTCGTACTCTAATGGGCTCATCCGATAATGAGGTTTATTTGGGAGAGTTGAATCTAGAATCAAATCTATGCAATGCTGGATATCTCGCATAAGAGGTAATCCAATGGGTAATTCTTCAAGAATAACATCATTAAATTCTTGCAAAATAGGTGTTAAGTCCTTAGGAAAATTAAGAATTTCTAGATTTGCCTCTTTCACCGTTAGCATGTACATATCGCCACTCTCCTCTGCTTCTTTTAGGAATTTCCCTTTGGTTAGAAAGCTTCTAGCACCAATTTTTGTGGATTTGGAATTAAATTCAGATTGGGAGGGGCCTAAAATAACCTTCGTACCATATTTGATGAAGGTATAAGTATTTTTGTATCCATCATGTGTGGCCTTGCGATCAAATTGCCAAGGTCTCCCCAATAGTATGTGGCAAGCATCCATTGGAATTAAATCACACCATTGAGAGTCTTGATACTTTTGCCCGATGGATAATGTCACTAGGCATCGTTGATTCACCACGACTTCATTCCCTTTCTTGACCTAAGACAACTTATAAGAGATTGGCTTCTTTTCAGTCTTCAAATTCAATTTATCAACCATCTCCTATAAAACAATGTTTTCACAACTACCACTATCAATAATAACGCTACATAACTTTTCATGAGAGGTACACTTGGTATGGAACATATTATTCATAAGCCAATCTGAGTTCTTCTCCACCTTGGCAGCATTCATGACCCTTCAAATGACCAAGGACTCTCCATGGTCACTCCATGTGATCTCTTCTTCTTCATTGTCCCTATAATCATCAAATATGGGCAGCATCTCTTTTGATACACTGCTTGTTTTGCCCAATTCCTCAACCAAACTTACAATTTTTCTGTTAGGAATATGTCCTATGTCGGAACATTTGAAACACTTGATCCCCTTTGGTTTGCTGGCAATAAAGTTCTCTAGTGCATTGGTCTTAGGTGCTTCATGCTTCCCTGGTTCCTAATTTTATGAGCCTTTAGTCATCCAATACGCCTTGACCATGTCTTCATCTGCTTCTCTACTTGTATGGCCAATTCCTCAACCAAACTTACAATTTTTCTGTTAGGAATATGTCCTATGTCGGAACATTTGAAACACTTGATCCCCTTTGGTTTGCTGGCAATAAAGTTCTCTAGTGCATTGGTCTTAGGTGCTTCATGCTTCCCTGGTTCCTAATTTTATGAGCCTTTAGTCATCCAATACGCCTTGACCATGTCTTCATCTGCTTCTCTACTTGTATGGCTAACTTGAAGACATCATCATAACTCTAGTATTGCTGCAAAACCACCACATCATGAATTTCTCTATGCATCCCTCCAAGATAACGTGCAACTATGTGTTCTTCTTCTTCGATGAGTCCGCACCTCATGGTTAAGAGATCAAATTCTTCAGTATATTCCTCGATATTCCGATTTCCATTTCGTAGATTATGAAGTTTCAGGAAGTTGGCTTAATTTTGGATTTCCATGTACATTCACACTGAGTCTTCAGTTGCTCCCACCATGCAAAGGCAGTCCTCCTCAATTTAATGGCCACGATCTTAACTTTCTTCTCATTCGGCACCTCTTTGTAGTCAAATATACGCTCAATAGTATTGAACCAATCAACAAAGTCATCAGGTTGCATCTTTCCTTCAAACTCAGGTAAGTCTACTTTCATGTTGAGATTTTGACTGTAATGATCTCATCCCCTTTGCACACCCTCTAACTGCATGTTGTTGTAAAAGGGGTTTTCGTCTCCCTCCTCGTTGGAACTCTCACCACCAGTGTGATTCTCATTACACAGCCACTACTTGGTGACAATTAACCTGCATGGTCTCGAGCCATAAGGATGGCTCTTGATGCCAAAAACAAACTTCGGTTCATTGATGGCAGGATTGCTAAACCTGAGGATGGTTCAACCAAATTTCATCAATGGACCACGTGTAATAGCATGGTTCTGTCTAGGATTGTTAATGCTCTCTCTCCCGAGATATCCAATAGTGTTATCTACATTGCTACAACACTCGAAGTTTGGGAGGATCTTTGTGAACGTTTTTCTCAAAAGAATTCTCCTAGGATTTTTGAGATTCATCACGCCATTGCCAATCATACAAAGGGTAATTCATCCATAGCCTTTTATTATACTGTTTTGAAAGGTTATTGGGATGAGTTACCTTGATATGTTTTGTTAACCCTTTGCACTTGTGGAGCTTCTCAAACTAGCATGAATCACATTTAAGAAGAGCATCTTATGCAATTTTTGGTTGGGCTGAACGAGTCCTATTTTGGGGTTCGTAGTAATATGCATCTTCAGGATCCTTTGCCGACTGTCAATCGTACCTACTCCTTACTCTTACAAGATGAATGCTAATGTTCTCTTCAACCTGTAATCACAATATCTCTTGATCAATCTGCCAAGGCAGCCAATCGACCGCAGTCTCATAAGCCATTTTATCACTGCAAATGTTGTGATACTGAAGGTCACTCAAAATCCTGACGTCGAAAAAAACCTGCTAGCAAAAATTATATGTTTTGCACATTTTGTGATACAGCAAGGCATACAGATTCTCATTGCAAAAAGAAGAATGGTATTGCAAAGACCAATTCTTCTTCGTCCTGTAACCTCTACTGTTTCTTTTGTTGCGACAACCACCAGCACTCCAGCTGCACAAACTCTAACTCATGAACAATACAATCAACTTATTGCCGTGTTGTCATCCAGTAAAAATAATTCAATGGCTAATGTCGCAAGTAACCCATTATATTTTCATTCTTCATTCAATCTCAGTTCTTGGATAATTGATTCTGTCGCCACTAACCACATGTTTTCTAGTTCTAGTATATTAGACAACATGACCACTCTTAATACTGCTCCTATTAAATTACCTTACTCGACAAACATCTAATATTACTCATATTGGCTCTTCCAAACCCTTACCATCTTTACCTTTAAATAATGTCTTAATGGTACTTGATTTTCGTTTCAATCTTCTATTTGTTAGCAAACTAGCCAAGTTGCTTAGTTGTTTCATTATCTTTCATTCTGATCATTGTGTTTTGCAAGACCTGAGTTCGAAGAGGGAGATTGGTACGGGATTGGAATGTAGTGGTCTTTATTATTTGGCTCATGACGTACTTTCCATTGCTAATTCCACTGTTGTTTCTCTGAGTTTCAATCTATGGCACTTGCGCTTAGGTCATCCACCTAAATTTATTCTTCCCACCTACAAAATTTTCATTCTGAAATTTCTATTGCTAATAATCAGGTTTGCACCATTTTCCCTTTGACTAAACATTGTAGATTCTCTTTTCCCTCAAGTACTATTACAACGAACGCTTGTTTTAATTTGATTCATTGTGATGTGTGAGGTCCTTATTCTATTGCTTCTCTTTCTGGTGCTAAATATTTTTTAACCATAGTAGATGATTATTCTCATAGTACTTGACTTTATTTAATGCAACATAAATTTGAAGTAACTTATCTACCTAGTTTTTTTTGCTATGATTAAAACACATTTTAATCTTACTATTCGCCAAGTTCGTACCGATAATGAAACTGAATTTTTTAATCACACCATTAAACAATTTTTTTCTTCAATTGGTCTCGTTCATCAACATAGTTGTGTGGCAACACTGCAACAAAATGGCGTTGTCGAGCGCAAACATCGTCATCTTTTAAACATTGCTCATTCTCTTCGTTTCCAATTAAACTTACATTTATCTTTTTGGGGAGATTGTGTTCTTACTGCTACATATTTAATTAATCGTTTGCCCACAAAAATTTTAAAAGGAAAAACACCTATGATGTTCTTTTTGGCAAGTCACCCTCACTACTACAAAAAACACTTTGCACAACGAATGATTTTTGGTCGCGCAAGTTCTGTTGCGCAAAACTCGTGGAGAAAGGGTTTGCGCGACGGAGAAAATTCTTCGTCGCACAAAGCCACTTTGAGCGACGAAGATTAACAACTTGCGCGACGAATCTTGACGACTTTGCGCGACGAAAATAACAACTTTGCGCGACGAATATTAATTACTTCGCGCGACGAATCCCGAAAACTTTGCGCGACGAACAATAACAACTTTGCGCTTCGAGTATTAATTACTTTACGCGACGAATACTATCTACTTTGCGCGACGAATAATATCTCCTTTGCGCGACAGAATTATTGCGCGACGAAAGTTAATGTCGCGCAAGTGTACTTTGCGCGACGAATGTTAACGTCGCGCAAAGGTTTGCGCGACGAAATATTCATTTTTGTTTTTTGAAAATTTTAAACTAAAATAAACTAATTTAATAGTTTGCACGACGAAATATTTTGTCGCGCAAGGTTTTTGACATTTTTTATTATTATTTCTCTTATATCAATTTCATTATATTAATTTTTTTAAATTTAATTTAATTGTATGATTTTATTTTTCTTAATTATTTTAATTTAAATTGACATATTCAAAATAAAATTACATAAGAAAAATAGTGGTCAAATTATCCAATATACATAATATTCAAAATGTACACTTAAATTAACAAAGTACAATAATAAAATCTACAAGCCTCTTATATCAAATCCTCAACTTTAGCCATCAAAGCCTCAACAATTCCCTACACAAAAAAAAACAAATATTGTCAAATAACAAAACAATAACATAAAATAATGACAAATAATTGGCATAAACTCAAAACTAACTCCAAAAACACATATTAATGAAAAAAATTTAAAATTTACAGAGAAGTGAGTGTGAGAGAATTAGAGAAGATAGTGAGAGAGAGATGAAAGAGTGAGTGAGAGTGAGAGATGATGAAAAGAGAGATGAGAGAGTGAGTGAGAGAGAGAGAGATAGTGAAGAGAGAGATGAGAGATTAAGTGAGAGGAGTGAGTGTGAAATGGTAGGATTTGGGGAGTGGGAAAGAGAGAGAAATGGTAGGATTTAGAAGACATTGAGAAAATGGTGGAGGAGTTATTTTGCTTTTAAAGAACGTATCACTTTGCGCGACAAAACAATATATTGGTCACGCAAAGTGTTTAAAAAAAATTTTAAAAAAAAATCCAAGTTTCTGTGCCCGCCAAATTTTTTCAATTTTGGGCGACGAATTTCTGGTTGCCCAAACTTTTGCGCGACCAAAATATTCCCGCGTCCCATTTTTGGTGCCCGCCAAATTTTTAGAGTATACTTTGCGCGACGAATATTTATATATTGGTGTCGCAAAGTCGAAATTTTTTTAACCCGCCAAATTTTTAGAATATATACTTTGCGCGACGAATAATTATATATTGGTCGCGCAAAGTCGAAATTTTATTTTATTTTTAAAAAATCCCATTTTTGGTCCCCGCCAAATTTTTAGAGTATACTTTGCGCGACGAATATTTATATATTGGTCCCGCAAAGTGGCAAATTTTGTTTTCAAAATTCCCATTTTTGGTAACCGCCAAAATTTTTAGAATATATACTTTGAGCGACGAAGAATTATATATTGGTCGCGCAAAGTCGAAATTTTTTTTTTAAAAAAATTCCCATTTTTGGCACACGCCCAAATTTTGAGAGTATAATTTGCGCGACGAAATACTAATTGGTTGCGCAAAGTCTTAAAAAATATTTAAAGCTACTAATAAATACATATACTATTCAATTTCTTAAGTGTTATACGTACAAAATAAATAAATTTAAAGCTACTCAACGATCCAACAGTCAAACTTGTTTGTTTATACTTCGAGATCATATACACCAAAATTCAGAAAAAATAAACATTAAGAGATCAATTAATGGGACAAAACATTTCGACGGTTATAAACGAAAAATCATGATTTAACGGTTATTTCAACCCTGATTTTGATGATTTTTTACAGCTACAGTCCTTGACCCTATATGAATACAATGACTGCATTCGATCGTCAATTTAAAATACTTACACTAGTAGATAGCACAAAATCTTATGTTATATTTAATAAAAGTATAAATAAACTATTATTTGTTAGTGAATATATTGTTTTGATGGCATACGCATTCTACGAAACTAGTTTCAACGATCCAACCGTCAAATTTGTTTGTTTACACTTCGAGATCATATACGCCAAAAATCGGAAAAAATCAACATTCAGAGATTAAGTAATAGGACAAAACATTTCGACGGTTATAAACGAAAAATCACTATTTAACGGTTATTTCAACTCTGATTTTGATGATTTTTTACAGCTACACTCCTTGACCCTATATGAATACAATGAACCACTTCGATCGTCAATTTAAAATATTTACACTAGTGGATACCACAAAATCTTATGTTATATTTAACAAAAGTATAAATAAACTCTTAATTGTTAGTGAATATATTGTTTTAATGGCATATGTATTCTATGAAACCAATTTCAACGATCCAACCGTCAAACTTGTTTGTTTATACTTCGAGATCGTATACCCCAAAAATCGGAAAAAATAAACATTCAGAGATCACGTAATGGGACAAAACTTTTCGATGGTTATAAACAAAAATCATGATTAAACAGTTATTTTAACTCCGATTTTGATGATTTTTTACAGCTACACTCCTTGACCCTATATGAATACAATGACTCAATTTGATCTTCAATTGAAAATATTTACACTAGTGGATACCACAAAATCTTATATTGTATTTAATGAAAGTTTATAAAGTTTTAATTGTTAGTGAATATATTGTTTTGATGGCATACGCATTCTACGAAACTAGTTTCAACGATCCAACCATCAAACTTGTTTGTTTATACTTCGAGATCATATACACCAAAAATCGGAAAAAATAAACATTCAGAGATCAAGTAATAGGACAAAACTTTTCAACGGTTATAAACGAAAAATCACGATTTAACGGTTATTTCAATTTCGATTTTGATGATTTTTCACAGCTACACTCCTTGACCCTATATGAATACAATGAACCAATTCGATTGTCAATTTAAAATATATATTTTCTAACAAAAACCCAATCCGAACTACAATAATATATTTTTCTAACAAAATAATTTTTTTTATTTATTTATTTTTGTATAGACTTTGCGAGACAAAGATTATTATTTCGTCGCGCAAAGTCATCCAATTTTTTTTTTTTATTATTTAATTTTAGTAAAGACTTTGTGAGACGAAGATTCTTTTTTCGTCGCGCAAAGGCATCCAAAAATTTTGAAAAATAATTTTTTATTTATTTATTTTTGTAAATACTTTGCGAGACGAAGATTATTATTTCGTCGCGCAAAGGCATCCAAAATTTTTTAAAAATAATTTTTTATTTATTTATTTTTGTAAATACTTTGCGAGACGAATAACTATTCGTCACGCAAAACTATGTGCACCGAATTGTAGTGTTTCGTCGCGCAAAGTTACTTTTCGCGACCATGCTTTGTCGTCGCGCAAAGTGACTTTGTGCGACGATTTGTTTTTCGTTGCGCAAAATTGAGTCGCGTAAGACTTTGAGCGACGATGATTAATATTTGTCGCTCAAAGTCACTTTGCGTGACGAATTTTGTTTCGTCGCGCAAAGTTTGGTCGTGCAAGGGGTTTTTTTTAGTAGTGCCTCTTATGCACATTTACATATATTTGGTTGCCTTTGTTATGGGCATAATCTTTCTCCTCACTTAAAGTTTGATAAACGAGCCAAACCATGCATTTTTATTGGTTATCCATCTTCTCAAAAGGCGTACAAAATTTATGATCTTCACACTAAGAAGGTTTATACTTCACGTGATGTCACTTTCTATGAAACTGTATTTCCTTACAATTTATCCCACCCAAATACCATGCCCAACATCTAACCTCTTCCTATCCCAGAATTTGAGCCTTTTGACCTTACTACAGCTTCCGCACCTACACAATCTCTTAACCCCATTATAGAGACCACACCTTCTCCATCTCAAGTTACCACCCCTTCCTCCCCAATAACACCTACTTCTTCTCTCCCTCCTATTCCATCATCCTCTCCTCCATCTTTACCAACACCATCTCACTCTACTCCTCTTCCTCCTCGCCATCGAAAGACACCATGTTATCTTAGTGACTACCACTGCTACCAATCTCAAGTTGATCTTCCCTTTTCCACTCCAGTTCAACACGGCACCAGGAACCCTTTATCCCATTATTTATCTTATGACAAATTCTTTATTAAACACATCAAAGTTTTCTTGCTTCTATTACTACCATTGTTGAGCCTAACACTTTTGATGAAGCCACTAAATATCCTGAATGGTGTAAAGCTATGCAAAGTGAAATTGCTGCCTTGGAAGGTAATCATACATGGACTCTCATGACCTTGCCTACTCATAAAAAAAAGCCATTAGCTGCAAGTGGGTCTAAAAAATCAAGCGGCATTCTAATGGCACTATTGAACGATGCAAAGCTTGCCTCGTTTTCAAAGGATATACACAAATAAAAGGGATTGATTATCATGAAATTGTTTCTGCCTGTTCCCAAGCTTACCACTATTCGTGTTTTATTATCCTTGGCCACTGCCAAGGGTTGGTGTCTTCAACAATTAGATGTCAACAATGCCTTTTTCATGGTGATTTACATGAAGAGGTCCACATGCAGCTCCCTCAAGGTTATCACGGCAAGAGGGGAAATATGGTGTGCCGTCTTAACAAATCACTTTATGGATTAAAGCAAGCTTCTCGGTGTTGGTTTGCAAAATTTTCCAAAGCTTTACTTGATGCAGGGTTTTCTCAATCTAAAACAGATTACTCCCTTTTCTATCATCACAAAGGTAAGTCATCAATTTTCTTGCTTGTATATATCGATGATATTATTACTACAGGTACAGATGCTGCTATTATATCAATTATCAAAAATTTAATGCACCGACGTTTTCATTTAAAAGACCTTGGTGATTTAAAATACTTCCATGGGATAAAAGTGTCTCGTTCTTCAAAGGGATTGTATCTTAGACAACGGAAGTATGCACTTGACATTTTGAAAGACTCCGGTCTTATGGGTGCATGTCTGACTTTCTTCCCCATGGAACAAAATCTGAAGTTAAACAATGAAGATGAGAACTATTACATAATCCAGATTCCTATAGAAGATTGGTGGGTCACTTGATATATCTCATCATCACTAGGCCAGACATTGTTCATATAGTTCATATTTTGAGCCAGTTCATGCGAAGTCCCCGTACAACTCACAAAGAGGCTGCATATCGATTATTACATTATTTGGAAGGGACTCCAGGCCAAGGGATTTTGTTATCAGCTTCTAATAATTTTCAATTGAGAGCTTATTGTGATTCTAATTGGGCTAGCTATCCAATGAAAAGATCAACTACATGTTATTTTGTACTTCTTGGAGAAAGTCCTATCTCAAGGAAAACAAAGAAGCAAGATATTGTATCATGCTCATGTTCGGTTCATTTTTACACATGATTTATCATGTTATTCACCTAATATTTTGAGTTAGTTCTTGACATTTTATAGCTTTTTACTTCCTTTTTGTGTTTTCACAGGTTTTACCTTGGTTAGAATGAAAATGAGCTAAAAGTGCATTATTGGTTATAAATTCTGATTTTTGTTCATTTTCGTAGGTCAACTTTTTGGCTTTGGATCAGCATGCTCTGGTGCTCGGATGAGGTGAAGATCTTCATGAAACTTGTTCCAATGGATGTTAACTACAACATATCCAAAGTTGAGCTCCATTGGACAAGTATAGCCTATCCAACTGATCATACATGTTACAGCAGCTCTAGAGAATTGTCTTGCTCCAGTTTTACGTCCATAGTGTCATCTTGATTCTTCTTGTTACCATACCATTTGGTAACAAGAAATTACTTTGGTTAAGAGATATTTTCTGAAACAATGAGCATCTTTGTGAAGACAAGAACAAAAGAAGCCCATCATGGCAAGGGGACAAGGTTTAAGGCTTTAACAAAGGTTGATTTTTATATTAAAAGTAAAAGCTGGAAAGGAGGAGAGAAGGGAGAAAAGAAGGAGGCAGCCATTGGAATCTGAATTCCATTCTATCATTCTACAATTTGCAGAGATTTTTGGGAGCTTAGAGCTAGGGAGCTCAAGGAGGAAGACAAGGGCAACAAAGCAAGAAGTGGAAGAGATTTCCACCATTGAAGACCTTGAGCTCCCATTTTCACAAAATCTGTAAACTCTTTCTAGTTTTATTTTGAGTTTGTCTTTGAAATAAGTATGAGGAACTAAACTCCATAGCTAGGGCTTAGGTTGAAGCCCTAAACATGAATACCTTATTGTTTTGATGCTTTGAGTGTATGAATTTTTAGATGTTGTTGATGAATCCCATTCACTAATTGAATCTTATGATATGTGTTTGCTTCCTTTGATTAATCACCTTAGGTTGTATGCATGTAGCTGAGAAGTTGTGTAAGATACCCAAGAACATAATTTCTAATTAGCAACAAATGATTGAACTTGTTTAAGTGAGCATCATGTGAATTGGTTTCTTGACAACAATTGATGAATTCCTCTTCACTAAAATAATCTATCCTTGATGTATGTTTTCCTTTGATTGATTACCTTTGAAAGCATGCTTCTTGAGGTTGTTGGGATTATGTGTTTCTTCATGTTTTCCTAGGCAATAAATGGATGAAGTAAGAATCATCCATGTGAATTGGTTTCTTGAACACCTAATGTAAACATCATGCTATTAGGGTTCTTGTGATGTTCATATTCTCTTTGAACTTAATGGGTTTTTCTTGTAATTGAATTGAAGTACTAAGCACACCTAGATTTGGTTATAGGGAAGGCACAAGTATTGTAGCACTAGCCCTGCACTTTACGTATATTAGAGAGAATCAATGCGTCTTGAGCCACTAGTCCCGGTCTTGATTGCGAACATCTTCATCAATATGTTTAGAGTTTATTACTTGAGTATCGATGTACATTGGTAGAATTGTTTAGGGTGGATTCCGAAACCCTAGTGTTTGTTACATTTTAATTTCACATTTTGATTTTCATTCTCTGCCATTCTCATTTAAATTTAAAGTTCATTTACTTTCATGCATTAGAATTAGGTCACTTGAATCAACTCAAACACCCCCCCCCCCCCCCCCGCCGGCAATTTGTGTGTGTTTGTGTTGTTGGAAATGTTGTGTGTCTTCTTCACTAAATTTTGTTTGTTTCCGTAATTGTTTTTTACTTTTGGTCCGCAATGTGTTCTTTGTTTTTCTGTGCTGAATCCAACCATATAAAGAACGTGAAATTTGGACAAATGGTTGGAAATTTATAAGCCAAATATTGAACAGAGGTCGAAGCTGAAAAACAGAGAAACGAATCTGTCCAAATGGTGATAAAAGGGTGATAGAAAGTGTTGTCTGTGTTTTTCTTTGGTTTCTTGTTTTGTTTCTTTTCTTTTACCTTTCTTTACTCATTTTTAGTTTCCAATTTGTATTGTGCTTTTGTGGTATGTTAAATAAGTGTTCTTTACGTACTCAAATTAGAACTTGTAAGAAGCCGACAGTTCTTTGTGGGATCAACCTCGTACTTACATAATCTATACCTCAATAGATTCGTGCACTTGCGGGTATTTTTAATTGGTTGTTTGCACATTAATTTGTATCCTTTTACAAATACAACAGCTCATCAGCCGAAGCAGGATATAGAGCGATGGCTATGGCAATTTGTGAACTCCAGTGGTTACGATATTTGCTTCATGATCTTGGTATGTCACACACCACACCAACCTTACTTTATTGTGACAACCAAGTTGCTTTATACATAGCAGCTAATCCAGTATATCACGAGCGTACCAAGCATATTGAGCTCAATTGTCATGTTGTTCGAGAGAAGATTCAAAATGGTTCTTTACGTACTGCCTATATTCCTTCAAAGGAGCAACTCGTAGATGTCTTTACCAAGTCTTTGGGTAAACATCAATTCCAACGACTGAAAAACAAGCTGGGTATTCTTGATCTCCATACTCTAGCTTGAGGGGGAATATTGAAGATATGGAAAGATTCATAGCAATAAAGTTCATTTGGTTATCTTGTTTAGATAGTTAACACCTTACTTTAGGGTCTCTATATCTTAGGCCTGGAAAATGGGCCGGGTCAGGCCAGCCCGGCCCTAAGAAGTGTGAGCTCAAGCCCTATCTTTGATGGGCTTTTTTGGCCCTAGACAACTATCGGGCTGGGCCGGGCCAGCCCTCTATGAAATATACAAAGCCCAGGCCCTGCCCACGGGCCAAACTCTTTCGGGCTTTCAAGACGGGCCTATATGGCCCTTGTCTGTATTAATATATATAACATTAATAAATCTTGAAATCAATATAATATTTAGAGATTTTAAATGCCAATTAAAGCATTTACCAAAATTCTCAACTAAAAATTCAGTTAAAATCCAAATGGGGCTTTCAGCAACCCCAATAAGAATTTCAAATGGAATGCCGATGTAAAGAAACATAGGCAAAGTAAAGCTATTTATAAAGGAAAAAACAATTGTGTTGGTGTGTGAAGTCGATGTGGAACAGAAATAGACACCCACCCCCACTTACTTTTTCTTTTTCTTCCTTCCTAGCCTCCTCCACTTTATCTTTCTGCTTTTGCTCCTTTTGTTTTGTTTGAACTTTGAAGTATTGCCCAATCCCACATCGTTTTCTTAAGGCAACCTCCCATTTTTTATCCATTATAAAAGACTTCCAAATATCAATATTATTGCTCACAAAATATCATTAAATATAAGTTAATTAATTATATCGGGCCGGGCCGGGCTTTTCAAGGGCCTCAAAACAAAGCCCAAGCCCTGCTCATAAGTTGTCTGGCCGGGTAAGCCCAGAGTTTAAAAAATCGGGCGGGGTTCGGGCTAGCCCATTGGGCCTGGGCTTTATTTCCAGGCCTACTATATCTGTAATTTAGGAATTTATTTTCTTACCTTACATAGCACTCTTTTCTATGGATTCCGAGCCTCTAAATTTAGCATCTGTGCATTTACATGCATTTACAAGAATGTCAACCACTAGATTAATCGAATCAATTTTAATGAGTCCACATCAGTATAATTGTACTAAAAATCACCCGTTGCACCTGATCGCTTACCCATTTCTCCTGCGGCTTTTCCCTTTCTCTCCTATTAAATAATTATGATTTTATTAATTACCTTCACTCTCCCTCGTAGACTGCATTTAAATGTCAGATTTGCATTTATTTCTCCTAATATTATCTCTTTATTTCAGCGTTTTAGAAATTGAATTTCAACATGCTATAATTTCATGATGTTAATTTTGTGGGCTTCCAGTTTATGTTATCTTTTTATGTTCTTAGGAAAGAGAGAAGTCGTAGAGAGAGAAGGGAGAAGGGGAAGGTAGAAAGAGAGACCATATCGAGAGAGAGAGAGAGAGAGAAAGAGAGAGAGAGAGAGAGAGAGAGAGAGAGAGAGAGAGAGAGAGAGAGAGGAAAGACAAGGAGGAGCTGTTGGGAGGCTATCGGTGTAGAAAGTGCACTGTGTTCATAATGGTAATTAATCGGACAGTTAAATGATGTTGGTAGAGAAAATGATTTAATTATGAAAGAAATGATAAAATTGTAAGTTACAAGGTGCAATTAGTGATATTTAGTGTAATACAATTATGCTAATGTGGATTGATTAAAATTCATTAGATTAATCTAGTGGTTGACATTCTTGTAAATGCCTGTATAAATACACCGATGCTAAATGCAGAGGCTCGGGATCCCTTTTCTACCATATGTATTGCAAAGACATATATCATAAATACCATTCACTATGCCAAAAAAGGGCTTTAGCAACGGATAAAATCCGTTGCCTATTACACATAAATACCGTAGTATTCAAGCCTGTTGCCTATTACTATGTAATAGGCAACGGATATTCTCCGTCGCTGTTTGTCACTTACTACATCGGATATTTGGTAAACTCCGATGCGTAAATGATTTCCAGGTGCCAAAAAAAGGTTGACTTCTGACGCCTAAACCCGAAACAGCATCAGTAGTTTCAAAAGGGATGAGGCTAAAGATGTCTAACAGCATCAGTGACATCTACTATCCTGATGCATATTATTAATTACAACATCGCAGTAACAAAATTGGTGTTGTGAATTGTGTTATACATCATCGCTTTTTTTATTTTGCAGACGTGAAAAGCCTTCAATAGTGCTTCTTGTTACATAAATGCTGATGCTACTTCTCATTTTAGGCATAAGTAATAATAGATGTTTGGTTGTTGTTTTTATCTTTCAACTTCAGTTATTTTTGGAAAACTGAAGTTGTTATAAACAATAGGCATCACTTATGTAAGGAAATGGTAGGTATTTTGCTTGTTTCACATTACACTTTACTTAGTTACTTATATAAACAATAATTTAAATATATCCATAATTGTCTATATATATATATCCATAATTGTCTATATATATATATATATATATATCCATAATTGTCTATATAAGCAAAATACTTGAATGATCCATACTTGTCACATCCAAATCACAATTTTACCAGCCCTACACCATAAATTATCCATACTTGTCTATGCATAAGCAAAATACTAGCTAGAAAGACATGTAAAATTAAGGAATGTTTAGCTCAATAAAAAAGCCATTCTAGGACATGAGTTGCCAATTCTTCTTGCACCTAATTCCATTTGGGTGTACGTGTCCTTCCTTCTAGCTCTATACTGGAAAAAAAAAAACACATAGAATGTAAACACAAAATATGAACCTAAGCTTAAAAAGTGCAAGGTACTAACTTTGCATAAGATATGTTGTCACTTCAAATGAGATAACAAGAAAATCTGACAAACAAGTCAATCCCCTCGTCCTACAAATTATTTATTTCAACATACAATTGAAGCACAGAAATATCTTACAGGAGTATGATAAATTGATAATGAGTTAAATTTGAAAAATGAACGAATTCACAAGCACACACAGATATAGCTCTCTTTGTAAGTGTGTGGTAAGATGACATACGTCTCTCTAAGCTCCTCTCTCTCTTATGAAAAAATTGAAACTCTGCCCAAATGAAATGTTATCTTAAAATAACAATACATAATCCTAATTATGTCTTCAGATCTGATAGTTAATGCCAGGCTAAGGAACTGCCAGACATGGAGGTTCAGGGAATTCTTATTACTATTTTATTTTCTGGGGACAAATTAAATGAAGCAAATCTATGTCATATGCATGCTTCAGAATATCTATCATGTTTTGACTTTGAATGGCAGTGCACAGGTAAAGAAAGCAAAAGAAAAGAATGCTTACTGTACGAGGATCAATGCTTACAACCACAGCCTGCAACATTTATATTAAATAAACTAAATCAGGAACTTAAAAAACTGAGACACAATAGCAGACTGGATAACAGCCGTCCAGGACTCCAGGTAGAAAAAGGCCATGATCCATTAATCAGTAAGACAATAGTCCTAAACCCTCAACAAATTCAGAACACGTAAAAGCAAAAACCACAGTTGTTTGCAAATTTAAAACCACAGTTGAGCAGGAGAAAAGCCTATTTATTTAATTCTGGTTTCCAACTTTATGCTACTACAAGAACTATAATGAATTCTCGACAGTCAAAATAAATACTAAGACTTTGTATATATGTCTTGAAATTGTGCAAATCAACTCAAATAGAAATTATGGTGAACCTTTGCAGTCAGCATATGAAAGACAATGAGATAAGTACTGATCAGACCTACGATATTGTAAGTTGGACTAATGTGTGTAAGCAGGTTAAAATTCCATCCCTCTTCTTCCACCCAAAAACACAAAAAAGAACGTAAATATAAAAATAAGTCAATAGGAATTACTCTCTTTGCAAGTTTCAAAGCCTTCCTTTCAGTGGGCTTCTGTCTTCACAAGAACATCTCAGATTGTTAGATGGTTGAACAGAGTAGTCAACATATGAGAAGCATATTTCTCAGAGGTCAGAGATTACCTTTGTCAAATTTGCCTTTGGATACAAAAATCTTCGCAATATTGAAATACCAACATCTAAACATTCATTTTCAGATAATATTTTTGTCAGTGATAGGGCTTTAATATAAATAATAATAGAAAACAAAGTGCCAAAATTACACACAAAAACAGGTCGGAAAAGATCCACCACATAAACCTTAAACAAAATTTTTACCCTCTTCACTCTAGTAAATAATGGGGGAAAGAAGAGGAGAACTTTTAAAATGCTACAGAAAGGAAGCTCATTTCTGAAAATTTCAACAGTTAAGTTTCATTGAACCAGCTCTCTCTCTCTCTCTCTCTCTCTCTCTCAGGGAAAGTAGGCAACTAAATCTCAGAGAGTGACTCAACAAAGAGATCATATATAATAACCTCAATAGAAGTGCAAGGAATCCAACAATGATAATAAAAAAATTAATCACACCAAAATGCATAGCATGCTCCATCTGCTTCAGTCACTAAATTCAAATTTTCTCAAGATTTTCCCCACAAAATGACATTTATGTCAACCCATAAACTAGACACAATAAAGGATGAACAGAAACATTAAGGAATGAACATTGCTCCAGAGTTAGCAGCTGCAAACATAAACTATAATCCAGAGTGCTTAAGCAGAAAAATCACATAGACTAAATTGATTGAAAGTCTCGTGTTTACGATATTGTTGACCTTATTCTTGTGTAGGGCTTTGATGGGTCTACATAGAGCTGAATAGCAGACAAATAAGGAACATAGTACTAGATAACAGAGTCACTCACATTTTGTGACCCATGCACCGTACGCACTCCAGTCCTTGAAAGACTCCCATAAATCTCCAAGTACAAAGTAAGGATGTAGCTCTGGCTCATGAGTCCTCCATCTCCTCACGCTTGTCTATCCATCACCAAAATAAGACATCATGAGAAACACATGTATAATTACAGTAACAATAAATATTATACCAGGTAGAAAACTTGAAAACTTGAAAACTCAATCCGTATGATTCTTCAAGTAGAAAACTTTAACTAAAGTTAGATAGACAAGTTGTATTGAGCTCAGTTTGGACTGTTTAGAAGTGATAAAGATAACCCAATACTCATAGTACTTTCTCATCTTCCTCTGATTCTAAAAATAAATAGTATACATGTACACATGCATGTCTCTTCTTCAGTTAGACTCTCATAGTACTTTATCTCCCTTCTGAAGGTGAAATAACACACAAGATTAACAAAATGGCAAGACAAAAAAAAAACATAGAAAATACAAAGAACAGAAAATAAATAAATAAATACACCCAGGAGATTTGTACCATTCCAAAACCCTTTATCTGTTAATGCCTTTGTAAAAATTTACAATTTAGGTTATACACAAGAATTCATATAAAGAAAATCGAAGATATAAATAAGCTACAAATCAAACATAACCCAAATGAAAATTAATCCCTAATCTTCAGTAACAAGGACAAAAAGGGAACTCAATTACCCGATTGCAGATATGGAAGATGAGCAACTCCAAATCAGAGCGAGCTAATGGTTTGCTTCTGTGCAGTGGCGTGCGACATCGAGTAGGCGGCGAGGGCGGTCCTCGGATGCCTAGCCCTAAATGTTACTGATGAGAGAGAGAGAGAGAGAGAGAGAGAGAGAGAGAGAGAGAGAGAGAGAGAGAGAGAGAGAGAGAGAGCTTCTGCCATGGAGGCTTGAGGGATGGTTAGACTTTAGATTTTGTGGGTCAGTGATGGAGGAGAGAGAAGAAAGAGAGAGTTTTAGAGGGACTGAAGGAGAGTTTTGTTTAGGAGATGAATTTTTAGGGTACAGTTTTAGAGGGAGTGAAAAAATTGAGAGGGAGTTGGAAGAATTGGGGCTAGAGTTTGAGAGGGAGCTGAAGTTTCAGAGAGAGTTTGCGAGGGAGAGTAAAAATTTTGGGCTAGGGCGTTGACTCAGACTTTAGGCATCAGAGGTATATCACCAAAAAATGACCCTGTCGTAAGAAAATAAAAACTAATCACTTTAGGCATCTGTATTTATGATGATGATGCTAAAGGGGAATCAAAGCATCGTCAAAAATAAACAAAAATGCACGCTGATGTCTTTATATCTGTTTAGTATCGTAATTTATGAAATTGATGCCTCATCTACTAATAGCATCGATTTCCCTCTTTATCGATGCCTATCTAGTGTTGCTGAAAGTGAAATTTGGCATAGTGATTTTTCACAATATCTGTCTCTGTATGTTATTTTTCTTACTGTTCAAATTTTAGTTTTTTTTTTTCTATTTCTAGCAATGTTGTTGTATTTCAGATCTTTCTGTTCCAAAACAATTAAGAGCTTTTTTCTTGATTATATAAACACATAATGTGTAGAGTGTTCGATGTTTTGGAATAGTAACTCATAAGTGTGGATCCTACGTGCTTGGTGAGTCCACCTTAATTTTAACCTACATGCACATTTTCCTTGAGCAAGAGACATGACACAACGAACTGTTGTAAAAATGTATCATTGTGTTTTTTTTTTTTTTTGGTTTCTTAGATCTAGGTCTAAAATGATTAGCTTTTATTAGGTTTAGTCCTCGCTTTTTTTGTTTTAGATGTAGGTCATTTGACATTTATTACTTTTTTTGTTGTGTCGATTTTACCCTTTGAGGTAAATAAGGAAAACATATTGAAAATCTAAATTTAATGCATTATTTCCGTGTAATTGAATTCCATAATTTAAATTTTGAATTCTTTCCTTGATAATATTCCTAATATATGGATAAAATACAAATTAATCAATAAAAAGTAAAGAACCACATATTATACCAATCAATCAGACAAATACCCACATTAAATTATGTACCTGACATACAGGTAAATAGTGTTATTATTAGCAACGAAAAATACTTAGAAAACTACCTATAAGTCAGATACAAAAATAGACAAAATAAAATTGTATGTTACCTATAAAAAAAGGTACATAAAATACTATTACACATTTTCGAAAATATGAAAAAACATATATATATACATATACCTATGCAATAGGCAATAGGCAAAAGGCAATACGACATAAATGACTATTACCTGAATCAAGTCATAAGGGGCAACATTGGAACAAAAAATAATTTTAAAAATAAAATAATAAAAAGATTACATCAAAAAATATTTGAAAAAGAATGTAATTCTATGTGGCAAAAAAGTCAAAGGACTTGGATCAAAGCCACCAAATGCGAGGATTAAACCCAACTCCTCAATAAGAATCTGAATCTGTATCAACTTTTCTATTTTTTTATGAAGTAAAATGTATCATTGAGAGCCCCAAAAAAAAAAAGTTAAACCAGGAAGCGTATGCATTTTTCTGACTACGCACAGTTGCATAATGTCTTGATGTACATTTGTCATTTTAATTTATTATGTACAAGCTGCTAATTTCAGCCGCATGGTCAACTAAAGAATCTGGTTAGAAAACGTGGTTCTTCTAACATTACTCTGGACGACTTTATCAACTGTGGTGCAACTAACTTCTCGTACCTTCATGACTAACCAAGCAACAAGAACGAACAACAGCCGCAGGTCATGCCATGGGAAAAGATGTTGACCATGGCACTTACTAAATCATCCATCTCCTACGTACGTCTTTCACTCTCTGTTGCCTTGAAGGTCGTCTAATATATAAGCCCCTCATGCACACACCTTATCTCATCGAGCTACTCTCTCCTTCTTTGTTGACCTGCGTCACGTCTTATTATATATATAATTAGATTCTAAAAACTAATTAAGTGTAGCTAAGTAAGTTTGAAACCATAAGAAAAATAAATAAATCAGAATATCATGGCGGGGGGATTTGGCGGGCCGACGGATGGCGAAGAGTTTGAAGCAAAGATCACACCTATTGTGGTCATTTCTTGCATATTGGCCGCTAGCGGTGGCCTCATGTTCGGTTATGATATCGGCATTTCGGGTACATATATATACGTGACTGTCTAGCTACAGATCTCATACATACGCACTACATTTTTATTTAATTCGATATATACCAATGCAGGGGGTGTTACATCGATGCCGGAGTTCCTGCGGGAATTCTTCCCGGTTGTATATAAGAGGCAACAGATTCCAGGGCTTGAGAGCAATTACTGTAAATACGACAATCAAGGCCTACAATTGTTCACATCTTCCTTGTACATCGCTGCCTTGATAGCAACCTTCTTTGCATCATACACAACCAGGGTCTTAGGTCGAAAGATGAGCATGTTCATTGCTGGGATTTTCTTTATCATCGGAACGATTCTTAATGCTGCAGCCCAGAACCTTATCATGCTTATTGTTGGGAGGCTCTTACTTGGTTGTGGAGTTGGTTTTGCTAACCAGGTACATATATATATGTTACTATACTTATATCAAATCTTATTTAACCTACTCTTAATGATGTTAGTTAATATTAGTTAATTAATTATTCGGTACATAATTTGGTTATCTATAACAGGCGGTGCCACTTTTCCTTTCGGAGGTTGCACCAACAAGAATTCGTGGGGCACTTAACTTACTCTTCCAGCTCATGTGCACCATTGGTATTCTTGTAGCAAACCTTATCAATTATGGAACGTCAAGGTAAGCCAGCCCAGTTCTTCCTAATTAACGATCAATTTTTGTTTGCGAAAGTACTCGGTGTGTTACTAGTCCACGTGTTATAACATAGATGAACTACAAAGTTTATACTTTAGGTATTGCTAGTAACTATACATATATTGCGACATGAATTGATAAGATTATGCATGTGGAAGGCTAAAGAGGAGTCTCACTAATTTTTAATTAAAAAGTTAGCTTACTAGCATAAGTCTTTAACACAATAATATTTTAGTGAGCTTCTGTATTTCGATTTGTTTTTGTACCATAGATATTCACTCCCATCTATAATGTTTTGGGCCACCACATGCAGAATTAAAGGGGGATATGGATGGAGGATTTCACTGGGTTTGGCTGGCATTCCATCACTCTTGCTAACCTTCGGGGCTCTCATTGTAACAGACACTCCTAACAGTTTGATCCAACGAGGTAAGTTGGAGGAAGGAAAAAAAGTTCTTAAAAGGATTCGGGGTATTGACAATGTCGATCCAGAATTCCTAGAGATTCTTGAGGCAAGTCGTGCGGCTAAAGAAGTGCAGCATCCCTTCAGAAATCTCTTTAAGCGTAGGAATAGACCTCAACTGATCATCACAGTTTTTTTACAGGTCATTAATTATTTCAATACCTTGGTTAATACTAAATCGTACGTATAGTCTTAACAGAATATATTGCATGTTATATACCTTGCAAGACTGTGAATCCAAACCACACATGCAGTCAAATAAGGTTCCACCTATTTGATGTTTGATAGCATGTCTGGCAAGAAAACTTTCCCAAATTTGACTGTCTTAATTTGTATGTGGTCATGTTGTTTGCTGCAGTTCTTCCAGCAATTCACAGGAATAAACTCAGTCAATTTTTACGCTCCAGTTTTGTTCCAGACCTTGGGATTCAAGCACGATGCTTCCCTTTACTCATCCGTTATAACAGGAGGTATCATGGTCCTAGGAGCCATTGTGTCAATCTTCCTCGTGGACAGAGCTGGTCGTCGCGTGCTCTTGCTAGAAGGTGGCATCCAAATGTGCATTTCTCATGTGGTCATTGCAGTCATACTGGGATGGAAACTGAAAGATCAATCGAACGACCTCGACAAAGGCATGGGAATTCTTGTGGTTGTGATTATTTGCTCTTTTGTGGGCTCATTTGGCTGGTCTTGGGGACCTCTTTGCTGGTTGGTTGCTAGTGAGATATTCCCACTAGAGGCCCGTTCGGCTGGGCAGAGTGTGACTGTGTGTATCAACATGCTTTTCACATTTGTTATAGCACAAGCCTTTCTTTCAATGCTTTGTCACTTCAGGTTTGGCATATTCTTGTTCTTCGCAGCTTGGTGCTTGATCATGACTGTCTTTGTCTACTTCTTACTTCCCGAGACCAAGGGTGTCCCTATTGAAGAGATGAGCGACGTAGTCTGGAGGCAGCACTGGTTTTGGAAGAGATATATGGATGACTACGAAGATGAACCGAAGGAAAAGGGGTATGCTTGAAGCACTGGCCTTACATAGCCTCTGATGGCGACTCCCTCGACCAAATTTTCTTTTTGTAGGAAGTTTTCTTTCATCTGTGTTAGCTAGCCTTGAAGCACGCAATCTCTGTGTGCCTGTGGCTCTATTTAATTTTGGTGCTTAATTTCCTCAATTGTGCATGCTTTATTTCTATATTGTTACAGTTCCTTTCTAGCATTGTCTTGATTGCAGTTATGTTTGAGTTTTCCGGTCTCCATTTAATTTCCTTCTCTTGTGACACACACATATCCTAATTGACTGGACACAACCTGATCTTTCTTGTACCCGAACAATAACCGGATCACGAATTTAAGGTTGACCTTTAGTTCTTTTTCCTTCTTTCTTTTTAACTTAGGAGAAAGGGAATTCGAATTTGGGATATCTTCTAACGAAATGAAGAGTTGGTATCATTAAGGTTATATAATTTATACTCAAATTTAGTCACGAATTTGCAGTTTATATTTACAATCAGATTTGCAAAGTTGGTTATACTAGCTTGGGGATGTTTGGTAAGGGTGATCTTTGTGACCAATTTGGTCATTAGCAAACGTAGCACAATTCGTGAGTTTCTGAAATGAATAATGTTAGGGGCCACATGATACCGTTAAATGTGGTCCTCCTAGCTTTACTCTAAAAAGACTGGATCAACTTCAGTGCAACGAACTTCTCGTTAAAGCCTAACCAAGCAAATCAAGAAAGAAAACCAACCATCGATCATGCCTTGGGGAAGGATCCTGACCATGGCACAGACTAAATCATCCATTTTCTACGCAGTTCACTCTCTATTGACGGGAGGTACTCTACTATATAAACCGCCCAAGCACGCATAATTCATTTTCACCTTGCTATTCAAAAAATGGTTTTGCTTGAGGTCGTTTAGTACATGCGAATCTCCACAGTCATCGAACTAGATACTGAGAAATGAGGTGTACACTTTGAAGCTGAAGCCATGGCAGGTGGTGGATTTGGCACCGCATCAGGAGGCGGAGACGTTGAAGCAAAGATCACGCCTCCAGTGATCATTTCTTTCATAATGACCGCTAGCGGGGGCCTCATGATCGGTTATGATGTTGGTATTTCAGGTAGGCATTGTGGAGCTTTTCGTATCATCCACTTCGAATTGATAACCAACTAATTCTTTTTGTTAATTAAAAACTTAATGGAATTCTTTCATAATTTAATTAATTTGATACATGTGATCATTTTGATGCAGGGGGTGTTACATCGATGCCTCATTTCCTGAAGGAATTATTTCCGGTTGTGTATAAGAAGACTCAAGAGCCTGGACTTGAGAGCAACTACTGCAAATACAATAATCAAGGCTTGCAATTGTTCACATCTTCCTTGTACCTCGCTGCTTTAATCTCAACCTTCTTTGCATCCTACACGACACGAGCGCTGGGCCAAAAGCTAACCATGTTCGTTGCCGGCATTTCATCCATGGCCGGAACAGTTTTTAATGCTGCAGCTGTTAACCTTGCCATGCTTATCATTGGGAGGATCTTGCTTGGTTGTGGAGTTGGTTTTGCTAACCAGGTACATATAAATTATAACACTTTCTTAATCTTATGTTAATTTATAAACTACTGCCTACTATCAATTGCTTATGCTTGCTAGCTTTTTCTATCACATGCTTTTGAACACAATATTTACTACTTAATGAATATAATTACAGGTCGTGCTGCTTTTCCATTCGGAGATTGCACCCACAAGAATTCGAGGGGCACCATACACCCTCTTCCGGCTAAATATCGCTATTGGCATTCTTTTTGCAAATCTTATAAATTATGGAACTAACAAGTAAGCTATCCTCCCCAATTTGAAAAAGAAGATATATGAACCGGCATCTATCATTTTAGTGGTAGTTCTCTCTACTTCTTAGGTAACAATTTGTTAGTTGAAGGGAGAAGAGAGGCTTAGAGAATAGTTGGTTTACTATTCTTTATGTGGAATAGAAAGTTTTTTGAAAGGGTAACAAGATAATTTTATTTTATTTATTGAAATAAGAAGGGTACAAGGCTTTAGAGTGGGATACAAGAGTTGGCTGGGAGTTAGACATGTTGTGAATTAGAACCAACTCACTCCCCTTCAGACCTTGTTGTTGATGGACTTTGGACAAGACTCAATGATGGATGAATCTTACACACACACACAGAAAATAATCAAGCACAAAAGACACAAGTGTTTATAGAGGTTCAGCAATTTTCCTACATCCTCTTTGGTGATCCCCTTGAGAAATTTCACTATGAAGATAGGTTACAACTTTGGTTTACAAATGGAAACCCCCTTAGAACACTACCCTCACAATCTGTTTCTCTCACACCCTTGCTCAACACCTTGATACACTTGAGAATTCTCTCCTCTTCTTAACTCACTAGTTCCAGCTACTTTTCTTCCAACTCTCTCTAACTCTCTCACAATTTCAGACTTGCTCACACTTTCCTTTAATACATGAGCCTCTAGACTTGAGAGAAGACCCTTGCTTGGTCTCCCACGTTCTGCCCTTGAATACCTGACATGGACCACAGGTTAGGCCAGCCACAAGCTATGTATTGATGGTTACTTGTGTAGCCACCCTATATAGAACCATAGGGTAGCTACACCTTGAAACAAGTCTTCCAATGTCCTTCAATGCTACCTCAAACCTCCCAACTGATTTCCAACGTTCTTCTGACTTAGAAGTGACCCCTAGAGTCCTTGCAAGTAGGTGGGAGCCGATAGCCCTTGAAATTAGAGTTCAAAACTCGAGAAATCCGAAACAACACGTGCTGGGCGACCGGTCGCTGGTAGCTTGCGACCGGTCGCAAGAAGGTTTCGCTCCAGGCCTCGACTCTGCCTGAAAACGACTGGTTGCAAATAGCTGGCGACCGGTCGCGAGTCGACTTAGCTCCAGACTTCGACTCTGTGAGAAAACGACCAGTCGCAAATGTCATGCGACCGGTCGCTAGTCCGAAACATGGTATCCTTTATGCGAGCCAATTTTCCAACAAGACAGGCTGTAGCTTCAGCTTTCACTTGATTACACAATTGGGCTGCTATTGCTATATATATAGAGTAGCATAACCGACTTAAAGATGGCAAATATCTAGTGAAGTCGGTTATTGCATAGTAACCGACTTCTCAAACTGTTTTCCAGCCACTAGTTATAATATAAGTCTAGAATAGTCTAGTTACAATACATTAAATAATTAATAGGATGTTTCTAGTGTAGAGCTCAAATATGACTTGTCTACTTTCACTCAATTTTTCTATATTTTTCTATATCATTCAAGATATTTCTTTATTATTCAATGTGCATTACTTTTTAACACAATTGAACGAGTTAGATATATGGCTTCACAGAATAAGCAATCGTTTCCATTAATCCGTTATTATATACCAGTGATTAATTAATGTACTTTCATCGTGTATGCACAGAATTACAGAGGGATATGGATGGAGGGTGTCACTAGGTTTGGCTGCCATTCCAGCAGGTTTGCTAACTGTTGGGTCTCTCATTGTGGTTGACACTCCTAACAGTTGATCGAACGAGGTAAGTTGGAGGAAGGAAAAGCAGTTCTTAAAAGGATTAGGGGTGTTGACAATGTGGATCCAGAATTCTTAGAGATTGTGGAGGCAAGTCGTGTGGCAAAGGAAGTGAAGCATCCTTTCAGAAACCTCCTTAAGCGTAGGAACAGGCCTCAATTGGTCATTGCAATTTGGATGCAGGTGCCGCTACTATACTAGTACTTGTGCTAACTGAGGCAATTTAAAATCCTAGTTACATTTAACGCGTATCAGATAGTCTCACATGTTATTTTTTATATGCCTACAGATTTTCCAGCAATTCACTGGCATTAACGCAATCATGTTCTACGCTCCAGTTTTGTTCCAGACCTTGGGATTTAAGAGTGATGCTTCCCTCTACTCAGCTGTTATCACAGGAGCTGTCAATGTCCTCATAACAGTTGTATCAATATACTTTGTCGACAGAGCTGGTCGTCGCGTGCTATTGTTAGAAGCCGGTGTCCAAATGTTCCTTTCTCAATTGGTGGTGGCAATAATAATGGGACACAACGTGAAGGATCACTCTAACAACCTTGGCCATGTCTTGGCAATTATTGTGGTGGTTATGGTTTGCAGTTTTGTTTCATCCTTCGCATGGTCTTGGGGACCTCTCGGGTGGTTGATCCCTAGCGAGATGCTCCCATTAGAGGCCCACTCAGCCGGCCAGAGTGTGGCTGTCTGTACCAACATGCTCTTTGTTGAATTTTTTTGGATCTGCCCGATGGGTCCCACTCTAACAATATCGATACTGTCCCCACTTTACCACCTGCCCAATCCGTCAGGTGTGGGGTTTTACCACAAAAGGCCTCGATATTAGTTAGAGTGGGGTAATTCTATTTAAACCCATTTGTTTTCTTTCACCCAACCGATGTGGGATTCCAACACTCCCCCTCACGTGTAATCACACGTGAAGATCCACACATCGGCAATTGAAACTCAGAGGTCGGCTCTCGTTGGGCCCACTTGTTTTCAATGGAACTCAGAGGTCGGCTCTTTTCAAGCTTCGTTGGCCTTCCGACTTGTTTCTCTCTTTCTTCACCTTTATCATAGCACAGGCCTTCCTCTCAATGTTTTGCAACATAAAGTTTGGCATTTTCCTCTTCTTCACATTTTGGGTCTTTGTCATGACAACTTTCGTTGTGGTCTTAGTTCCTGAGACCAAGGGTGTCCCTATTGAAGAGATGACAGAAAGAGTTCGGAAGCAACACTGGTTTTGGGAGCGATACTTTGAAGATAAACCTAAGGGCAAGTTGCATGCCTTGAACTATCTTACCTCCTCCTATCTCGATCTGAAGCTTAGGATTTCTTCTTTAATTTTTGAGAGGGCACTTAAAAAATGCAGTCCCGCACTCCTCTCTTGGATTTTATTCTACCTCTCATGCATTTTATTCTTTTTCAATCTCGTTTATCAATTCAATTGTCAAAGCTGTCTTTAATTGTATGTAGTTTAACTTTGTAGGGGTTTATGATGACAACCGGAGAGGAAGATTCAGTGGAAGAAGACAAATGAAGAGGAAAAGGAAATTGAAAACAAATTAAGATTTGCACAAAGCTTTTCTGATGATTTTCTTCAATCTGTTAGAGATAAAAGTGAGACTCTTTAGCTTTATAGCTTGGTCTTAACTAATTCTTAAACAGAATTAGTAACAAATCCAACCATCTCTTACAAACGTAACAACTTCTAGTTGTCTCTAACTAACACACGTGAAAGACACGTGACTGACTCATCCCCTCAATTGTAGCAGGGGCACCCAGCTTAAGATTAGCACAATGATGCTGGAAAATAGGATTGTGTAAGCCTTTGGTAAGCAAGTCTGCAACTTAATCAGCAGTAGAAGTGTACTCGAGTAACGTATCTCGTGCTTGCACCTGATCCCTCACAAAATGAAAGTCAATGTCTAAATGTTTAATGTGAGAGTGATAAACAGGATCTGATCGCTTAAAGCAAGTGCTGGCAAATTGGCACAATGAAGATTTGGTGGTTCTGGAAGAACAACATGAAGATGACAGAGCAGTTGTCTGATCCAAGCAATGTCTGCAGATGCATTAGCGAAAGCTCTGTATTCAGCTTCAGTAGAGCTTCAAGATACTGAACTTTTGTTTCTTAGACTGCCATGAGATGAGATCATTGCCTAAGAAAACCACATAGCTAGTGGTACATCATCTTGAGTTGATCCTGAGTTTGCTTCCATTACAAATATCTATTAATGGAATCTGCACCTTTCCGGATGGTATTTAATAACTCTGTCTTAAGATGATTAAGTACGAGAGAACTGTAGCATGGCGATCTTTGAGAATAGACCAAGCCTCATGAGAATTCTACTACCAACCACATGCTTAATAGCTTCGTCAGAAAGAGTGGCAAGATGCAAACTGAGGAAAGCTTTATCTGTGTGCCATCCAATCTTTATAAGAGACACAGTAATTTCATTGGTGCCCCCACATTTAACTGTAATTACATACTTTGGTGGACACCGCACCACTGTACCATCAAAGTAACCAAAAAGGTCGTAACCCTCAAGAACTGATTGAATTTGTTATCTCCATTTCAACAAATTATCCTCATGTACTCGAATCAAAATCATGCCAAGTAAACCATCAGTTTTGGGTGAAATTGACGACATGATGTGTTATAAAAAATATAGTTTTCCTCTTTCGTAAAGCCAAATACAAAAACATTTATATTATAAATAACATATAAACAAATTGGAAAGCTTTTAAGGTAAAATGAAATTGAAGAAAACAAATTGATATATAGGTAAGTAAAAGCAAAATAAATAATAAGTAAGAAGGTGAGTTTGGTACGGTGAAGCACGTCAAAGACGTTGTCCTAAAGCCTTTGTAGCCTCCCTACGTGCAGGTACTGGCGGTCAACAAGACTCCAAGATACGACCTCTTGTACACAAACTCAAAATCTGTTATGGGCATGTTCATAGACAGATATAGGTATCCAAGTCACATAATCATTGCCCAAAATAATAATATAAGTAATGAGTGTATAAAAAGTAGAATAGGAGAGAATCAGATTGTGGTGGTGATTGTGGTATGTGATATTCTAATGGTGTATTGTGATTGTTCAAATGTGAAAGAAGAGTGGCATTTTATAGGCATCCAGTAACATGTAACCTTCACCACATTAAACCATAAGATTAAGGCATTCAATATAGAAATAATACATAAAAATTAAATATGTATAACTCCCACAATAAATAAAATAAAACAGCCAAAATAATTAAATAAATAAAACGGTTAAATTTTTAAAACCTTTTTAAAATTCTCCAACATGATGAACAAGAAACAAATGGCATCAGAAAACAATATACACAGAAGAATGGCTTCCTGCCACCAAAAAAAAATTACAATTGAAAAACAAGAAAACTCGAAGAAGAAGAAGAAGAAGAAGATTACACGCAGAACCAAGTCCATGCTCTGATGCCATGATAACCAGAAAGGAAGGTTCAATGGAAGAAGATGAAAATGAAATGAAAGAATTGCACAAAGCTTTTCTGATTTTCTTCAATCTGTTAGAGATACAAATGAGACTCTAAGCTTTGTAGCTTGTATTAGTCTTAACTAATTCTTTACAACCGTAACAACTGCTAACTGTGTCTCTAACAGACGTGAAATAGACGTGCCTGACTAATGCTACCATATATATTTCCACAGAATTTCCATATATATGTTCCTTTCTTTGTCTGCCAACAGTCAATATGTCCCTATATGCCTAAGGCCGGCCATAAGCTTTTCGTGACCCCTCTCGAAAATAAAATGATAGGTTCTTTATAAACTCCCACATGAAGAAATGTAAAAAATTGATGACAAGGTTCAATTAATTATTGTTTAATACATAATGTGAAACTGTCACAAAACATATATGTTTATATTAGCGCTCAAGAGCTAAAAATTTGTAACTTAATACGAAACTAACCACGCATTTAGACCCAATGCATAATGCTTCTCATGATTTGAACTTATTATTTTTGAACTGTGACTAAGTAAATAGACGAGCACATTGTATTAGATAACAATAAAATGTTCTCAGTCATATACAAATGCCTAAATTATTAATTCCCGATTTAAGTGGAACTTTGGAGGAATGATCCTTGAATAAAATTTTAAAAATAAACGGTTGGAATCATGAAGTTACATTGTGGAGTAGGTCCAAAAACAAGTGGTTATCGCCATATTAAGTTACTAACTGATTAGCGCTTGAGCGTTTTTGTACGATTATATTAGCTTGAATTGATGATCTTTGGGCCCCCTATGTATTCTAGTTTCATAATCAAAACCTTCAATTTTTTAGGTGTACTCTCAAAGATAATCTCTACACAAAAAATCACCAAAATGGAATAATTTAACCATTTGATTAAGTGGTAGCCATTTTAGTTTGTCTTTGAAAACCACCACGTTTGTCAATTTATTTGACCTCATTTAGATATCTAAATGGTTTACATGTTGGCTAATTTTTTTTGCAAAGATGATAATGAATGACCATTTGAATAATTGAAACATAATTCAAAGTGGGCCCCACAAGTGATCCATCAAACAAATTTATTTTAGAAATCCCTCAATAGAATGGGATATATATTATATATACTAGCGTCTCGATCCACATGAGTTAATAGCCTTCTTTCTCCTATTTACTTATTCTTTTATCCTTAGTTATAGAGAAAAAATTTTTTGCATAGACTTGTTTCTTTGTATATAGACATACGGTTGCGTTTAAGTGCTAAACAGTTAGTAAGTTAATTAATAAGGCACTAAACACTTGCCTTGATCTACTCCAAAATCTATCTCATTATCTGAACTGTTTACTTTTCATGTCATTAATTGAATTATCTTCCCTACGCATTCAAATCGAAAGGTGTTTAGTTATATAACTATTGCCAAAATAGACGATCACTAAAGAATGAAATATTCATGATAATAATCAAGTGGCTAAAAGATTTTTTTCGATTTTGGATGCAATTTGACAGGAATGATTATTTGGCTCTTCTTATGTGTGTTCTTGAAAAACATTGATATGTCAATTGTGTAATTTGGGTTTGCTAAAATATGAATATGGTTTTGAATATGTTAGGTTCTTATTTTATTCTTCTCCATAAGGAGGTATATATAAGAGTTCACATGAGTGCTTTACAAGGAATTAGATCTAGTAAAGGATTAGGAAAATATCTCCTAATTATACAATGATTTGACAACTATATAAAATAGGAAAGTAAATCCCTTAATTAACCAAGGAAATAAATCTATAAAATAGGAAAGTAAATCCCTTAATTAATCAAGGAAATAAATCTCCTTGATTAATTAGGAGACTCACTTCAACACTCCTCCTCAAGTTGGTGCATATACGTCACAAATGCCCAACTTGGTAAGTGAGTCATGAAATTCGTAGCACCCAAGTCGATAATCCATGCAATTCAGTCAGAGTCTTTGGCGACCGGTCGTTTGCTTCGGGCGTCCGGTCGTTTGCTTTGGGCGTCCGGTCGTTAGCTTCGGGCGTCCGATCGTTAGCTTCGGGCGTCCGGTCGTTTGCTTCGGGCGTCCGGTCGTTTTGAGTCTGAAATAAGAGGGAGAATCGTAGGGATTCCTAACATCGCAGCGGAAGTAAGATGTGATATGAGAATGTGAGGGATTTTGATTTGAGGAATTTTGATGTATGAATTTGATGTAGGAATTGGATTTGAATATGAGAAAGTGGATTTGGTGGTTTTGGAAACGATATCCATGGTAGCGGAAGGATTTAAGAATAAGATAAAAAAGATGTGTTTAGGGTTTCAGAATAAGAGTATATGAGGATTCGGGTATGAAGATCTGAATCTGAAACTGGAATTACGAGGAATACGATATAAGGGTTGTGATTTTGGGTTTGTGGTTTAAGAAAATTCGATACGATACGAGGAATACGATATGAGGAATGTGATTTTGGGTTTGTGGTTCAAGAAAATTCGATACGATATGAGGAATGTGATTTTGGATACAAGGAATACGATATGAGGAATGTGATTTTGGGTACGAGGAATACGATATGAGGAATGTAAAGAACACAGAAACCCTGTGAACACGGCTAAGAACACAGAAATCCTGTGAATTCGGTTAAAGGACACAGAAACCCTGTGAACACGGCTAAAGGACACAGAAACCCTGTGAACACAGCTTAAGAACACAGAAACCCTGTGAACACAGCTTAAGAACACAGAAACCCTGTGAACACGGCTAAGGACACAGAAACCCTGTGAACATCTCTTCAATCCTCTTCTCCCCCTGAAGAGAAGGGTATGTCGAAGTCAAGAAAGAGGAAAATCTCCATGAGAAAGAGAAACATATCTTTTTTCACTCCCCCTCCCCCCCTTGAAGAGGAGGGGAGGAGAAATTTTGATATGAGAATTTAGAGACAACCGAGGATCGATTGCTCTGATACCATGCTAAAATATGAATATGGTTTTGAATATAGGTTCTTATTTTATTCTTCTCCATAAGAAGGTATATATAAGAGTTCACATGAGTGCTTTACAAGGAATTAGATCTAGTAAAAGATTAGGAAAATATCTCCTAATTATACAATGATTTGACAACTATATAAAATAGGAAAGTAAATCCCTTAATTAACCAAGGAAATAAATCTATAAAATAGGAAAGTAAATCCCTTAATTAATCAAGGAAATAAATCTCCTTGATTAATTAGGAGACTCACTTCAACAGGGTTCAATTTGGGTGTCTTATCTTAATTAATCTTTTGCTTTTTATTTAAATTTCTGTTTGGCAGTTAAAAACCAATTCACATCATGTTGTATTATTTGTAATTAAAGAAATAATAATCTCTGTGAATTAAACCTTGTCAGTCTTTTACATTTCTTCATGTGAGTGTGTGGAAAGAAACCATAATTACTTTTGAGAGACAAAGACAGAAAGGAATAAATAGTAATTCTCAAGAAACAATCATAAGCTCCTACAAAGATAAAAGCCAATTAAGGACAGCATTGACATTTGAATTGATAAACAATCACGTGTTATTGCAGGAATTAATGCTTTTAGTTGATAATGCAATCCAAGAGAGGAGTGCAGGAATGCATTTTGTAAGTGCGGATCGAGATAGGAGGAGGAAAGATAGTTCAAGCATGCATCTTGCCCTTAGGATCATCTTCTAAGTCATCCATGAATCGCTTCCAGAACCAGTGTTGCTTCCAAACTCTTTCTGTCATCTCTTCAATAGGGACACCCTTGGTCTCAGGAATTAAGACCACAACAAAAATTGTCATGACGAAGACCCAAAATGTGAAGAAGAGGAAAATGCCAAACTTCATGTTGCAAAGCATTGAGAGGAAGGCCTGTGCTATGACAAAGGTGAAGAGCATGTTGGTACAGACAGCCACACTCTGGCCTGCTGAGCGGGCCTCTAATGGGAACGTTTCGCTAGGTATCAACCACCCGAGAGGTCCCCAAGACCACGCAAAGGATGAAACAAAACTGCAAACCATAACCACCACAACAATTGCCAAGACATGGCCAAGGTTGTTAGAGTGATCCTTCACTTTGAATCCCATTATTATTGCAACCACCAATTGAGAAAGGAACATTTGGACACCGGCTTCTAACAATAGCACACGCCGACCAGCTCTGTCGACAAAGTATATTGATACAACGGTTGAGAGGACATTGACAGCTCCTGTGATAACAGCTGAGTAGAGGGAAGCATCACTCTTAAATCCCAAGGTCTGGAACAAAACTGGAGCGTAGAACATGATTGCGTTAATGCCAGTGAATTGCTGGAAAATCTGTAGGCATGTAAAACATAACATGTGAGACCATCTGATACACGTTAAAACGTAACTAGGATTTTGAATTGCCTCAGTTAGCACAAGTATTAGTATAGTAGCGGCACCTGCATCCAAATTGCAATGACCAACTGAGGCCTGTTCCTACGCTTAAGGAGGTTTCTGAAAGGATGCTTCACTTCTTGTGCCACACGACTTGCCTCCACAATCTCTAAGAATTCTGGATCCACATTGTCAACACCCCTAATCCTTTTAAGAACTGCTTTTCCTTCCTCCAACTTACCTCGTTCGATCAAACTGTTAGGTGTGTCTACCACAATGAGAGACCCAACAGTCAGCAAACATGCCGGAATGCCAGCCAAACCTAGTGACACTCTCCATCCATATCCCCCTTCAATTCTGTGCCAGAAAAAGTACATTAATTAATCACTTGTGTCTAATTACCGGTGATTAATGGAATATTAGGGAGGATGGTGGCTTACTTGGCAGTTCCATAATTGATAAGATTTGCGAAAAGAATGCCAATGGTGATATTGAGCTGGAAGAGTATGTTAAGTGCCCCGCGGATTCTTGTGGGTGCAATCTCCGAAAGAAAAAGCGGCACTGCCTGTAATTATATTCATTAATTTAGTAAAACCTAGCGTGTGATAGAAAAAGCAATTTAGTAGATTAAGATCAGATTAGGAAATAATTATGTACCTGGTTAGCAAAACCAACTCCACAACCAAGCAAGATCCTCCCTATGATAAGCATGGCAAGGTTAACAGCTGCAGCATTAAAAACTGTTCCGATTACAAAGAAAACCCCAGCAATAAACATGGTTAGCTTTCGGCCCAGGACTCGGGTTGTGTACGACGCGAAGAAGGTGGCAATTAAAGCAGCGAGGTACAAGGAAGATGTGAACAACTGCAAGCCTTGATTATCGTATTTGCAGTAGTTGCTCTCAAGTCCAGTCTGTTGAGTCTTCTTATAAACAACCGGGAAGAATTGTTTCAGGAAAGGAGGCATGGATGTAACACCCCCTGCATCCATCACAATGATCACATGTATCAAATTATAATTAAAATAAGAAAGAATTCTAATTAACTTTTAACCAAAAAATTAGTTAATTAATTCTACGTGAATGATATGAAAAGCTCCACAATGCCTACCTGAAATACCAACATCATAACCGAACATGAGGCCTCCGCTAGCGGCCATTATGCAAGACATGATCACTAGAGGCGTGATCTTTGCTTCAAAGTCTCCGCCTCCCGATGAGGCCCCAAAGCCACCACCCGCCATTGTTTCTGCTTCCTAATTAAGTACTCAAACTTATTTTGCTACACTTTGATTCTGCGTATTTAATTTGACAAAAGCGGATACTTGTAGATACTAGCCAACCTCAATGACACTGTTTAGAAGAAAAGAATAGCTCGCTGAAATGAAATGTCTGTGCTTGAGGGGTTTATATACTAGGTGACCTCAGGGCCACAGCGAGTGAACTTTCGTAGGAAAAGGCATGATTTAGTCTGTGCCACGGTCAGGATCCTTCCCCATGGCATGATCTATGGTTGGTTTTCTTTCTTGATTGCTTGGTCAGGCATTAACGACAAATTCGTTGAACTAAAGTTGATCGAGTCTGTCTAGAGGAAAACAAGAAGGACCACGTTTCCTTAAATAAGTTAATTCGTCATGTGGTAGTTAATTCGTCAACTAGTACATCTTGCATATGTCTTAAAATGGATGTTGGCATGCCACAAGGTGTTTTGAATAAAATATTTAAGACGCATTGTTAACCAGATCATGAGTGACATAACAATAAAAGATAAACCTTACATTAATCGGTGAAAATAACAATTATTAAAGCAATTGACATGCAGAGTGTAGTCTATACGCTGCTGACAAGTACTTTGCTTGGAATGAAATTGAAGCTACGTTCAAAGGAAGAAAAACAAATCAAATGGCATGGAGGCGTGCGAGATGAAGGTCTACTAGAACTAAACAAGAACTCCTAAAACTTAAATTCGTGGAAATTGTAAAATCTAAGAACCCTGCAGGCAAGGATAAGTGGTTTAAGCATTTGCCTGGGCCTTGGGATTATCTTCAACTTCATCCATATATCGCTTCCAGAACCAGTGCTTCTTCCATACTCTCTCAGTCATTTCTTCGATAGGGATGCCTTTCGTCTCGGGAATTAAGAAGAGAGTGAAGAGAGTCATGAAGAAGACCCAAATTGCGAAAAACAAGAAAATGGCAAACTGCATGTGGCAAAGCATTGAGAGGAAGGCCTGGGCTATAATAAAGGTGAAGAGCATGTTGAAAAAGACAGCCACACTTTGGCCGGCTGAGCGAGCATCTAGTGCGAAAATCTCACTAGGAATCAACCACCCAAGAGGTCCCCAAGACCATGCAAAGGAGGCAACGAAACTGCACACGAAAACCAGCACAAGAATTCCCAAGCCATGGCCGAGGTTGTTCACGTCGTCCTTAAGTTTGATTCCGAGCACTACTGTAATCACAATTTGAGAAAGGAACATTTGAACACCCGCTTCTAGCAGGAGCATGCGGCGACCAGCTCTGTCCACAAAGTAGATTGATACGACAGTTGAGAGGACATTGACAGCTCCTGTTATGGCGGATGAGTAAAGGGAAGCGTCACTCTTAAATCCCAAGGTCTTGAACAAAACGGGAGCGTAGAACATAATTGCGTTAATGCCAGTCAATTGCTGGAAAATCTGTATGCACGTACAAATATAACATGTCAGACTATCTAATATGAGATGGTGAAAACTAGTTAACACAGCAATAGGCTATAGTTGCAGCACCTGCATGCAAATTGCAATGACCAGTTGAGGCCTGTTTCTGCGCTTAAGGAGATTTCTGAAGGGATGCTTCACTTCTTTAGCCGCACGACTGGCCTCAACAATTTCTAAGAACTCTGGTTCGACGTTGTCAACACCACGAATCTTTTTAAGAATGGCTTTCCCTTCCTCCATCTTACCGCGAGCAATCAAACTGTTAGGAGTGTCTGTTACAATGAGAGACCCCACGGTTAACAAGAGTGCTGGAATGACAGCTAAACCCAGTGATATCCTCCATCCATTTGCCCCTGACATTCTGCATGCAGGTGGTACATAGCACAACTTCATTACACCTTATATGTGATTAATATTTATAACTAGCTAATAATTAATTATATTGGCTTAATTACTTGGAAGTTCCATAGTTGATCATGTTTGCTACAAGAATGCCAATGGTGCACATCAGCTGGAAGAGTATATTTAGTGACCCACGAATTCTTGTGGGTGCAACCTCCGAAAGGAAAAGTGGCACCGCCTGTAATCAATCATATAGATATCCATTATTTATATAGCAAATTAATATATCAATGTGTTCAAACTACAAATCCTTATAATGGAAATTAAGATAAGATTAAGAGTTAATTGAACCTGGTTAGCAAAACCAACTCCACAACCAAGTAAGATCCTCCCAATGATAAGCATGGCAAGGTTAACAGCTGCAGCATTGAAAGCTGTTCCGACCAGGAAGAAAATCCCAGCCATCAACATGGTTAGCTTTCGGCCTAGCAATTTGGTTGTGTACGACGCAACGAAGGTAGCTACCAAAGCAGCGAGGTACAATGAAGACGTGAACAGCTGCAAGCCCTGATTATCGTATTTACAGTAATTGCTTTCAAGTCCAGGCTGGCTGTTCTTCTTATACACTGTTGGGAAGAATTCCCTCAGGAACTCCGGCATGGATGTAACACCCCCTGCATTATCAATTATAATTTGATCATTAGACTACAGTATGAAATAATTCTTAATTAATTGTGTTTTAAGTAAGACCAATATAACCATTTGCATGCATGCATGCATGAGAACATAGCTAGCTAGCTCTTAGCTACATACGTACATACCGGAAATACCAACGTCATAACCAAACATGAGGCCCCCGCTGGAGGCCAATATGCAAGAAATGATCACAAGAGGCGTGATCTTTGCCTCAAAGTCTCCTCGTCCCGTCCCGGTCCCAAATCCACCACCGGCCATGGTTTCTGCTTCTTAATCAATTTAGAACTCGAACTTACTTCGCTACACTTTAATTCTTAGTATCTAATTACACAAGTATTTTGCATTTATTTTTATATATATATCTACTAGATGATCTCTATCAAACTGAAGAAGAAAAGGAAGAAGAAGAGACTTTGCTCGGTGAAATGAGGTGTGTGTTCTTCAGGGGCTTATATACCAGACGACCTGAAGACCTGAAGACCTGAAGGGGACAGAGAGTGAACCACGTAGAAAATGAATGACTGTCGTGACTTAGTAAGTTCTATGGATGGGACCTTTCCACATGGCATGGTCAACTGTTGCTCTATACTCTTCATTCTTGTTGCTTCGCTTAGTCTTAGTCGTCTTGACCAAGATATATTTACACACCCCAAAATTAGATCCTCATCCACCTCAAATTAATTATCGGCTCAAATATTTATTTAAATATAGGCTTTCTAAACATCTCTATTTTACTAATTTTATGATTTATATTTTAAGACTTCTATTTATAAACCAAGTTTGTTTTGTTTTAACGATGCAAATGAAATGATGCATTGAACTATATACGTATAATTGTAATTTATTTTATTTTATTTACGAACCACATTTCTTGAAAGTGAGATCTACTTGTATAGATGAGTCACATGTGTTATCAGATACGTTGTCAATAATATATGATAAGTGTGAAATAAAGTTATATTCTCGATAGAGAAATCTCACAGAATCATGAACCTTGGAATAGATTCAAAACAATTAAGTAATAAATTGGAATCACGACTGTGCGCTGGAGCACAAGGTACTAGTGCCAGCTCCCTTGAATTGATGCTGCAAAAAAATCTTCCTCTTTTTACTTTTTCTTTTGCTGCGTTTTCGCTTTCGATCGATCTAAAAATATTCGGCATATTATTTTTCCAACAATCTCCCCCCAACACTTCGTTTAACTTTCCCAGTTCCTAATTTTCTCCCTTCAAAATAGTAGACAAAAGTAAAGAAGGCTCATGGGATCCCATCGTTACTCCACCAACTGATGTCCAACTAACTTAGTGCTTTTGAAATAATCAACTTACAATTCATAGGCAGAACAGAAAAAGAAAGGCCCAATTAGTGAAGTCATAATTGCAGGCCTATTGGAAGACAAGCAACAATTGCACTAATAGTGGCTGCACCACAAAAGCTGCTTAATATTGGTTCAACCTCAAAACTTTTAAAATAAGTCTATTTATTTATGAACAGTTGAAAGCTTAGCTTTGTAAAAAAGTAGAAAAAAGTCATGCATCTTATACCTCCCAACCTTTCGGCCGCAGACATGAGCATCCGTACGTTTCCTTCTTTACTTTCACGAATTTTCCCGTGAACAAAGTCGAGTCTTTGTTTTTATCCTTATCCAAAACCAACAACGAAAGTCTCGACTTCCAAATCCGAAACCCAAACGCCTTGCTATTTGCATGGTTTTTGAGCATATAATTAAATTAAAACGGTCAACTTTGGTGCGTCCCAAAAGTATACATCAACCCTCACGCATTCTTGGCAGGCCACTGTCCCTCTCAACTCTCCCTGAGGTCATCGTTTAACGTCATTTCTTTTCAATTTTTTTTTTATTTTTTGTTCAACATTTCTTTTTGAACCTTTTGATTAACTTTTTTCTTTTGTTTAAAGAAAAAAGGCAAACGCAGGGGTTTGCCAAGGTGATTAAAATAAAGTGCCGACTAAATGACACGGTTGTTGTGCAAGAAACTTGTAGCTCAAGTAATTAAGAACAGTTACCTCTGCACTCGAAGTCCTTTGTACGAATTTCTCTTTCTCAATATTGGTTTTTTTTTCCTGGGCGTTTGTTTCTTTTGGCCAGAGACATTCTTCTGTTGCAAACTCTATTTTCCCAAAAGTACAAAATCACATGTTGCAGGTGATACATGTGAACACACACAAAAATAGGGGAAGATAACAGCAAAATAATCATCTGATTTGCCATGTGAATTGGAGGAATACAATAATATTCTAAGAACACGCCAAACAGTGAGATTTGGATGCTGGATTTGCCAATTTCTACTCTTTAAGAAGAAAAAAAGAAAAAGGAAATGGATAATAATAAAAGTCTTGTATTGGGCATTGAAGAAAAGTACTCCACATTTATTTATAATATTGTGGGGTTTGCACATTTTAAACCTTGGGTCCATGGTTGAGTCACCGCAAGATCAGCCTGACTTGTTTTATTTCAACGGTTCTATTGAGGTTGCTGAATTTATTAAAACAAAACTATATTTTATCGCCCACACCACATGAGATATGACCAACAATATTAAAAATAGAAAACTATATGACCTTTAAAGATGACTAGTAGTGGCGGAGCTAGAAGCTAATTTGTGGGGGGCTACAATCATGACAGGCTTGCACGTGGCTCCGTCTCTGATGACTAGATTACCAATTAAAATTACTATTTTAGAGAAACTTTTTTTTTTTTAATGGAGTTAAATCATGGTTTTTAATTTCCTATTGGGTGCTACGTACACTAAAAGCATTAATTTGGTCGGAATTCCAATACTGTATATCGACCTAATGAACAAATAGTCCTATTTTGGATGATTATATAGTTTTTTTCCTAGTCTAGTTTTGTTTCAGTGCGTTTTTATTGCTCCTTATTAAGTTCAATCTTTTGTTATTACGGCTTATAAAGACTACTTGATCAAAACTCTACTACCAAAATAGCTCGTATCGAAATGATATGGTGTACGAGTTCACCCAAATTATTACACGCTCATGTAATTAGTAATATCGAAATTACAACGAACCCTAAATCTAGCATACCTTGAAAGTTTGAAGTTGCCTTGATTCTGAAATGACATTCAACCCAGCCGCAAAATAGGTGGCTAATTAATCCTGTGATATTTGGTCTTATTAAACTGACTCGAACTTTGTTAGGGAGGTAAGGCGTTACGTATATCTATTGCACTGTGTAAGGTTCAACGGTGGGAAATGAAAGCCATCAATTTGTTGGACCACAATTTGTCGTCGTCTGTGTCACGTATCAGAAAAAATAAAATAAAAACAAACAGTGTCATCAGGTCATGTACGTAAAGCCTTATATTCGTATTAGCAATCTGTTGATGATGTCGACGGACTGATCATAAAATTACATGTGCAATTTCGAATTCGAAAGGCATATATAAACTGAGCATAAATAATATAGGAAACATCGATGTTTTCCACGAACTTGCATCATTGCACATGTGGATTATGGGGGCACGTCGACCTCTGGAATTTTAGGTTTTTGTTCTAATCCTCCTTCCTGGATAACCTAATTCATGACATTCTCTTATTAAGTTGACCAAAATAAGCATTTGAAAAACAGAAAAAGAAGTCGATTGGGAACTTGCTTGCCCCCATAATAAAAACAAATTGATACAAAAAATCAAATGATCTTAATACTCTAATGAAGCGTTAGAAGAGCTGGTCCTGAAATTTTGGAGGCTCGGGGAAATACCCGAAAGAAGACCTTACAACCATAAAAAGATATCTACGCCGTACAAAAATTTCACTTTACTTATTTGAATGGCTAAATTTTTTTGGATATGGTTTGAGTAAAGTCAAAGGCAAACTAACTACTCCAAGAGCAGCTTCAAGAAATCTTGATGTCGTAATTCTAAATTGGATTAAGTATGAACATGATAATAAATTTTCTAAACAGTCAAGTTTTTAATTTGGTCGAAACCCATTAACATTCGTATTGGTGGGTGTACAAATGAATTACTAGTCCTAAACCAAATGCCAGGAGAACTTTAGAATACTTATTACAGGAGATATTGTTTTTGTTGACTGCGGACCAGCAAGCCAGCGAGCAAGACGTCAACGAGTGAACAGAGAACGCCATCCGTCCGTGTCAATACACGTGGACAAATCTCAACGGTGGTGCCCACTGCACGATCCAATTCGTAGTACCTCGTGCTTTTCTTTCATGCCTCGTCCTCTATATAAACCCCCCCTCGTCTCCATATAATCTCATTCGCACTACCACTCATCTCTCCCTCTCTCTCCTCTTGGTTTCAGAAATTAACAGAAACTAAAGGCAAGTTTTGGTCTTGGTTCATCGGCAATGGCTGGTGGAGGGTTCGCGGCCAGTTCGGCCGGGCATGAGTTCGAGGCGAAGATCACGCCCATCGTCATCATCTCGTGTATAATGGCGGCCACCGGAGGGCTCATGTTTGGCTACGACGTCGGCGTTTCAGGTAAAAATTAACTTCACCTGACGAATCATTTGGGCTTGGTGTGCTTAGATCTTGCTGGTTCAGCTACTCTGGTAGATGGACTTTGAGGGCATTGTTTGGTTAGGGTTCAAGGAAATCTTTTAGGCTGCGGTTTAATTTGTTCATTGCGTTATTACTGTGCTTGATTAATTAATTCATGTGTTTCTTCGCTTTTAGTAAACAAAACCACTTTTAGTCAATTCCCGTGAAAGCAGCAAAAGAAAGTTTCTATTTTTATAATGGAAAAAGGGAGAATTTTTTTGTTCAAATTATTATTTTAATGAAGCAAAGAGTTTCTATTTTTATGTTTTCTGCTGTTCAATTATGAAAAATAAAATCGCTTTTCACAAATAACAAGCGGTTAATTTTGGATTTTTCTCTCAAAATACTCTCTATGGGAGATTTTGTATAATATCATGTTAATATGGACTTATTTATAAAAACCTAAAACAAAAAATTGCATATCATTTATGTTTTCTGAAATTTTCCAAATTCATGAGAAACTTGTGAGTGCTTTCTGGTTGAGTTTTGGGCTAAATTAAAGTTACCAAATTTGATCCATTTTTGGGCCAATGAGATTTAAGGAGATTTTTTTTTATTTCCCACCTTCTTCGTTTTTCGCTTTTTGTCGCTCCCGCCAAATTGGGAATCCGAGCAGACATGACTAAATCATGAGTCGAGTCGAGGCCTTATTATGCATCAGCCATCATCACACCCGTTGACTACCATCACCATGTGCTGCTTTGATTTCCATGTTTTGGAAAATGACCTTTATACCCTTTTGTTGCAGGTGGAGTTACATCCATGTCCCCGTTCCTGAAAAAGTTCTTCCCTGTTGTGTACAGGAAGACGCAGGATAAGGGGATCGACAGCAATTACTGCAAATACGATAACCAGGGCCTGCAGTTATTCACGTCGTCGCTTTACCTTGCTGGTTTAACGGCGACGTTCGCGGCGTCCTACACAACCAGAAAGTTTGGGCGAAGGCCGTCTATGCTCATCGCTGGCGTCTTCTTCATAGTCGGGACAATTCTCAATGCTGCAGCTCAAGACCTTGCTATGCTCATCATTGGCAGGATCTCACTTGGTTGTGGAGTTGGGTTTGCCAATCAGGTCAGTTCAATTTTCAATTTTGTTCATAATTAGGTATTTTTTAAATCTGCAATAGTCTAAACTACTCTTAAGTTAATCTATTTTACAAGAAAAGGGAATTCAAACTTGATTGTAAGAGAGGTCGGCTTAACCCAAATCTCTTGCAATACCATAATACCAAATTTAATGTTATGGTTACGTAATCTCTGTGGGGACAGAGTGCGGTGTGTAAGCTAAGAACGCGTTATTTAGCCTTGTCTCTTGCCATACCGACACCATATAAGTATTGGGTCCATTCATACTTCTGTAATAAGTCTAATTTGATTATTACATTTCGTAGGTGTACACTGACTTAGTGACTTAGACACCTCACCTTGTTATAATTAAGAATCAAAGAAACGGGTGGTTCAGTTAATCAATTTTTCTCAAAAAATCATGGCAAAATATTATTTTGTGGCTTATAAAATGTTTGTTGGTTGTAAACGCTTAGATTGGAAGAGATGTACGCCCAGAAGCCATGGCCCATGGGCATCTTTATTTCTATGCTTTTAAAGTCTCACAATCATCCACACGGTTTTCCAACTCTGTTACTTTAAATATATTCTCGTGTTTTGACGTTTGTACATGTGGTCACCATGAGACTTCTTTGCTATTTTGTGGCTTAATTTCTTTAAGAAGACAACAGATAACGATAAGGGGACTTGGAGTTGTCCAGAGAGGCGGGCACACAATGCCTTTGCATCTTCTTCGATTCATATTTTTTTTTCATCTTATCCTTTTGTAGTTATTATGATCTTAAATTCAACCTCTTATGTTACAAGGGTTGGCGCTGGATGATTATTTAAAACAAAAAACAAAAAAGCATCCTTAAGGCAATATGTATGTTTGAACTTATTTAATGAAGGAGACTAAACTAACCCTATTACAACTACAACAAGTTGATATATATATGTTTCAGTTGGAAAAAAAAATTGATATCCAGATAAACTATTGAAATTGGTCATCTGCTTTTCTTGTTCAATAATCATTCGATTGCCATGTTACTTACAGGCTGTGCCACTGTTCCTTTCGGAGATTGCACCTACAAGAATACGTGGAGGGCTAAACATACTGTTCCAGCTCAATATCACCATTGGCATTCTATTTGCAAACCTCGTTAATTACGGCACCAATAAGTAAGTCAGCTTCTTTGTTCATGTTTGTGTGTTCGCTCAGAATGAAAGAATTATTGGTCTAGAATTAATAAGATAAAACAATATAGTATATATTTTTAAATGGAAGACAGAGTAGCTGTGTGGGAATAACAGTACACGTGTTGTTGATCCAAGAGGAAACATTACACGTGCCCATAAATTACATGCAAGATGTTGAACGTTCTGTCAAATTTTATATGTTAGTATAAATGCTGCTCTGTTGGACTATTGGGATTTTAGCATTCAGTTCAGCACTCAAAGTCAACAATTTGGCTCATCAAATAAACTATTCAATCAATAGACTGGTAAAACTAACGATAGATGAGTATCTGTCCGAGGGAGGCACGGAGGGTTGTTCAATTAAAATATGCATTTGAATAATAGATAGGATCTTGATTTGTGGGATTTACAAGGTTTTCTAATCAAGAAGTGTCTCATGGTACCGTGGGACAAAAAAGGGTAGGTGTTAGTTAACAAAGACGTGCAAGATATTCTTTTCAGCTTACAAATTGTTTGACCTCCTTTTCTATTATCTTATTCATATTCAGATGGCTCAAAAATTTCAATCTTATCATGTCTCCAAGTCAATTTGAGGAATTCAAACATTATCAAAGATTCAAAGCTATTCATTTTGTATAGGTCATTCATTTGGGAATTTGGGATGCCTAATTGTCCCTAGGAATATCATGAGATAGAAATTCAGGGGAAAGTCCATAGAAAATATCAATTTTAATTTATGTTTATTTCATTGCATGTGAAATTACCACTTTCTCCTTTACTTTTTCGGTCACAAAAAGTGTCTAGTTAATGGTTTACTTGGTCTACTTAACAATTTTCCATGAAAAATTTCATATGGCACATGTATTTTGTAAATGCTGACTATTTTGCATACTGTTGATGAACTTCCTTGATTAACAGAATCACAGGAGGATGGGGCTGGAGGGTGTCATTGGGGTTGGCTGGTCTTCCTGCTGGTCTCCTAACCTTGGGAGCCCTTTTGGTGGTGGAAACTCCCAACAGTCTTGTGGAGCGCGGTCTCTTGGAAGAAGGAAAAGCTGTACTCAGGAGGATCCGGGGCACTGATAATGTGGAACCAGAGTTCTTGGAACTTGTTGAGGCTAGTCGCATCGCTAAAGAAGTGAAGCACCCCTTTAGAAATCTCTTAAAGCGTAGGAATCGCCCCCAACTTATCATTGCAGTATCCATGCAGGTTAGTAATTAACAGAATGCCTTTTCGCATTAAACCGAATTAAAAAAATATTTCAATTAGTACTAGTATGCTGATTGTGTTTTCTTTCTTGACTGAAACTTCTCTGCAGATCTTTCAACAATTTACTGGCATCAACGCAATTATGTTTTACGCGCCAGTCCTATTCAACACATTAGGATTTGGCAGCGACGCTGCCCTCTACTCAGCTGTTATAACAGGGGCCGTCAATGTTCTCGCCACTGTTGTATCCATCTACTCAGTTGATAAAGTAGGCCGTCGCATGCTGTTACTGCAAGCCGGAGTTCAAATGTTCCTGTCTCAAGTGGTTATAGCCGTAATACTAGGACTCAAGGTCAAGGACCACTCTGATAACCTTCACAAAGGCTTTGCAATCTTTGTGGTGGTTCTGGTTTGCACTTACGTAGCTGCATTTGCTTGGTCTTGGGGACCTCTAGGTTGGCTGATACCTAGTGAGACATTCCCGCTAGAGACCCGCTCAGCCGGGCAAAGTGTGACCGTCTGCACCAACTTGCTCTTCACTTTTGTCATAGCACAGGGCTTCCTCTCAATGCTTTGCCACTTCAAGTTTGGCATCTTCCTCTTCTTCTCCGGCTGGGTCTTAATTATGTCATTCTTTGTGCTGTTCCTGCTCCCGGAGACGAAAAACATCCCAATTGAAGAAATGACAGAGAGGGTATGGAAGCAGCATTGGCTTTGGAAGAGGTTCATGGATGACTACCACATTGAAGGAAATCAGATTGCTGGAGATGATGGCTTAAAGAAAAACGGGCATGCTAATGGATTTGATCCTGTTTCTCAGCTGTAAATTTGGGGAAAGTAGCGGGGTTTTGTCTACACAAAATAGTAAATACATCGCTTAGATATATCTAAACAATATTATATATATTATTTCCAATGTCATTAATTAACCTTCCTCTGTTTCAAGGGGAAGGTCATGTACTGAAAAGCTTTATGCGGAGCATTTGTTCATCTTTTGTGTATCTGGAGTTTATTACAACATAACATTGTTTTGCTCAGAATCCACTCATTGACAGTAGCTTTTAGCATACAAAACTAATTTACATGAAAAATCTCTGGCTTTTTTTTTTGTTCGTTTTTCGGTTCTCTTTCAAGGCACTAGCTAGTATGAAGGGTCATTTCCCTTGGAATTAGTTTTGCCTTTGATGTGAACCATTCACTAAAGGGAAGAATGACTGGTAAAGCAATGCCAGCAGATGGCGATTGGTTTGTTTTAATTTGGCCTTCACCCTCGCAAAGAAACAACTTCATATCATACCCCAACGAATTAATAACTTGCCGCCAAACTAGTACCCAAAAGCCAAAACAACTTTAAAAAATCTGTTTAATCTCAAAAGGATCTTTCACTCAATAGCAACATGACATCCCAAAAACAAAGATGAAAGAATCTGATAGAAGAAAATTCTGGTTTGCTACTGATGATACCCCTTTAGACCTAAAAACACCTCATAAATTTCCATAAATCGATCAGAAGAAATTAATTTACTACTCTTTCCCTCCGTCAAAGTTTCTAGCAGCTGCCATGGCTTTGGGAGCGAGAGTCTTGGCTCTAGAGTTGGTGATAATGGTTGTGGCGCAGGTATCCCAAGCAGCTGTTTACAGGTTTGGTGTGCTAGCAACTTAGTGAGCAACAAGGAGAGTCTGCAAGTTTCTCTTCCTCTGTTTATGAGTTGCTTCACACATTTGTATATGTTCTCCTTTTGGTATTTGTATGTGAACAAGAATATCTGAGATTTGTTCTTCGCTCATTTGTATTTGTGACTAGTGTGAGTGATTGGATGTATTTGGGGTTTGGGTTGAGAGAGTTGATCTCTGTAGTCTCCTGTTGTGGTGAGACTATTAACTCCTCTGTAATCTCCTTCTGTTAATAGTAGAATTTCCTCGCCATCTTCGAACTGGACATAGGCTTTAATGCCACACCAGTATAAACCTGTGTGTTGTTTTGGTTTATCTACATCTGTCATATCGTGTCTTGTTATTTTATCAATCTCATATCTTGTCTTGTTATTTTATTAGTCTTATATCTTGCCTTGTTATTCTTCCGCGCGCAACAGAGGAAGATTTCACTGTTGACATCTGAGACGGCCGTTCCCAAAAGACAAACGCCCCAGTGCTAAATACCAAGAAGTTCAGAGACCAAAGATCCTCAATTTGCCTATTTTAATATGCCTGAGTGAGCCTAAAACATAACAGATTGCCTGGCAGCTGTTTCCATGGCAGTTGCCTATTGTATATATATTAGCTCACATTAGTGCAAATTACTTAAGTTCCTTCATATACTATATACATATATATAATTTTATAAATGAATGTTGGTTTTATTTATCATTTTGGCAGGAGATTCGGAGAAGTTAAAGCTCTCTACGTGCAAAATGTTGAGAAACCTTGCTTTGCCCGCCTTGTTTTTCATTCTGCTTCCGCCGTTGAAGCTGTCTTTAATAGGAGAAAAAAGGTCGTATTCTCCATTAATGGGAAGGATGTTACAGCTAGGAAAACTCTTCCTACGCATAGCCTCTCATCATAAATGACCACCAAAATCAGTATCAGAAACCCCATGGCCAACATCACAAGCACAAACCAATAATAAGTTCCTCTGCTGCCACTGCATGCGCAACCTGATGATCAAGGGACATTTTTAATTTGCTAGGACTGGGAATTGCAACTCTGATAATTTTTGTTTGTCTTCTTCCATCCTTTTATGGAATGACTGGGAATTGCAACTCTGATAGTTTTTGTTTGTAGTCTTCCATCCTTTTATGGAATGCGTGTGTCTCAAGTTTATTGCTTTATATGGTCACTTTGAGAGGTTTTTAATAAGGAACTTTTAAGGTGGCTTAGTTGTGATATTTCCATACTCAAGACATACATTTTTGTACCAATAATGTTATTTGTACCACATTTGTTAACCACATTGCTGACCACCACTACTAAAAAATGGGTAATGCTAAGCTTACCACATTTTTCATACCACATTTGTACCATATCTCTAATAGAGGTGGAGCCCACCAATATAATGGGGCACACCTCTATTAGAGATGTGGTACAAATGTGGTATGAAAAATGTGGTAAGCCTAGCATTTTCCCTAAAAAATTGAGCAAAAACCACTGACATAAGGGCACAAATACAATATTGTGCTCTCTTTTATAATATTAGACACTAACAAGTTACATTTGTGAATCACACGCGCTACGCGCGACTTACGAAGTTTCGTAAATATTTTTTCACAATTATATTTATATAGATGTCCATTTCAACATTTTCATATTTTAATTGTGCACGTGTGATATGTCGTCATCTTAAAAGTTTTCTTTTATCGCCTGTATTTTTCTAGACGTCCATCTTAGTAGTTTCTTTTTTTTATTTTGTGCTCTCTTTTATAGTATTAGACACAAATAAGTTACATTTGAGCTCTTTATATATATAACACAAATACTTGTGCTGAATTCGTGCACATAAGGCACGATTTTAAATTTGGCACAAGAAACAGTGCCCTATGTATCATGTAAGTACAATCTGACACATTTTTTAAATAATAACAAAAAGATAAGTTATTTAGATAAGCATAAATTATTTGACATATTTGACATATTTTTTAAATAATAACAAAAAGATCAATTATTTGGATAAGCATAAAATAGAATTGGCGTCCAAGTCCTTGTCAAACAAATCCTTGGGCACAGTCCCTTCGAACTCATTGAACCTCAGATCCAAAAATTTCAGCTTTGGCAGCTAAAGAACAACCCAAGGAAACTTCCCAGCAAACCGATTGTTGCTGATATCGAGCTCAAAGAGCAGCTTGAGCTGCTTGAACTTGTGAGGCACAGTCCCGCAGAAGCGGTTGGAGTTGATGTGGAACAATGCGAGATCTGCAAGCAGCCCAAGAGTTGGATCTGGGCAAAGTTTTATTAATTTAATTTAATTTAATTTAATTTTTAAAGCATAGTGAAAAAAGATTTTTATTTATTAATTTTTCTATTATATATATATATATATATATATATATATATTAATTAAACAAATAATTACATTATTTTATTATTTATTTAATTCAATTTAAACAAAAAAATGGGCCATTCACATGACATGTTATCACTTGTTGTAAAAAAGACTAAAATAGTCATGCCACGTCATCAAAATTGACAGAGTTATTAATGGAGATAACGGCAGGGGTAAAGTGAAACACGAAATCACAGTCAAGGGGGTTAAGTATGCCATTTTAACTTTTGGAGAGTAAAGAGAGATTTTATCAAAGTTTCAAGGGGCGTTATAGTAAATAAGCCTAACATAAACAAACATTAAAGTAAAATAGTTAATAAAAACAAAACACCACGTATATCAAATTACATCATAAAAAATATATAAAGCCCGCTATAAATATATTGCCTCCCATTGTGGGAGAAACTCCTTTAGAGCCCCAAAATTTCATCGGAGCTCTAAATAGGGCTCTACAAACCCTTTTTAGAGCCCCAATCATTGGGAATGGCCTTAGTCTTAGTCGTCTTGACCAATATATATTTACACACCCCATATTAGATCTCATCCACCTCAAATTAATTATCGTCCTCTATACCCACTTCGTCTCCATATAATCTCATTCACACTTCCACTCATCTCTCTCTCTCGCTCTTCTTCTTCTTCTTCTACTTCTTCCTCCTCCTTTTGGTTTCAGAAATTAACAGAAACTAAAGTCAAGTTTTGGTCTTGGTTCATCGGCAATGGCTGGTGGAGGGTTCGCCGCCAGTTCGACCGGGCAAGAGTTCGAGGCGAAGATCACGCCCATCGTCATCATCTCGTGCATAATGGCGGCCACCGGAGGGCTCATGTTTGGCTACGACATCGGCGTTAGCGTTTCAGGTAAAAATTAACTTCACCTGACGAATCATTTGGGCTTGTTGTGCTTAGATCTTGCTGGCTCAGCTACTCTGGTAGATGGACCTTGAGGGCTTTGTTTGGTTAGGGTTCAAGGAAATCTTTTAGGCTGCGGTTTAATTTGTTCAATGCGTTAATACTGTGCTTGATTAATTCATTCATGTTTTTCTTCGCTGTTAGTAAACAAAACCACTTTTAGTCAATTCCCGTGAAAGCGGCAAAAGAAAGTTTCTATTTTTATAATGGAAAAAGGGAGAATTTTTTTGTTCAAATTATTATTTTAATGAAGCAAAAAGATTCTATTTTTATGTTTTCTGCTGTTCAATTATGAAAAATAAGATCGCTTTTCACAAATAACAAACGGTTAATTTTGAATTTTTCTCTTTAAATACGCTCTATGGGAGTTTTTGTATAATATCATGTTAATATGGACTTATTTATAAAAACCTAAAACAAAAAATTGCATATCATGTATGTTTTCTGAAATTTTCCAAATTCATGAGAAACTTGTGAGTGCTTTCTGGTTGAGTTTTGGGCTAAATTAAAGTTACCAAATTTGATCCATTTTTGGGCCAATGAGATTTAAGGAGTTTTTTATTTCCCACCATCTTCTTAATTTTTTGCCTTTTGTCGCTACTGCCAAATTGGGAATCCGAGCAGACATGACTGCTTTGATTATGCATCAGCATCATTACACCCGTTGACAATCATCACCATGTGCTGCTTTGATTTCCAAGTTTTGGAAAATGACCTTTATACCCTTTTGTTGCAGGTGGAGTTACATCCATGTCCCCGTTCCTGAAAAAGTTCTTCCCTGTTGTGTACGGGAGGACGCAGGAGCAGGGGATCGACAGCAATTACTGCAAATACGATAACCAGGGCCTGCAGTTATTCACGTCGTCGCTTTACCTTGCTGGTTCAACGGCGACGTTCGCGGCTTCCTACACAACCAAAAAGTTTGGGCGAAGGCCGTCTATGCTCATCGCTGGCGTCTTCTTCATAGTCGGGACAATTCTCAATGGTACAGCTCAAGACCTTGCCATGCTCATCATTGGCAGGATCTCACTTGGTTGTGGAGTTGGGTTTGCCAATCAAGTCAGTTCAATTTTCAATTTTGTTCACAATTAGGTATTTTTTAAACCTGAAATAGTCTAAACTACTCTAAGTTAATCTAATTTACAAGGAAAGGAAATTCCAACTTGAGTGTGAGAGAGGTCGGCATGCCAGGCAACCGGCCTAATCCACGTCTCTTGCAATACCATAATACCAAATTTAATTTTATGGGTACATAATCTCTAGCCTTGTCCATTCCTATTTCTGTAATATGTCTACGTTGATTATAACATTTCGTAGATGTACACTGACTACTGACTTAGACATCTCACCGTGTAATAATTAAGAATCAAAGAAAGGGGTGGTTCATTTAATCAATTTTTCTCAAAATATCTTATGTTACAAGGGTTGGCGCTGGATGATTATTAAAAAATTAAAAAAAAGGGCATCCTTAAGGCAATATGTATGTTTGAACTTATGTAATTAAAGAGACTAAACTAATCCTATTACAACTACAACGAGTTGATATATATGTTTCAGTTGAAAAAAAAATTGATATCCAGATAAACTATTGAAATTGGTCATCTGCTTTTCTTGTTCAATAATCATTCGATTGTCATGTTACTTTACAGGCTGTGCCACTAATCATTCAATTGTCATGTTACTTACAGGCTGTGCCACTGTTCCTTTCGGAGATTGCACCTACAAGAATACGTGGAGGGCTAAACATACTGTTCCAGCTCAATATCACCATTGGCATTCTATTTGCAACCCTCGTTAATTACGGCACCAATAAGTAAGTCAGCTTCTTTGTTCATGCTTGTGTGTTCGCTCAGAATGAAAGAATTATTGGTCTAAAATTAATAAGATAAAACAATATGGTATATATTTTAAAATGGAAGACAGAGTAGCTGTGTGGGAATAACAGTACACGGGAACGTCTATAGTGCACCAAGTGCATTGATGCGCCCAGATTTTTTAAAAAATTGGTTACCAGTTATACAAGTTGTCTAGTTTTCACCTTTTGTTAATTTTTAAAGCAAATGCAATTGCATAAGGGTCATGTAATTACGGCCTCCCTGTTTGACAATTGGCATATGATTTGACATGTTATTTTTCAATTGAATTTATTCTATTTAACTCACGATGATATGCTTATGAATTTCGCAATGCCATTAGTTTACTTTTATATATCTAAACTTACCATTTTAGACTCTTTTTTATGAGAACTGTTTTATACTCTTTTTTTTTTTTTTTTTTTTTCCTGATTTCGAAATGTCAACTCATTGTAGCTTTACTCAATTTCATTATGAGTTGCTAGTTTTATTTATATGAATTATGATGGCTAGTTGTGGTAAAACCTCCGTATTTTATGCTAGTTTTTAAAATTCAATTGAGGTTGATAGTTTTAATTTTTGTTTCTTTTGCTTCATAGAATTGGTGAATGCGCATCAACATTTATTTGAGAGCTTGAAAGTCTTTATCCATCAAATTTTTTCACCTCGAGTTTTGTCTATGTAATTGGTTGAAATCAATTTCCAAAATAAGAACTATATTAATTGTTGAACTCTATGTTACATGGTTGTATTTTCGTAGACATCCAAGAAGTATTATAAATTTATATTCTTTTCCTAACATGTCCATGGATTTTATAGTACATTGTTAGGATTAAAAGTCAAGAAAAACAAGTATAAAATTAGAAAGTTTACAAGTTTTCTCATACATTACATGATTTTCAATTGTGTTTACAAGGATAATGACACAATTTTACTCCTCCAAAGTCCATTCTTACTTTGGTACTATGTGTCATTTTTTTTGTAAATTAGGGTATTACAGCGTTATGGATTAGGATGGATTATAATGTTGTTACAATTATTTCAATTATTTTACTACACTTGTAGATTTTTTTCATGATTCATGAGTTAGGGGTTGCTTTATATAACTTGTAACCAGAAATAATAAAACTTGGGTAGCTTTATATAAATCCAATTAGCCAAACTGAAACTTTATTTTTTTTTTACTTGTAACCAAAAATAATTTTTGAACATCTAAACGATTCTTTTTGTTTTGTTATTTCTTAAATGTGAATAAATTATTATAAGGAACTAAAATACGACTAAATAATATAACTTGTTCACGTGTTATAATATCAATCATTGATAAGATATTCAACTTTTAAGACATAATATCAATAAATATCAACTTATATTATAATAAATATTATATGACCATACTCTGAAGCCACACTATAATTACTTCTCAAGATGACATATTATTAACTAAAAGGCAAAATTGTAGCAATGGTCCCTGGACTAAGCCCTAACTTTACTTTTCGTCCCTCACATTGCAAAATTGTTACGGTGGTACTTTAATTATACCTCTACTTTTAGAAATCGTCCTTTCCGTCATCTCAGTCAACTTTTCCGTTAAAAATGAGGGCATATTTGTCTTTTCATTAATTTTAAATTGATTAAAATGTTTATTAAAAAAAAATCTCTCTCTCTCTCCCCATCGATTTCTTCTCCCCCCACTCCCCATGACCATCACCCGCCCCATGAACCCATAACCCAGCGCCCCTCACCCCAACCCGCAACTACAGAAAAGTGCGAACAAAAAAATCATCCACAAAACCCAGAACCCCAGCAACTACAGGAAAGAGAAAAAAATTCATCCACTGAGGCTTTTTTTTTTTTGTGTTTCTAGTTTTGTTATTTGAGTGCTCACGCAGGCACCTACATGTTTGATGTCTTCCATTTCAATTTTCTGCCAAACAACAAAATAAACCCTAAATCCTTGTTTTAATTTACGCGGAGGGAAGAAAGGAAAGTTAATTGCGTGTGAATCCTCTCACTAGACTTGGATTATCAGAAGCCAAAATCGAGCAGTAAAATAAGTGGATTTGGGAGGGAAAAATTGAGGGATTGAAGAACTACAATTGAAACAAGGCCAGGATTTAAAAGAATAGCAAGAAAAAACAAGATTTATCTCAAAAAATGAGTATAAAATATACCCAAGATTCCACATATGAAGGAGCCATTGGGTGAGAGCCCAACTGTCAAAATTGATTTGGGCAAAAACCCAAAAATTGTGATGTGGGTTATTGGGTGGGAGAAGAAATTGGTGGGGTGAGTGGGGTTGGGGAAGAAGAAATGGGTTCGGGGGTAGGGGAAGAAATCGGGTGGAGGTGGGCGAAAGAAGAAATTGGAGAGAGAGAGAGAGAGAGAGAGAGAGAGAGAGAGAGAGAGAGAGGGGGAAAGAAGAAATGGGTGTGGGGGGGAGGAGGGGAAAGAAGAAATTAGAGAAAGAGAGAGAGAGAGAGAGAGAGAGAGAGAGAGAGAGATATATATATATATATATGAGATTTATTTTTTAAAATTTTTTGTGTGAAAATACATTTTTGCCCATGCCAAGTAGGACTTGTCCATGCCATATCATCAAATTAAACGGAAAAGTTGACTGACATGACGGAAAGAACGGTTTCTGAAACTGGAGGCATATTTAAGGTACCACCGTAACAATTTAGCAATGTGAGGGACGAAAAGTAAAGTTAGGGCTTAGTCCAGGGACCATTGCTACAATTTTGCCTAAATAAAAATATATATGTATTCGTGCTTATTCTAAAAATAACTTTAAACAAATGCCTTATAACAAAAAATATATATTATTTTTTGAAAATAACTCATAGCATCTTCCAACAAAAATTTCCCTTATGATCCTTCTCTGGTTTTTGGTTCATATCCTCGTAATATAATTGGTTCACGTTCCGATCAATAAAAAACATGTTAAATAAGAATATCTAATAATATAATACTTAAATTATATATTGCAATTTATAATCAATATATAATACATAAATATGATATTTACATATAATATATACAATTTCAACTAAAATACTTGAAATTTTATTAGGGTATGGATCCACATTACAAGGAATTGGTAATGGTGGACCTTAGCGATGTAAAATGGGTCATTATTCTAGTAAACAATTTTGTTAAAAGTTTAAGGACCGAGGGTACCATAACGTTGTAAAGAGAATCCCTAAACTCGTAACTTACAAGTTTTTGCACCTCGACAATATTACAACATTGGGGTTCACCCAATTCATAATGTTGTAAATCAACTTTTTACAAGGATATGGATTCACATTACAAGGAATTGGTAATGGTGGACCTTTGGGATGTAAAAATGGGTCCTTATTCTAGTAAACAATGGTTTACAAGATTAAGGACCAAGGGTACCTTAACGTCGTAAAGTGAATCACTAAACTTGTAACTTACACGTTTGGGGTAGCAATTTAAAAGGTTTTGCACCTAAGTTATAACGTTAGGGTTCACCCAATCCATAATGTTGTAAATCACCATTTTACAAGAGTATGGATTCACATTACAAGGAATTGGTAATGGTGGACCTTAGCGATGTAAAATAGGTCATTATTCTAGTAAACAATTTTGTTAAAAGTTTAAGAACCGAGGGTACCATAACGTCGTAAAGAGAATCTCTAAACTCGTAACTTACAAGTTTGTGGTAACAATTTACAAGGTTTTGCACCTCGATTACAACCTTAGGGTTCACCCAATTCATAATGTTGTAAATCAACCTTTTACAAGGATATGGATCCACATTACAAGGAATTGGTAATGGTGGACCTTTGGGATATAAAATGGGTCATTATTCTAATAAACAATGGTTTACAAGATTAAGGACCAAGGGTACCTTAACATCGTAAAGTGAATCACTAAACTTGTAACTTACATGTTTGGGGTAGCAATTTAAAAGGTTTTGCACCTAGGTTATAACGTTATAGTTCACCCAATCCATAATGTTGTAAATCACCATTTTACCATAGTATGGATCCACATTACAAGGAATTGGTAATGATGGACCTTAGCGATGTAAAATTGGTCATTATTCTAATAAACAATGCTTTACAAGATTAAGGACTGAGGGTACCATAACGTCATAAAGAGAATCCTTAAACTCGTAACTTACAAGTTTTTGGTAACAATTTACAAGGTTTTCTTCTGGATTACAACGTTCGGGTTCACCAATCCATAATATTGTAAATCATATGTTTACAAGGATATGGATCCATATTACAAGGAATTGATAATGGTGGACCTTAACGTTGTAAAAAATTTCAGCTTCCTCAAAATTTGCAAACTCCCTCCCTTTAAGTCATCAATACTCATATCATGAAAATTGAGCCCATCGTACTCCAAATGTCCATTAATCTCAACAGTTTCTTGTGTTGTAGTGTCGAAATCTCGCAAAGATGAGTCATTTCTTTTTTCTTCTACTGACTCACCCTCTACAAAATAACCTTCAGTATTGGCCATAGAGCTTTGACCTCTAGTGTTAGCCATGGAGCTATGATCATGAATTCCACAACATTTTTTTTGGTTCGACATCCATTCCCTGAAAATGGGTAACATCCTATTAATTTATAATTAATAAGAAAATAAGGGACCTGATAGAGTATATCCACGTCACTCTAATTAGTTAGTCTGTTAGAATGTGGTTAGGCTGATACGAAGTGGTTATGCTGTAGGTGCGGATATATAAGCACTATAATGATGTAATTACCAGTTAACAAGAGAAATAAGAAAATCAATTTCTATGAATTCTCTCTATAATTCTTCTAAAGTTTTCATGGTATCAAGAGCCTAACAAAGCTTCAGCTTTTCGATCGTTTCTTGCTTCCGCTCTTTCTCTCTCTTGGTATCTCTTCTCCATTCCTGCTCTGTCTTCTTCTCTCTTCTTTCTCTGTTAATCGATTCTTGCAATTTCAATCATGGTAACAGCGAGTCAATTAGCCCTAACTCAATCCCCAATTTCTTCCTTGATTTCTAGTGTTGGTGACACTATTTCTATTAAACTTGATGATACAAATTATGTCACTTGGAACTTTCAAATGGAGCTCTTGCTGCGTGGAAATGGAATTCTAGGGTTCGTCAATGGTTCATTCCCATGCCCGCCTCAATTCTTGGTCACAGAGGATGGCTCTGCGGATGGCTCTGTTCTTTCCGATGCATTCACGATTTGGACGATTCATGACACAGCACTCATGACTTTGATTACTGCAACGTTGTCGTCGTCGACTATTTCGTGTGTTATTGGTTGCTCAACCTCTAAAGCCATGTGGGTCAATCTTCGCGAACGATTTGCAAGTGTTACCAGAGCAAGCATTTTTCAATTAAAGACTGATCTTCAGAATATCAAGAAAGGCTCAAAAACTATTGATCAGGACCTTCAGAAAATCAAGGATGTTCGTGATCAGCTTTCTGCTGTTGGCGTTGAAATTCCAGATGATGATACTGTCATTTTGGCTCTCAAACGCTTACCTTTTGAGTATAATACGGTCGAGGCTGTGATTCGAGGTCGTGATCATGGTATTTCTTTGAAAGATCTTCGATCTCAATTGAAGGCCGAGGAAGCCACAATTGAGGAATCCACTCGCAATGTTCCAATCATGTCTGCTATGGCTGCCGCGACTCAGGATTCCTCTTCTGGGTCTGGTATGAAATTGGTTCCTTAGTCCTCTATGCCTTATGGGTCTCATAATTCTTCCTCTGGATTTCAAGATAAATGCAAAGGCAAGATGTTCTATAATCAACATGGCCACTCTAATGGTTCACGCTTTTATCCCAAGAATCAGTCTTATTCTAATCCTCCTCTGCAATTCTCCAATTCTCCTCCCCAATTTGGTAATGGTGCTAGAGGTATTCTTGGTAAGCCTCATCAACCTTTTCGAAACAGTTATGGCTCTCACGGTTAAGCTCCTGTGCCTATTTGTCAAATTTGTCATAAAAAGGGTCATATCACTGCTACTTGTCGTTTTCGATTTACAATTCCATCTTACTTTGAGGCTGAACCCTGTCCAATCATGTCTGCCATGGCTGCCACTGCTGCTGAAATTGTGTGGTTACAGCAGTTGTTGGCCAATCTCTCCTTTCCACTTGCCAAGTCTCCTCTCCTTTACTGTGACAATCTATCTGCTATGGCCCTCTCTACTAATCCTATTATGCATTCTCGTGCTAAGCATATTGAAGTTAACTGTCACTTTGTTCGTGAGAAGGTCACACGCGGTGAAATCCAACTTCAGCATGTTTCCTCTTCTCAACAAGTTGCTGACATCCTAACCAAAGGCTTGTGCTCACCTCAATTCGATTATCACTGCTCCAATCTCATGCTCAAGCCTCTCTCCCATGAGCTTGCGGGGGGCTAATAGAGTATATCCACGTGTCATTCTAATTAGTTAGCTTGTTAGAATGTGGTTAGGCTGATACGAAGTGGTTATGCTGTAGGTGCAGATATATAAGCACTGTAATGATGTAATTACCAGTTAACAAGAGAGATAAGAAAATCAGTTTCTATGAATTCTCTCTATAATTCTTCTAAATTTTTCAGGACCCACATTATATTTTGGCAATTAAATACTAAACATACAAAAGGCTCCTAACGAGTTGGCAACTACCAACTTGAAATCCAAAACCCCACTCACTGTTTGGCAATTGCACGAAACAAACATACCAATCTAGCTATAGTAAAAAGTTTCATTTTTCTTAGAAGACACAACTTATATTAAAGTAATCAAGCTAATATAAAGAGAAGATAAGAAATCCACATAACTCGGAGCTGAAGCAAACAAGAAACTGCACCAGCATCCAGAAAAACACAACAATAACAAAATAGGGAAATTGATGCCCAATTGGATAGACGAAACGACCAATTGCTAGACAGGAGGTAGGTAATGGTATATCTGAAATCTAATTGCAAACTAAACATACTACCAAAAGAAGCACGGACACGGATACGGATACGGCGATACGATACGACACGACACGGGGATACGGTAAATTTCCAAAAACTAGGATACGATACGTCATGGATACGGTTATTAAAAATATATATTAATAAATATATAACTTAAAACAAAAATTTTAATAAATAAAAAATTATAAATTATAAATATAGTGTAGCATTTTGGGCTTTCTTTACTGATTATTTATATTTTTAGGCATGTATAGCTTTTTTCACCCACCCAAAGCCCATTTTAATCCTATTGCTCAAGACCCAAACCCATAAACAGATCTATGAAAAATATATATATTACAAATCCCTTATTAGCAAACGACGTCGTCACTTGAGACAATAGAAATTAGGTCAGTCGACATCTTCTTCTTCCTCGTGCACGCCGATCTCTCTCTCTCTCTCTCTCTCTCTCTCTCCCCCTCTTAACACGCAGCGCCCAGCCCCTCAACGGAAAACTTCGCCCACAGGAACGTATCCGAAAAGTCAGATACTCGTGTCTGGAATGTCAGATACGCGTATCCGTTAGTCAACTAACGTATCCGTTGACTGCGATACGTATCCAATGCGTATCGGACCGTATCCGAAGCGTATCGTATCCAAACGAGTATCCGATACGGGATACGCCACTAAATTGGCGTATCCATGCTTCCAAACAATCAATCAAACAAATCCTACTGCCAATAATCAATGAAAAAATCGTATTGTCCTTGGGAATTTACTTAACTAGGAGGGTGAAATAAAAATATCATACATAGTCTCCACAAACATTTACTCAAAATACAAGGATTTACTTAACACGCAGCTGGATTAATGGAAGACCCAATTACCAAATAGGAACTATGTAATTGCATCAGCATACAAGGCTTAGTGGAATGTCATTGAGAAATTGTGGGTTTTCATGAGGAAATGTAATGATTCCTCATGCAAAAACAAAATTGCCCAGATTCATAGAGGGCAATTGTAAAATTACAGAAGTTAAACTTTAGTCATTGTCAATGCATACAAAAAAAAAAATACACCCAAACAGAGTCATGCATAAAGTTCCCAAATGTCTAACTTGTTGAATTTACTACACAAAAATAACATATGTCATACCAACCAATACCAGCTAGAACTTAAAACCAACAAATCTCAAGCACAAATTGAGAAAGTGCACTACCCATAAGAAATTTATCCGCTTTCAAATTCTTTTATTTATTTATTTATGAAACTTTAAAATTCTTTTTTAACTAAACATCAGAGACAACCCCAATGAAAACATATCAAATAAACAAAAATAGAACTGAGTTGAATTCCCCTATAGGTGCTTACCAGTGTAAGATTGAATGAATTAGTGGTGGTTGCCAATGAGATTGAGAAAAGAATTTGTGGTTATATGAGTATGGAGAACTATGGGTCAGCGAAGGAGAGAGCGAGAGAGATGGGCGGTAAAGGGAAGGTGGTGTTCACCATTATCGTCGTCGTCAATGGTTGCCAGTTGGTGGCTGCTCAGATGAAGGAAGTGAAAGTGAGGGCTTAGGTTTCGACGGGTTGGGTTGGGGATTTTATTTCAACCTGCTGAGCAGGTTTTCAAGTTATCTCATCCAATGGTCTAGATTTGCCCTTGTTATTTTGTTTAAATCTAAAGGTCAATATCCCTTGGTGTATGGGTACACCAAAGGACCGCAGAATTTGCCAACAGTACACATGTTGTTGATCCAAGAGAGAACATTACACGTGCCCCATAAATTACATGCAAGATGTTGAACGTTCTGTCAAATTTTATATGTTAGTATAAATGCTGCTCTGTTGGACTATTGGGATTTTAGCATTCAGTTCAGCACTCGAAGTCAACAATTTGGCTCATCAAATAAACTATGCAATTAATAGATTGGTAAAACTAACGATAGATGAGTATCTGTCTGCGGGACGGGAGGGAGGGTTGTTCTATTAAAATATGCATTTGAATAATAGATAGGATCTTGATTTGTGGGATTTACAAGGTTTTCTTATCAAGAAGTGTCTCATGGTACCGTGGGACTAAAAAGGGTATTTTGTAAATGCTGACTATTTTGTATAGCACATGTATTTTGTAAATGCTGACTATTTTGCATACTGTTGATGAACTTCCCTGATTAACAGAATCACAGGAGGATGGGGCTGGAGGGTGTCATTGGGGTTGGCTGGTCTTCCTGCTGGTCTCCTAACCTTGGGAGCCCTTTTGGTGGTGGAAACTCCCAACAGTCTTGTGGAGCGCGGTCTCTTGGAAGAAGGAAAAGCTGTACTTAAGAGGATCCGGGGCACCGATAATGTGGAACCAGAGTTCTTGGAACTTGTTGAGGCTAGTCGCATCGCTAAAGAAGTGAAGCACCCCTTTAGAAATCTCTTAAAGCGTAGGAATCGCCCCCAACTTATCATTGCAGTAGCCATGCCGGTTAGTAATTAACAGAATGACTTTTCGCACTAAACAGAATTTTTAAAAAATTGAATTAGTACCAGTATGCTGATTTGTGTTTTCTTTCTTGACTGAAACTTCTCTGCAGATGTTTCAACAATTTACTGGCCTCACAGCAATTATGGTTTACACGCCAGTCCTATTCAACACATTAGGATTTTACAGCGACGCTGCCCTCTACTCAGCTGTTATAACAGGGGCCGTCAATTTTGTCTCCACTTTTGTATCCATCTACTCAGTTGATAAAGTAGGCCGTCGCATGCTGTTACTGCAAGCTGGAGTTCAAATGTTCCTGTCTCAAGTGGCTATAGCCGTAATACTAGGAATCAAGGTCAAGGACCACTCTGATAACCTTCACAAAGGCTTTGTAATCTTTGTGGTGGTTCTGGTTTGCACTCATGTAGCTGCATTTGCTTGGTCTTGGGGACCTCTAGGCTGGCTGATACCTAGTGAGACATTCCCGCTAGAGACCCGCTCAGCCGGGCAGAGTGTGACCGTCTGCACCAACTTGCTCTTCACTTTTGTCATAGCACAGGGCTTCCACTCAATGCTTTGCCACTTCAAGTTTGGCATCTTCCTCTTCTTCTCCGGCTGGGTCTTAATTATGTCATTCTTTGTGCTGTTCCTGCTCCCGGAGACGAAAAACATCCCAATTGAAGAAATGACAGAGAGGGTATGGAAGCAGCATTGGCTTTGGAAGAGGTTCATGGATGACTACCACATTGAAGGAAATCAGATTGCTGGAGATGATGGCTTAAAGAAAAACGGGCATGCTAATGGATTTGATCCTGTTTCTCAGCTGTAAATTTGGGGAAAGTAGCGGGGTTTTGTCTACACAAAATAGTAAATACATCGCTTAGATATATCTAAACAATATTATATATATTATTTCCATTGTCATTAATTAACCTTCCTCTGTTTCAAGGGGAAGGTCATGTATTGAAAAGCTTTATGCGGTGCATTTGTTCATCTTTTGTGTATGTGGAGTTTATTACAACATAATATTGTTTTGCTCAGAATCCGTACTCGTTGACAGTAGCTTTTAGTATACAAAACTAATTTACATGAAAAATCTCTGTTATTTTTTTTTTTTTTTTTTGCGGTTTTCTGTTCTCTTTCAAGGCACTCGCTAGTATGAAGGGTCATTTCCCTTGGAACCATTCGCTAAAGGGAAGAATGACAGGTAAAGAAATGCCAACAGATGGCGATTGGTTTGTTTTGGCCTTCACCCTCGCAAAGAAACAACTTCATATCATACCCCAACGAATTAATAACTTGCCACCAAACTAGTACCCAAAAGCCAAAACAACTTTAAAAAATCTGTCTAATCTCATAAGGATCTTTCACTAAATAGCAACATGACATCCCAAAAACAAAGATGAAAGAATATGATAGAAGAAAATTCTGGTGTGCTAGCAACTTAGTGAGCAACAAGGAGAGTCTGTAAGTTTCTCTTCTTCTGTTTATGAGTTGCTTCACACATATGTATATGTTCTCCTTTTGGTATTTGTATGTGAACAAGAATCTGAGATTTGTTCTTGGCTCATTTGTATTTGTGACTAGTGTGAGTGATTGGATGTATTTGGGGTTTGGGTCGAGAGAGTTGATCTCTGTAATCTCCTGTTGTGGTGAGAGTATTAACTACTCTGTAATCTCCTTCTGTTAATAGTAGAATTTCCTCGCCATTTTCGAACTGGACATAGGCTTTAATGCCACACCAGTATAAACCTCTGTGTTGTTTTGGTTTATCTACATCTGTCATATCGTGTCTTGTTATTTTATCAGTCTCATAACTTGTCTTGTTATTTTATTAGTCTCATATCTCGATTCTTCCGTGCGCAACAGAGGAAGATTTCACTGTTGACATCTGAGACGGCCGTTCCCAAAACACAAACGCCCCAATGCTAACTACCAAGAAGTTCAGAGACCAAAGATCCTCAATTTGCCTATTTTAATATGCCTGAGTGAGCCTAAAACATAACAGATTGCCTGGCAGCAGTTTCCCTGGCAGTTGCCTATTGTATATATATTAGCTCACATTAGTGCAAATTACTTAAGTTCCTTCATATACTATATACATATATATATAATTTTATAAATGAATGTTGGTTTTATTTATCATTTTGGCAGGAGATTCGGAGAAGTTAAAGCTCTCTACATGCAAAATGTTGAGAAACCTTGCTTTGCCTGCCTTGTTTTTCATTCTGCTTCCGCCGTTGAAGCTGTCTTTAATAGGAGAAAAAAGGCCGTATTCTCCATTAATGGGAAGGATGTTACAGCCAGGAAAACTCTTCCTACGCATAGCCCCTCATCATAAATTACCACCAAAATCAGTATCAGAAACCCCATGGCCAACATCACAAGCACAAACCAATAATAAGTTCCTCTGCTGCCACTGCATGCGCACCCTGATGATCAAGGGACATTTTTGCTTTGCTAGGACTGGGAATTGCAACTCTGATAGTTTTTGTTTGTAGTCTTCCATCCTTTTATGGAATGCGTGTCTCAAGTTTATTGCTTTATATGGACACTTTGAGAGGTTTTTAATAAGGAACTTTTAAGGTGGCTTAGTTGTGATATTTCCATACTCGACATACATTTTTTTACCAATAATGTTATTTGTACCACATTTGTTAACCGCATTGCTGACCACCACTACTAAAAAATTGAGCAAAAACCACGGACATAAGGACACAAGTACAATATTGTGCTCACTTTTATAATATTAGACACAAACAAGTTACATTTGTGCTCTTCTTACACGCGCTTCTGGGGCTGTTTTTTAATCACGGGCACTACGCGCGACTTACAAAGTTTCGTAAATACTTTTTCGCAATTGTATTTATATAGATGTCCGTTTCAACATTTTCATATTTTAGTCGCTCGCGTGTGATATATTGTCGTCTTAAAAGTTTTCCTTTATCGCCCGTATTTTTCTAGACATCCATCTTAGCAGTTTCTTTTTTTTCTTTTGTGCTCTCTTTTATAATATTAGACACAAATAAGTTACATTTGTGCTCTTTATATATATAACACAAATACTTGTGCTGAATTCGTGCACATAAGGCACGATTTTAAATTTGGCAAAAGAAACAGTGCCCTATGTATCATGTAAGTACAATCTGACACATTTTTTAAATAATAACAAAAAGATAAGTTATTTGGATAAGCATAAAATATTTGTGTCTTTATTTGACAGATTTGACATATTTTAGGCACAAAAAACCATTTTATATGCCCAATATTTATTAGAATTTACATGGGAAGTAATTTTTTGTTTTCAAACTATGCTTTTATCTGACATGTGACATGCTAGACACAAAAACCATTTGGTGCCCAATAATTTATGATAATTTACTTAATTTTCAAACTCTTTTAATGTTTCATTTTCATAGCAAAAGTTTGAAACCAGCTTCCACCTTAAGTTTCTTCTTTACTCTTTTTTTTTCTTTTTTGTGTCTTTTGGGTCAATCATCCACCTCAAGTTTAAAACTTTAAACCCTAAAAAATATCTCACCCATCACTCTCCTTTTTTAAGCTGTTTCTCCCTCCCCCTCTCTATGTCTCTGAGCCACTAGCAAAACTTCCTTCTCTTCACCACCTCCATGCCGCCTTTTCTAGCATGACGCCATGCCGCCACCATCCAAAGTCGCCTCCACCAACACAGATCAGAGAGACTAATCACTTCACCCACATGCACCTGCACTTTCACAAGTACTGGGCTGATTTAGGGAAAGAAGGCAATGGGGGCGAAGGCTGGTGATTATAGGGCTCGATTCTATGGTGGGTTTTGAGGTTACAATCTGAAAATTGGAGTTGGGTTGCTGGGTGCATAGAGCATATTTGGGAAGAGAAAGAGAAATAGGAGGTGGAGATGTTGGAGAGAGTGAAGAAGCGGCGGTTGTTTAGATGGTGGAGCGATATGAGGTGTTGGTGGTGGAGAAAGAGAGAAGAACTAGGCTGATTTAGATGTGGAGGGATATTTGATGTGGCGGTGGTTGAGAAACAGAGAGAGGGAGAATATAGGCGGCTGTGATGGAGAGATATAAAATAGGTGGTTTATGTTTTTTCTGTTTTCTTTTTTTGCAATTATAATTTTTTTTTAATAATTACATTGGACAAGAATGAATGATTCATGTGTACGTTCAAAAGTCAAATCAGAAGCAAGAATCAATGTTGTCAGAACAATGCCACACAATGTCATATACGTGCCCAATAATATTGAGTTTTTAGGGCACTGAAAAGAAAAAATATGTTTTTTAAGCAATGGAAACTCCTATACAGGAAACTGACTTATTTATTGTGGTTGCACCGTGACAATTATAATAGATCACGAATAATTGTGCCTTTTTGGGTCAAAGAGAACAAATAATATAAGTGCCCAAAGCCACATCTTGTAGTAGTGCACCTCTCTAATAGAGGTGGCCCTACCAGTGTATGTGGAACCCACATGTATTAGAGAGGTGGTGTTCGGTTCATTTTTACACATGATTTATCATGTTATTCACCTAATATTTTGAGTTAGTTCTTGACATTTTATAGCTTTTTACTTCTTTTTTGTGTTTTCATAGGTTTTACCTTGGTTAGAATGAAAATGAGCTAAAAGTGCATTATTGGTTATAAATTCTGATTTTGTTCATTTTCATAGGTCAACTTCTTGGTCTTGGATCAGTATGCTCTGGTGTTCGGATGAGGTGAAGATCTTCATGAAACTTGTTCCAATGGATTTTAACTACAACATATCCAAATTTGAGCTCCATTGGACAAGTATAGCCTATCCAACTGATCCTACATGTGACAGCAGCTCTGGAGATTTGTCTTGAGCCAGTTTTTACCTCCATAGTGTCATCTTGATTCTTCTTGTTACCATACCATTTGGTAACAAGAAATTACTTTGGTTAAGAGATATTTTCTGAAACAATGAGCATCTTTGTGAAGACAAGAACAAAAGAAGCCCATCATGGCAAGGGGACAAGGTTTAAAGGCTTTAACAAAGGTTGATTTTTATATTAAAAGTAAAGCTGAAAAGCAAGGTGAAGGATGGGCAAAGGAGCAAAGAATGTGCATCTAGAAATTATTCTATCATTCTACAACTCTGCAGAGATTTTGGAGCTAGAGAGCAAGAGGAAGAGAAGAGGTTTTTGGAGAGCAAGAGAGGGGAGAATGGAATAACAATTGAAGAGAACCTTGGGGAGCCTTGAGGCAAGGATCCAAGGGGTTGAAGATGCCATTCTCTTTCTCCTCTTTGCTCTTAGTTTCTTTCATTTGAATTATTTCTTGTATTTTCTTAGTTTCAATGTAACTTCTTATATTTATAGGGCTTTGGTTGAAGCCCTAAACATGAATACTCCATTGTTTTAATGCTTTGAGTTTATGAAATTAAGATGTTGTTGATGGATCTCATTCACTAATTGAATCTTATGATATGTGTTTGTTTCCTTTGATTGATCACCTTAGGTTGTATGCATGTAGCTTGTTGGACAGATTTTACTCTATCTATTTCTCGCAAGTGCACGAACCAATTATAGTATAGGAATGCAAGCACGAGGTCGTTCCACAGAGACTTGGATGAAAGACACTTATTACTACTACTTAGACTCACAAATAATCCTAAGACTAAACAGAATTTAAATGAGGTTGTGTTGAGTTTGTTTGGAGTAACAACTACAAAAAGGGAAAGCAAATAGCAAGTGACTGAAAACTACAAAAAGGGAATGCAAAATAGCAAGTGACCAGCAAGTAGATGTTTAGAAAATTTAGAAACAAAGGAGACAAGCACTAGGGTTTCAACTTCACCATGACAATCCAATTTCAAGCAACAAGTTAACAATCACCTAAATTGATTACAATTTCTGGAGTTCGTTCTTTCTTATGTATGATTATCCATATGGTGTTTGGTTTTAATCAAGTACTCAGGAAACTCAACTTAGCTATGGTGTTTAGTCTAAGCTATGAATCTGAATCCATTAAGCTTAAGAAGAACACAAAGGAACCAAGTAAACATTTAAACATGGTGTTTGTCCTAAATGCATTACCCACTCATTCACTAATCGGTTCAAGAGTCATATGGTGTTTATGTAAACTTGAACTAGATAACCAACATGCATGTGTTCATAGTGGCCAGTTATTTAAACATGCATAAAGATTCAACTAAGAACAAGTGAATGAGACCAGAAAATTAGAAGTAATCAACAAAGGTTAACATTAACTTGAAAACATGAAATTGTCTTGTCAGGTTACATTGAAACCCTAGCTATGGTAATTAGTTACACTCCATTAATGGAAAAGGCATTTGAATCATAATAAACATGGAGAGAGTAAGAAAAACCCGTGAAGAACAAATTATGCTGTTGTAGAGCTTCTCACAACTTCCACCATGTATGCTGCAGCAAGAGATGAAGAGTGGTGCGGATGGTATGGATTGTATGTATTGTGTTTGGGAGAAGTGTATGAGGCTGTGGTTGATGAATGTTTGAGAGGGGATTGTGCTGGGATGAGTGGTCTGCTAGGAATTGGAAGAGAGGGATTGTGAATCCCAGGATATGATTGATGAAAATGTTTGGAATGGAAGTGGTATTTATAGGGAGAGGGAAATGAGAAATCTGAATTGAATATGGCTAATGCATACAACACTTGTATTAGAAAATCAGAATTGGTTGTTGCACTTCACCAATAAATCCCACCAGCAGCCATAGCTCATCATCAAGTCAGCATGACCAAGCTTCCATTCAGAAACCAATAGCTCATGCCTAGCTCACCATGACCAAGCATGCAATGAGCTCATCTTCCTGTCAGCATGATGAACAACTTCTTGGGCTTACGAATTGGGCTTGGCTGAATCAAATGATGACTTTAAGATGTCCATTTCGAAGTTCAGAATGTCTCTGATCCAACCACACAAGAATTGGCCCAATCCAAGCTCAGATGAAGAAGATAAGTCCGAAATGAATTTCTAACTCAGTCTCCCGTTTTTGCACCATTTTGCTTCAAATGCCTCAATTGATACCTAGAGCTCAATAAACTGAATAACAAACACAAAATGGATTAAAAGCATAAGTTTTACCTAAAAACATAGCCAAACAATAGGGTAGAGTGATACAAAATGATACATAATTATGCATTGATCAATACCCCAAACCTATATTTTGCTGGTCCTCAAGCAAAACTAAAACTTAAATACCACAAAACAACACACAAAACGAAACTTATTACACCATTTTCGTAGATGACACGATTGCATTGAGCATATGCAACAAGCCTTTAAACCTCTAGGTGTCCCTAGTAGGAGGAGTTGTGTCTCCTGAGGGTTTACAGTGATGACTCCCACAAACATCAACAAATTCTGCAAGACAACTAATAGTTAAAGAATCACTTTTAAGCAAACTAAGGAAAACCAATGAATGCACAATCACACTTTCAAAACTAATGGTATGCCACTTCAAATCTTCACACCAGGGTGTATAGTGTATTGCCACTGCAAAAAGAATTCTAGCATTGAAGTCACCATACTCAAATACTTAGATAGAAATCGCCTCAACTCTAGGTCTCACGGGTATCGCTCAAATCTTCACAAAGAACCTAGGGTTTAGTTTCTCAACAAGCATATGTGAGTGACGTTATGTAAAGGGAAACAAGATTTCACATATGAAATAATCACAAAACAAAAGCACGATTTCTGGAAATAAGATCTCATGAATGGAAATCAAATGCTAAGAACATAGAAAGAATACATTGCATACCAACACCCATGAACCGGACTTCCCCAAAGATCAGTTAGGTCTTAATCAAGCTTGTAATGTCAGGCTGAGGGTAAGAGTTAAGAAAAGAGGGGAAATGAAAACTAAGAACTCAAGAACATGCCAAGAGTGCTTCTTCTTGCAGCAAGGTAAATGGCTACACTTGTGAATCTTCAAGGTAATGACTTGTGCTCCATTGAACTAAATTTGAACTTTGATCAAGAACATGTTTTGTTTTGTTTTGTTTTTTTTTTTTTTTTTTTTTGTTTTTTTTCTTGGAACGAATTTGGCTCTCTTTTGCTTTTCTCCTTGAATTGCACTAGCACACTGATTCTCCCCATTTGTTTGGTATAACGCCCATCCTTGCTTCTTCATTTTGTTGAGATCTTGACATGTTCTCCAGTTATAGGGTATGGCTAAACATGGGATGGTATCTTAGATTAAGATACAAGGGTAGGAGTAATGTGGGTGATGAAAGAAAAGCTTAAGTGTTTGGATGCAAAATTGGGTAAATGAAGCACACAACAGGGAGGGATATCAAAGCCTTTTAGTGACTTAAACACACATAGCCTACATCATATCAATGGGTACATCCTTTCCACAAATGTCAGCAAGCAACATAGCATCTGCAAAAGATCAAATAGTTCTTAGTATTCGATGAATATAATGAGATCAACATAAAAGGAATCTGGGAAGTTGTAAGAGTAGAAACAAATAAAACCCTCTCAAGGAATGGAATAGGCTCAAATTAGCTCACTAGGGTAGTCTCCACAATTCTTCTAAAGATATCTGAGTATGGCACCTTCTGGACCGAAATTCCAATTTCATGACAGTGCATAGGCAGAAATTCTGATGCAAACACTTCCATGGCAACACACTAGCAAAGAATTAGTGACAACGACATTGCATATACATCTTCATTAGTAAGCAAAAAGAACTCTTTCACTAAGACTCAGAAATTCAACAACAGACTCAAAAAAATTCAACAAGTTTCATCCCACACCCCAAACCTGAATGAAACATTGTCCTCAATGTTTAAAAGAAAGGAAACAAAATGCAAAAACCAAACTAAACATAAAACGCAGGAAAGGAATCAACTCTAAACTAAAACAAAAACAAAAACAACAAAACCTGGTTGGGTTGCCAATAGTTAGGGTGTGGTGAACTCAAGAGAGTCCACAGCTCGTGTTTCCACTTCATCATCCAAGTATTGTTTCAATCGCTGCCCATTCACCTTGAAAGTTGTCATGTCCCTTAGGTTCTCAATCTCAACAGCTCCATGAGGGAAAACTTGAAGCACCTTGAATGGACCCAGCCATCTAGATTTCAATTTACCTGGAAAGAGACGCAAACGTGAGTCATACAACAAAACTTTCATACCTGGCTTGAATTCTTTCCTGAGGATGGCCTTGTCATGATAGCGTTTGGTCCTCTCTTTGTAAATTTTTGCATTCTCATAAGCTTCGTTCCTTAGCTCCTCCAATTCATTGAGCTGCAATTTTCTGACATTCCCAGCTTCTTTGAGATCAAAATTGAACTTTTTAATTGCCCAATATGCTCGGTGCTCAAGCTCCATTGGTAGATGACAAGCCTTCCCAAACACAAGTCTATAAGGGCTCATCCCAATGGGAGTCTTATAAGCTGTCCTATATGCCCAAAGTGCATCATTGAGTCGTAGTGCCCAATCTTTTCGAGTAGGATTGACAGTTTTCTCCAAAATATTCTTGATCTCTCTATTGCTGATCTCGACTTGTCCGGAAGTTTGAGGATGATATGGAGTTGACACTCTATGTGTGATATTGTACTTTTTCATTAAGGCCTCAAATGGTTTGTTACAGAAGTGGCTGCCACCATCACTAATAACAGCCCTAGGAGTTCCAAACCTAGTGAAAATCACATCTCTCAAGAATTTCAGAACAACTCTATGATCATTAGTCCTTGTAGCCAACGCCTCCACCCATTTGGATACATAATCTACAGCAACAAGAATGTAAGTATAACCCAAAGAGGAAGGAAAAGGTCCCATGAAATCTATACCCCATATGTCAAACAGCTCCACCACCAAAATGTTGTTCAATGGCATCATATTCCTCCGGCTTATGTTTCCCATTCTTTGACACCTATCACATTTAGAACAGAAATAAAATGCATCTTTAAAAAGAGAGGGCCAAAAGAAACCAGATTGAAGAACCTTAGCTGCTGTTTTCTTGGCACCAAAATGACCTCCACATGCAAATTCATGACTAAACTTGAGTATGCTTTGCTGCTCATTCTCTGGGATACATCTCCTTATGATTTGGTCAGGGCCATGTTTGAACAGATATGGATCATCCCAGAAGTAATGTTTGGCTGTGGCAAGGAACTTCTTTCTTTCCTGAAAAGTTAGATCATCTCTCAAAACACCACTAGCAAGATAATTGACAAGATCAGCATACCATGGTTCTTGATCATCAATGGCAAATAGTTGTTCATCTGGAAAAGATTCATTGAGGGGCAGGACATCCTCAAACTTGTGGTTACCATCAATGAGACGAGAGAGATGATCAGCAACAACATTCTCACACCCTTTCTTATCTCGGATTTCTAAATCAAATTCTTGCAATAGCAATACCCATCGAAGCAAGCGTGGCTTAGCATCCTTCTTGGTTAACAAGTACCTAAGTGCTGCATGGTCAGAATATACAATCACTTTAGAACCAACAAGATATGAACGAAACTTTTCTAAAGCAAAAATTACAGCAAGTAACTCCTTCTCAGTTGTTGAGTAATTGAGCTGAGCATCATTTAATGTCCGGCTCGCATAATAGATTACATGAGGGAGCTTATTCACTCTTTGACCTAGAACTGCACCAAGAGCATAATCAGAAGCATCACACATTAATTCAAAAGGTAATGACCAATCTGGTGCCTTGATAATTGGAGTCGATGTTAGTTCTAGCTTCAGAGTGTTAAATGCATCCGAACAATCTTTATCAAAGTTGAAAACAGAATCTTTAGCCAAAAGATTGCATAGAGGACGAGTGATTTTGGAGAAATCTTTAATAAAACGACGATAAAAACCTGCATGTCCTAGAAAACTCCTCACACCCTTCACTGAAGTAGGGGTTGGCAAATTAGAAATCAAATCAATTTTTGCTTTGTCTACCTCAATACCTTTGCTGGAAATAGCATGGCCTAACACAATACCTTGCTTCACCATGAAGTGACACTTCTCCCAATTCAGAATTAGATTAGTTTCCTGGCATCTTTTAAGCACTAATGACAAATGGTTAAGACAATCATCGAAAGAGGATCCAAAAACTGAAAAGTCATCCATAAATACCTCAATGAACCTCTCTATCATGTCTGAAAAGATAGCCATCATGCATCGTTGGAAGGTAGCTGGGGCATTGCATAAACCAAATGGCATTCGTCTATACGCAAAGGTTCCAAAGGGGCATGTGAATGTTGTCTTCTCTTGATCCTCCGGGGCTATTGCAATTTGATTGTAACCTGAAAAACCATCAAGGAAACAATAATGTGAGTGACCAGCTAGCCTTTCAAGCATTTGATCAATAAAAGGCAAAGGAAAGTGATCCTTTCTAGTGGCAGTGTTTAGCTTCCGATAATCAATGCAAACTCTCCATCCCGTGATGGGTCTTGTTGGCACCAGCTCATTGTCCTCATTCTTGACCACTGTGATACCTGATTTCTTTGGGACAACTTGGATAGGACTCACCCATTTGCTATCTGAGATAGGATAAATGATTCCCACATCAAGTAATTTGAGTATTTCAGTTCTTACAACATCCTTCATATGTGGGTTGAGTCTCCTTTGGGGCTCACGAGTTGGCTTGGCATCCTCCATCAAAATTCGATGCATGCACATTGTAGGGCTTATTCCCTTGATATCTGCAATGGTCCATCCGATGGCATTCTTGTGCTCTCTCAAAACTGTAATCAACTTATCCTCCTCTAATGGTGAAAGGTCAGAAGCTATAATGATGGGAAGGGTTTCTGTCTCACCAAGATAAACATATTTAAGGTGTTCTGGAAGAGGTTTTAGCTCAAGTTTAGGTGGCTTGACAATGGAGGGAACTAGTTTAGTGGAGGCAGGTGTAAGAGGTTCAACAATGGGTGAAATGGAAGAATCGAATGGTTTCAAAACCTCAAGGGCAGCCGCCACTTCAATGAACTCAGATTCATCATCAAGGTCACCTAAAGGTTGTGTCAAAACAATTTCTAAAGCATCATCAGATTGTGCCTGCACAAACTTAGACAAAACCAGGGAATCCAAACTATCAATTGAAAAACAATCAAGTGAATTAGAAGGATGAGTTAAGGATTCAAACACTTTGAATTCTATGGTTTGGCCAAGGACTGTCATTTTCAGAATGCCATTTTTCACATCAATAAGAGTGTTTGCTGTGGCCATGAATGGTCTTCCAAGCAAGATAGGCAACTCACGATCATGAATGGGTGCATCTTCCATGTCTAACACTACAAAATCAGCAGGCAATATTAGCTTATCAACTTGAACCAAAATATCTTCAACTATACCTCTAGGATATTTCACTGAGCGATCAGCTAGTTGTAAGCTGAGTGTGGTGGATTTTAACTTTCCCAAACCTAGTTGCAGGTACACTGAATAAGGCATTAGATTGATACTTGCACCTAAATCCAACATGGCTTTCTCGACTCGTTTATCTCCAATGGTTATGCTAATGGTAAAACTACCTGGATCCTTGAGCTTAGGAGGAAGTTTTCTTTGAAGGACAGCACTCACATTTTCAGACACCAACACCTTCTCATGAGGACTATACCTTCTTTTGTGTGAGTTCAACTCCTTAAAGAATTTAGCATAAGTTGGCATGTTCCTGATCATATCAAGTAAAGGCAAGTTAACATTGACTTTGCTAAGTATATCATAGATTTCAGTAAAAGACTTATCCTGTTTCGTTTTAGCAAGACGTCCAGGGAAAGGAATTGGTGGCACATAAGGGTTCTCGGCCTTGTGCAATATAGGTGAAATTGTTGACTTGCCAATGGGAATTGCTTCTTTTGGTGTCGTCTCTTCCTTGTGTTCATCACCTGCATTCACGACATCATGATTAGTAACTTCTTTGCCAACTTTATTATCAATAACCTTACCACTTCTGAGAACTGAGATTGCTTTGGCTTGCTCATGATGCTTGGGATTCACATTTGGCTGACTAGGGAATTTTCCAGGTTCTCTTTGATTCAAAGAATCAGCAATTTGTCCCAATTGAATCTCCATCTTGGTAAGGGCAGCAGAATGTTGTTGAAGAGCACCATTAGTAGTTTGCTGGAATTGCAAAGTATTTTGGGCCAACATTTTGACTGTGTCCTCCAATGAACTTGGTTTAGGCTGGAATGATGAACTTGCTTGATTTTGATTTTGATTTTGATTGTTGCTCCAAGAGAAATTTGGGTGATTCCTCCAACCAGGATTATAAGTGTTCGAGAATGGATCATTTCTTGGCCTTTGGTTGTAAGAATTCATCATGTGGGCTTGTTCTTGGACAAACTCAGGATAAGCATTACTAGCTGAACACATGTGAGTTGAGTGTCCTTGAGAATTGCAAATAGCACAAACTTCAACTTGAGGAGCTTTAGGGACCATATTGAGCACAGCATCAAGCTTCCTTTGTAAACTAGCCACCTGCGAAGCAAGCTCATTGTTAGGACTAATCTCATAGATACCAGCTTTACCTCTTGTATCTTTGTGTTGAGCATTGGATCCCAACATCTCAAATATGTCATATGACTCTTGAGCATTCTTTTTCTTTAAAGCTCCACCTGCAGCATTATTGACAGTAGATTGACAAGTTTCGGTTAGTCCATCATAAAAAATTTGCATTTGTAAGTATAGAGGTAACCCGTGATGTGGACATTGCATTAGAGTTCCTTTGAAACGCTCCCAGCATTCATTGAATGGTTCGCCATCATGTTGTGAGAAGTTGAAAATCTTGGACCTCAAGGTGGCTGTCTTTTGGGCAGAGAAAAACTTCTCCAAGAACTTCTTAGCAACAGCATCCCAAGTGGTTAGTGATCCAGGGGCTAACGACATCAACCAAGTCTTTGCTCTATCTTTCAAAGTGTAAGGGAAAACCCTCATCCTCAGATTTGCTTCAGACACATCCTTCAAAGGCAAAGTACAAACAACAGTATAAAATTCTTTAATGTGAGCCAAAGGATCTTCATTAGGTAAACCATAAAAAGAAGGAAGCATTTGAAAGTGAGAAGATTTAAGCTCATAGTTTCTAGCTTCTGTGGACAGCAAGATGCATGAAGGTGAATTTGGTATGATTGGTTGAGCAAGATCCTCCAAAGCAAGTTGGTCATTGGCTGCCATCTTTTCTTCTTCTTCTTCTTCTTCTTCTTGATCTGAGTTAAAGATGTTGAACAGAGAGTACTCTTCTGAGCTTGTTGAATTGGAGGTTTCGGCTTCTAAGGGATTGAGAATAGATTCAATGGCTGCCTCCCTTGCTTTATGAAGCCTTTGTTCAAATTCAGCCAGCGATGGTTGTGGTGTACCACGGATTGGTTGGATCCTAATGGTTCCGGATTGAGAGTGTTTCTTGACCGCTGATACAACTTGTTCAAGCAATAGTTTGCTCGACATGCAATACCTGAAAACAAAGAAAAACTAAAGAAAGTAAGCAATAGTAACAAGACTCTTAATCAAGTCCCCGGCAGCGGCGCCATTTTCTTGTTGGACAGATTTTACTCTATCTATTTCTCGCAAGTGCACGAACCAATTATAGTATAGGAATGCAAGCACGAGGTCGTTCCACAGAGACTTGGATGAAAGACACTTATTACTACTACTTAGACTCACAAATAATCCTAAGACTAAACAGAATTTAAATGAGGTTGTGTTGAGTTTGTTTGGAGTAACAACTACAAAAAGGGAAAGCAAATAGCAAGTGACTGAAAACTACAAAAAGGGAATGCAAAATAGCAAGTGACCAGCAAGTAGATGTTTAGAAAATTTAGAAACAAAGGAGACAAGCACTAGGGTTTCAACTTCACCATGACAATCCAATTTCAAGCAACAAGTTAACAATCACCTAAATTGATTACAATTTCTGGAGTTCGTTCTTTCTTATGTATGATTATCCATATGGTGTTTGGTTTTAATCAAGTACTCAGGAAACTCAACTTAGCTATGGTGTTTAGTCTAAGCTATGAATCTGAATCCATTAAGCTTAAGAAGAACACAAAGGAACCAAGTAAACATTTAAACATGGTGTTTGTCCTAAATGCATTACCCACTCATTCACTAATCGGTTCAAGAGTCATATGGTGTTTATGTAAACTTGAACTAGATAACCAACATGCATGTGTTCATAGTGGCCAGTTATTTAAACATGCATAAAGATTCAACTAAGAACAAGTGAATGAGACCAGAAAATTAGAAGTAATCAACAAAGGTTAACATTAACTTGAAAACATGAAATTGTCTTGTCAGGTTACATTGAAACCCTAGCTATGGTAATTAGTTACACTCCATTAATGGAAAAGGCATTTGAATCATAATAAACATGGAGAGAGTAAGAAAAACCCGTGAAGAACAAATTATGCTGTTGTAGAGCTTCTCACAACTTCCACCATGTATGCTGCAGCAAGAGATGAAGAGTGGTGCGGATGGTATGGATTGTATGTATTGTGTTTGGGAGAAGTGTATGAGGCTGTGGTTGATGAATGTTTGAGAGGGGATTGTGCTGGGATGAGTGGTCTGCTAGGAATTGGAAGAGAGGGATTGTGAATCCCAGGATATGATTGATGAAAATGTTTGGAATGGAAGTGGTATTTATAGGGAGAGGGAAATGAGAAATCTGAATTGAATATGGCTAATGCATACAACACTTGTATTAGAAAATCAGAATTGGTTGTTGCACTTCACCAATAAATCCCACCAGCAGCCATAGCTCATCATCAAGTCAGCATGACCAAGCTTCCATTCAGAAACCAATAGCTCATGCCTAGCTCACCATGACCAAGCATGCAATGAGCTCATCTTCCTGTCAGCATGATGAACAACTTCTTGGGCTTACGAATTGGGCTTGGCTGAATCAAATGATGACTTTAAGATGTCCATTTCGAAGTTCAGAATGTCTCTGATCCAACCACACAAGAATTGGCCCAATCCAAGCTCAGATGAAGAAGATAAGTCCGAAATGAATTTCTAACTCAGTCTCCCGTTTTTGCACCATTTTGCTTCAAATGCCTCAATTGATACCTAGAGCTCAATAAACTGAATAACAAACACAAAATGGATTAAAAGCATAAGTTTTACCTAAAAACATAGCCAAACAATAGGGTAGAGTGATACAAAATGATACATAATTATGCATTGATCATAGCTAAAGTTGAGAAGTTGTGTAAGATACCCAAGAACATAATTTCTAATTAGCAACAAATGATTGAACTTGTTTAAGTGAGCATCATGTGATTTGGTTTCTTCACAACAATTGATGAATTCCTCTTCACTAAAATAATCTATCTTTGATGTATATTTTTCTTTGATTGATCACCTTTGAAAACATGCTTCTTGAGATTGTTGGGATTATGTGTATCCTCATGTTTTCCTAAGCAACAAATGGATGAAGTAAGAATCATCCATGTGAATTGGTTTCTTGAATGCCTAATGTAAACATCATACTATTAGGATTCTTGTGATGTTCATATTCTCCTTGAACTTAATGGGTTTTTCTTGTAATTGAATCGAAGTACTAAGCACACCTAGATTTGGTTATAGGGAAGGCACAAGTATTGTAGCACTAACCCTGCACTTTACTTATATTAGAGAGAATCAATGTGTCTTGAGCCACTAATCCCGATCTTGATTGCGAACATTTTCATCAATATGTTTAGAGTTCATTACTTGAGTATCCATGAACATTGGTAGAATTGTTTAAGGTGGATTCCGAAACCCTAGTGTTTGTTATATTTTATTTTCACACTTTCATTTTCATTTCTGCCATCTTGTTAAATTTAGAGTTCAATTACATTCAAGCATTAGAATTAGGTCACTCAAATCAACAAAACACCCCCCCCCCCCCCCAAATTTGTGTGTGTTTGTGTTGTTGGAAATGTTGTGTGTTTTCTTCATTGAATCATGTTTATTTTCGTAACTGTTTTTTACTTTTGGTCTGCGTTCTGTTCTTTGTTTTTCTGTGCTGAATCCAACCGTATAAAGAACTTGAAATTTGGACAAACGGTTGGAAAGTTATAGGTCAAAAACTGGATAGAGGTCGAAACTGAAAAACAGAGAAAACGAATTTGCCAAAAAAAAGACCGGTCGTTACTGTTCAGGCGACCGGTAGCCATCCAATCTGCCAGAAAACGACCGGTCGCCAGCCACTGTTCACAGGTGATACAGTGGTGATAAAAGGGTGATAGAAAGTGTTGTTTGTGTTTTTCTTTGGTTTCTTGTTTTGTTTCTTTTCTTTTACCTTTCTTTAGTCATTTTTAGTTTCCAATTTGTTTTGTGTATGTGTGGTGTGTTAAATAAGTGTTCTTTACGTACTCAAATTAGAACTTGTAGGAAGCCGACAGTTCTTCGTGGGATTGACCCCGTACTTACATAATCTATACCTCAATAGATTCGTGCACTTGCGGGTATTTTTAATTGGTTGTTTGGACATTAATTTGTATCGATTAAAAAGTACAACAGGTGGTCATCAATGTGGTCAATAAATGTGGTCCAAATAGCAATACCTTTTTTTTATACATATTGCAGAACTCTTTAATAAACTCCATTTATACATTGTGTATTAACTTGACTCATTCTCACCGCCCATAGTTTGGGGTAGGGCTATTTCTCAAATTTTGTGAAAATGTTGAACTAAAAAAAAATGTCATCGCATTTACGCTAGATATTGTTGATAAATGTAAATTTTCTCAAGATTCAAGTATTTCAATAATAGTTGCAAAATAAATAAAATAAAATTCAAAATACTAAATTATATTCGATACCGGGACATAGGGGCGGAGCTATTCATAGGCCTGAGATGGCCTGGCCCCCCCTGCCATCTTCTTATCTCTTTGACTATATAAAGACTATAGTGTAGATTGCACAAAAAAATCCCATAGTTTTAAGCTTGTGGCCCCCCCCCAAATATCAAACTCTACCTCCGCCATTGCCGGGATAAGTTTCTGTTAAAAAAAAATTTCACTTATTTGTAGAAACGTGTGAGACACCCTTGGTAGGAGAACAAATATGGAACAAACTTAGAGAGAGAATACACGGTTCTCTTTTCATATTGAATATTATGAAAAGGAAAAATGCTAGGCTTACCACATTTTTCATAACATCTTTCTAATAGAGGTGGGCTCCATCTCTATTAGAGAGGTGATCTGAATGTGGTATGAAAAATGTGGTAAGCCTAGCATTACCCTTATGAAAAGTCTAGTGCTGAGAGCACACTTTGCACCCTCTGTTTTGCTTTCTTTTGCATTTGAAATCTTGATTATATGCCGGATTAAAAGGTAAAAGAATATATTAAACACGTGCATGCAGAATTTGTAGCATCTTATAAGGAATTGTACAAAGCAAGGCTGGTCTTCTCCCATGTACAAAGCAACATTCTCAACTGCAAAAATTATAATGGTAGGCGATCGTCATCATGCAACTCACCAATACCAACAAAACTTTTTGTACAAATTTACATAAACAAAAACTCTACTCGTGGCACAAACATTCGCTCTTTCTAACCAACAAAACCCAACATCCTTTCCTTTCAAGTCCTTCAATCTTATAGTCGGTAGTCCCAAACAAGAAGATGATGCGGCAACCTGTTTACATGGGCTCATGTGCTCTTCCAGGTCATTGTAATGATCAAAACCATTCATGTTCCATATATATTCCTCTTCGATAATCGAAAATTATTTGGTCATTATATTTTAAGAATGTAAAGTCCCATATTGAAAATTCAACAAAATAAATACAATATATAATGGGCGGTTCCACTATTAATAATACCAAGTCTTACACCTACTGATGAGTTGAGTTTTGCAGGTCTGGTTAAGTCAATATCAGTATTGGCCATTGGTCCGTATCCGTCAACATAGAGGATAACACTTGAACTGAATGATGTATGTATTATTTTTCACTAGAAGTTGATGACTTAGATGGTAGCATTATTATATTACAGAGAATAAAATATAGAAGATTGAAAATTATCTCCTGTTCTTTGGATTGAAAGGTCATTGTATTCTACCAAACTAAAATTTACAAGCCCGACGACAATGCCCTTTTCCAACAAATCAGAGCCGCTCATCTGAATATGGCCATAGTTTTGTTCTGACCTTCATCCCATCAGATTCCTTCCCAAACGAATACCCAAAAGCCACTACCAAATTACCAATATCCAAAAGCCAAAAGAAATATAAATAACTCTCCCCAATTCCAAAAGTATTTTCTCCAAAAATGAACACAAATCTTAGAAAAAGAAATTCTGGTTTGCTCCTTATAATGCCCCTCTCCATCCTTCAAATCTCAGCAATATCACCACCAAAATTATACAATAAATAAACAAAAAGGGGATCCTTGTAAATTTCTTCTCTAGCAGTTTACATTTGGCGTTATTCAACCGCAACCAAGTACTATGGTAAGTCACAATCGTTGGATTCGCCTCACTTTTCTTACTTGAATTAAACCACAAGGGACAACTAAACCAAAGCACCACCCCCAAAAGCTTTACAACCAGCCAATTAAAATTCTCCTTTTCAGGCTTCCAAGTTGCAGCTTCTCCAACCAGCCAGCCCATCCAAAAGCTTTATAAATGCCAACGAAGGGAAGCTCCCTTTGAGCATCTCACTGCTACCAATCAAAAAAATCCAACTAGATCAAGTTAGCTACTAGCTAGATCTCAGTCTCAAAGTTTCTAGCAGCTGCCATGGCTTTGGTGGTAAGAGTTTTCTTGGCTGTGGTGCTGGTGGTGATGGCTGCTCTGAAGGTATCCCATGCAGCTGTTCACAAGGTGGGAGACTCCGCCGGGTGGACCACCATTGGCGGTGTCGACTACAAGAAGTGGGCTGCCTCTAAGACTTTTCATGTTGGTGATGTTATCAGTGAGTTTCTCTCTCAATTTTCTCCATAAGTTTTCTCAGTTCATTTACTATATATTTTAATTTTTCTGCATCTCTTATTGCTCCATAAAACAGTGCGTAGTAGCATATAATTATGAGCTCATATATAATATAATTGATATTTATAAATGCAACCTTTTGTTGGGGTGTCTCCATGATTGATATATGTTGGACATGCTTGCCCAGACAAAAGGCTAAACATCTCTTTCTAAATCCCACCCTCACTGACCCATTATGCACGCGTGCTTTGATGCAATATTATAGCTTTACATTCACGTTCGAAAAGGGTGCAGCAGCACCACTATACATCTTACATTCTATTGATACGAGCAATAGTCTGAACTACTCTAGTTTTAAACTTGGGTGCAAATGGGTGGATTCACTGTCTTGGCCAACTGGTCTAACCCAAGTGTGCCTACTTTATGATTTTATATCATACAAAATGAAGAAACTAAGAATAGCTAGTATAAATAATTAAGCAAACCTTTTTTCTTTTTTTTCTAAAAGAAAAAATCAACCAAATTAAAAGGAAAAGGGTGCGGATATATGTTAGGGTGTTAGCTATATAGCTCAAGCTTTGTGTCAATAACTGGAGTTTGGTAATATTAGGCAGCTAATTTACCTGGCAATTTAATGAAATGGTCCAAAGCAAGGTTTTGCTTATTGGGCGCTGTTCTATAATTCTAGAAATATATCTCATTAGTCTCTTTTTTGTGTTTTTGTTCTTTCTTTTCCTTCTTTTGTGTGGGATATCAATGATCAGAGTTCGAGTACAATTCTCAATTTCACAACGTAATGCACGTTACACATCCCATGTACCAGTCATGTAATGCCAGTGTCCCCTTGGACTCCTATGCCACTGGAAACGACACCATCACAATCACCACCAAAGGCCACCACTTCTTCATCTGTGGAATCCCAGGTCACTGCCAAGCCGGCCAGAAGGTCGACATCAACGTGCTCCGCCATCCTTCCGCGGCAGCTCCAACTCCTGCATTAGCCTCTCCTGCTGTTCCTGTTGCCCATGCACCGGCACCAGGTCCCAACATGGCTGCTCCATTAAAATCTGTGAAGGGGCAGTTTGTTGTGCTAGGGTTGGCAATTGCAACACTTGCTGTTCTTGTTTCTGGTCTCGCTTAGTTATGATAATGAGGGAATGTCCCTCAAGTTTATTGGTTTATATGGACAGTAATTTGAGAGTCTTCTTACGGCTATTTTTTAGGTGAGTGATTTTCATACTTAAATATACAGATTACAGAACTTTTTAATAAATTCCATTGCTTAAAATTTTTGTCATAATGTTGAAGAATTGCAAAAATATTCATCACTTTTGCACTGCCATATGTTGCTAGTGAATGTCAGATTTTTCAGGATTTAAATATACTTTCAATTTCAATAGAAATTGTCCCTTTGCAAGCTAAATTAACAGGGGAACATATCATATACAGTGTACTTTAGTTAAATGCTCAACGTAGGAAATATTTTCCACCATTCATCTCCAGAAAAAAATGCTTCTTCTTTTTTCGCTACATAAAAAATTTCTTTGGTTCTTATGGGTTTTGGTTACGACAGATTTCAATATGGTTTATAACAAAATGGGGAAAATCTCTCACTTTTTCAGAACAACAATTGAGGAAAGCTCTTTGTTTTACTTTTAAATTAAGGGCGGTCCCCGTCCCGGCCCGCTCCCCCCCCCAAAAAAAGAAAAGCGTTAAGATCAATTCATAAACTAAATTCTAAACAATGTTCGCTTTCAACATAAAGACAAAAATTCTAATCAATGTTCCCAAAAAGAAAAAATGCTGTTACACTAGGATGTATATTTCAAACCCAATCCTGGAAAGACAAGATGATACCCCAAGCCTGGGGTACAAGTCCTAATTACGGGTCCCGATTCTGAGTTAAAGATCCTAAGTTCAAGTTACGGGTTTTGAATTTAAAACTCGTTTAGTTCAAGATTTATTTATAAGCTTGTGAATGAGTTTATAATTGCGTTCTCCTAGAAAGATGCATCAGAAGACTGAAAGCTGAAATGCCTTTCACTATAAATCGTCTGTAACAAAACAACTCTGATAAATTTATCTCTCTACATTTCTGTAACACTAGAACTGCCTGAAGTACAATGGATCACATCCTTCCCAGTTGTGAATTCTGTAACCCATCAAATCTTTCTACATTTCTATGTCATATTAATCTGTTGTGTTAACATTATTCTTCCAGTTACATATGTTACAAAATTCAGATGGGTGTGGTCCATTTATCCCGTGAGGGGAAATAATTAGTGAACTCTAAGTCCTAGAAACTATGGTGAACTGACAGAGAAAGCCGGAAAGAATAAGATTTAGGTGTAAAGAATGGATAAAGTGGTAAAGAATCAAGTCTTCTACAATAGCTGGACCTCGTCTTATCCGCCAGACATGCAATGTTATACCAGAAGACTAGTGAGAAGTGGGCGCTCCACATCTCCATTCCTTCCAACCTTTCTTTTATCTCGATGCCGAGCTCTGCCATCAGAGAATTAGGAAGAGGATTAACAAATTGAAATTAAACAAGATAACATGCAGTTTTGACAGCATACTAAATTTGGCAAACAGATTGCACTGTCAAGTTGCAGACCTCTGTGTGAGGCAAAATAATAAGTTCCACTGGAGAAAGGATCTATCTGAGCAGTCCATTGAAACAAGCAAGAGCAACATGTTTTGATATGTAAAGCTCAGAAATCCTCCAAATAAAAAGATAAAATGACTGACAGCCTCACTGCCAGTCAAATATGTCATTCAGGAAACCATATTTAACAGTTACTCTCTGTAAACTAAAAAAACAATTCTCCTCGATGTAGTTTAATGAACATCCGAACTCACCAGTAAGTTTACAAGTCCCCATCACTTCCCAACTGCATCCTAGAATTGGACGGAACTATCAAACTAAATCACCATTAATATGACCCAATACAAGATTAAAACTGACAGAGAAACAAATAACCATACTTTTAGATGGCTTAAGAACACCTGAGCAACAAGTATTCAGCTAGTAAGTGCATTAAGCACACTCCACCCATTGATAAGCAACTGTGGATTCAACTTGTGTGTTGTTATTACAGGTGTTCATTGGCTTACTTTCTATCCAGTATATGCAAAAGGAAGTGCCACACGGTCAAAACCTCTAGCAAAAGAGGCAGAAAGAAAATTGAAAATTATGTATGCAGATGCTTCAGTATATTATACTAGGAAAGCTTATAAGACGTGCATTATACCATCAACATGTAGAAAATTGAATCATCTCACTACTATAAGCCTTAAGGAGAAAAAGGAAAGGATAATCCCAATTGACGTGGAAGAAAATAATGAAAGATTCATGGCCTAAAAGCTAAACTAGAAAGACACCCTCATAATGCCACTATACTCAGTATCAAACAACACAATGTGCCATGTAGTCTCATATCAAAATTATGAATTATATAAAAGAATAAAAGCTTCTTTATTTTTCTGGTCTGCAAACACATATTTTCTCAGACATATACATCTAGGTATCTTTGTATTCTAGGTGCTAAAAAATAGCTAGGACTTGAAATCCAAACTCATGCATAGCTCAATCAGTAGTTTACTTTCTTGACAGCATGATAGATGTGTGAGAAATTCAAATCTCAGACTTGTTCACTTGTATAAAGCTTGTCCCTCGTGTGGTACTCGGCTTTTTTTGAGAAAACTTTACTACTCACCCACACACCAAAAAAGAAAAAGAAAAAAAAAAGACACTGGCAGCATGACCACCTTATACATTGAATCCAAATTTGCACTTGAAGGCCACAGACAATGCCACAAGCTTTTCCTATCAAATTTGGATTATCCCATGCACATCTAGCGATTTTGAGATATTTGACATGAATAAAGCATCATAGAGACCTTACACTAGTCGATTGGAGCTCCATTGAAGCCGAATCCTCGTTTTCCTGCCACACAAACTTTCAAAAGTCATTACTTGGACACCAGTGTTGGTAGAATGTAGTAGGGGGATGGATGGCAATACCTCAATCAATAAATCCTTCCTGGTAATCAAGCCAATCACACGAGATGGCCGGGGTACAACAAATATATGTCTCAGACCCAGTTGGCGGAAAAGATTATATACCTGCATCATCAAGTGCAACATAAATCTAATGAGACTAGAACTATGTGACATGGTAAGAAACTAGGAAGTCTTAAATTGCAACGAAATTCTCGCCTTTGTCAAAGACATATCCTCAGGGACAATGTAAGGAGATGGGTTCAAAAAGGGGGCAAGATCTATGTACATTTCCAAGTCATCTGAACTAAGATGTACATCATGTATAGATAATCCTTTACTGGAAGCAGGTTTCACAAATTCACTTATAGTGTGCCTGCAGTACAGAGGATCTGTCAAAAATCTCATAGTAGAAGGGAAGGGCCAGACTACAAACCAACTTCAAGCCTCCACTTGCCTGATAGACCTGGATTCTCTTGGATCACATGGCAAGGGACTATGCTGGAAATCCACCTTTGACTGCAGAAGTACCAACAAGTGACTGCATCACAAACCGCATGCTAATGTTAATTTTTAGAACATTTACATTCTTCATACATGAAATCAGACGTAAATGTGAAATATATAAACACCATACCTACGCAGCATTAGTCCAATGACAAGTGTTTCTCCATTTCTTGCATGATCAATCACCTGAAATGAATATAACATGAAACACAAACTTATATATCAAACGATAGAAAGAGAGGGGTAGAGAGAGGGAGAGAAGAAAAAACAAAAGCATAACATACAGGGAAGCCATTATGGTTGTTGCTCCGCAAAATGGAAACCACATCTGCAACCTTAACAACACGAGGGAAGGAAATAACCTACACGGAAAGAAAATTGAGCACAGTGAGCTTACTATTACAATGAATAAAAACAAAAGAGTAAAGAAATCAATGCAGTGTGGATCGCCAGAGCACAGAGACCCATGTACAATAGGTTCAAAATGAAAAATGCATCAAACAAAATAAAGAACACGGTGTTGAACTTGAAATCAGAAAGACCGCCTTGTGATGTTATTAAGGTATGGGCATCCACTTTCATATGATAACAGAAGGTTTTTCTTTCAACTTTCTTCTCTGCCTTCATTTTAATGTTTTCCCTGTTGAGTGAGAACTGAACAAAAGGTTCCCTAGCTTCCAATTGTCAGTTATCTATCACCATGATATCACCCACAGAACCCATTTTCAAAAGATTCACCCACAGAACCCATTTTCAAAAGATTCAAATCAATTTGGCTCATACTTGGGATAGGCGTCTTTGAAGTTGAATGGATCAGAGTAGGCAAGTTCAGGACAAGTGAAAATCTTTAGGCACATTTATACATGGGCTCCGTACTAATGTATACATATGAGGGGTCAGTCATGCTAAATATGCTAAATTAAAGTGACATTCACCCTTTTTCCAGAGGCCTCCTTCGCAGTCATCTTCCGCATTTGGTACTTGGGTCTTGATTCCAGTAGTGGAATGCTCCTTAATCGCGCCTGTTCTTCATACAGGCCTTCATTGAAAGCATCACCAACAGCCTGCAAAGCTAAAAGATTTAAGTCTCTCTCCACAGAGTCTATTAGTATAATACAAAGTTTCAGAAAGTGTACCTTTGAAATAAGAAGAACAAGCATGATAAGAGGCAAAAGTTTCAAATTATTGGTGATTTCAACCATAATGACACATAGAGACACTGTCATCCGCATTGAACCTCCAAGAAAAGAAGCCGCACCGAGTAGTGCATATCTGCAGAACCAGCAAGCATAAAAGTGCATTTAGTTCAAAAGCTCTGTTAGTAGTATAAAATGTTGCAGATTAAATCTGAGTATCAAAGATCATAAAGGCTCAAGAGACTCACGTTCCCTCTTCAATGTTGAGCTTCTTGTTGTAAACTTTAACAACAAACATGCCAACTAGACGCCCATACGTTGATCCTATCATTATCCCAGGAACAAATTGACCAGCTGGAACAGCTGTACCAAATGTCACAACTGCTAATGAATAAAACATAACCTGAAATGCATTAGGAAAACAAAGTCACGCAAAAATAAAATTCAAGGGAGCAATGAGAGAAAAAATCTATGGGAACTTAAATAGTCAAATTACATTTTTATTGAAAAAGTTCACCATCAGGCTGCCCCGTAAAAAGGACTGCCAAGACCTTAGAACAGTATCTTAGAAGGCCCATTAGTTTTAGAGTTAAAATTCATTTTCCTAGGGTAAATATACTTTCGTATCTTAGAAACTCCACGCTCCTTAGGCAGTTTCCAATCTTCCTACCTTCTATATATTATTTTCATACTTCCAGGGATGTCCATGTGCAAGTACTAATTCATGTACCTTCATTTGTTTCTGAGTCTTAAAATTTCCTTGTTCATTCAATTTTTTTGCCAACTAAATCGGATATGGAACAGCTACCCCTCTCAAGGAGTGTGAGATTTTGTCACCATGGCCAATACATAAGACCAACAGTACCCAAATGACAAAAAACCAACTAAAGACAAAAAAAAAAAAAAGTTGTGTGTGAGCAGTATACATGCACAAAAGGCAAAAGCTAAGTAAATAAAAGCAATACCAAGAAAGTCAATAAACTTTGGGCACTGTACTCATGAATTGTTTTTGCACTAAACAAGTTCCTGATTGCATCATCCTGCAACAACAAAAAACAAATCTGTAATAAAACGAGCGATGAGACCTGCAAACTTATACGCAAAGAAGATAAATTATTCCAAAAATTCTCAAAACCTGAGTATTGAAGAAAATAGTAGCCAGATCATTGTATTCCTTGTCCTTGCTGCAATAAAACTGGAAATATACTAGAATTAGGAATGGATATTCTAAAGCAGCCTCAAAATTCTCAGAATTCAAACACAAACCCAAAGCTACTCAACACTTAAATGAAGATGAAGCTTACTAATAAAGCAAGATGTGTTTTTAATCTGTAAGAGTAACTTAGGCTCACATGAGAAATTCTAAATTGAAGTCTTAAAAACAACTGCTGAGCTCTCCCAAGAAAATTAACAATAAGTATTTCTGATATCTTTTAAAACCATGAAACGCAGGAGGCTTCCGCATGCACTGAGAAACTCCAAATAATTCACAATTTAATCTAACAATTATCTTAAAGATGTACTTCGTAACCTAGTTATTATCGTTCTTTTTTATTAAAAGAGTAGACACGTGCACCTTCAGGTTTAAGTTGGCTATGCAATATCCGCATCGTTATATGACCATGCGTGAAAATAATAGTAAGGTTTATTCAATTCACGCTAAATACAAGAAAGAAAGAAAAAATCATCTCAAAATAGTTGAGCAAATAATTATCAGTCAACATCTTACATTTACATAATTCCCATACATTCCTGGAGGCCTTGGGCATTCAATACCAGAATCTGGATCTGCTTCAGGGCATGGACTGCATTTTCTTAAAAGGGGTAAACCAAAGGAAATAATTGATGTTATCAGAGAGATGAGGCATGCTTCAATTATCTGCATTTTGGGGTTCAGCAGGAAGGGACAAGAAGAGAGTTGAAGTCAACCGTAGAGCAACATGGCACTATTTGAAGAATATAAATTTCATTGACAACGTCAAAAACCCACCTTGACTCGATTCCCATTTTTGTGCAAATAATTCCGGCGCCAGTAAGCAATATAAAATGTGAGCTGGTTAAATAAGGCTCCTGAAAAAGAGAACAATTTGAAAATAAAGTTTAATTTCATGAGAAACATAAAACAGAAAAGAGCATGGACACTTTCATAGCTCAGGCAACAAACACATACCCAGTAGACCTCCAATAACTCCAATAACCGCCATCGGCAAGAACTCCTCAAAAGAGTAGTCCTCTTGACCACTAAATGAAATTAATTAGGATGTTAGAAAAAGCTAAAAACTGAGAAAAATTACAGAACTAAGAAAGTTTTAGATCTTTTCAGAAAAATGAAGAAAGTTTAGATCTTAACTCTGATATGTCCCATATTATGAAGCCACCTGACCCAAAATGTCCACACTTCCCACTCTTACACCATCCCATTGCAGTACGCACCACAACAGCCACAATAGCAGAAGTAAAAAAGACCCTCCACATAAGTTGACTCTTCCACCTTATAACAAAGACATAAAAGTTGATGAAATACAAAAGAAAAATGCTTACAAGAAAATGAGTTTGAAATATTTTTTAATTTTAATTCCACAATACAAGCATATATAAATATAATAATCTGCATGAATCCACAAGAAAAGCACACATAAAACTGCATATTTGAAGAAATAACTTCTTTTTTTAATAGAAACGATTATATTGATAAACAAGAGGAAAGGCAATCCTCAAGTGAACTACAGACAGACATAAATCACACTCCTAGGAGACAAGAAACTAAAAGACCGAAACACAATGAAACATAAAGACCCACACACCGGCAAGAAATAACTATAATAAAAATCAGACATTAACTGCATGATCAAGAATGGAACTGCATTACCAAGATGTAACTTCCTCCAATGCAAATAGTACGCCGCCAACAGGAGCTCTAAAAGCAGCAGAAACTCCGGCTGCACACCCACAGGTTACCTTTTCAAAAAATCACAAAAATGCAAAATGAGTACAATTTTGAGGTGCATGACTTCTATCACCAGAGTTGGACATATCTAAGAATACCACGGAAGATGGTAAAAACAGTACTTGGAGATTTTTAACATAACATACAAACATACAATAAATAAACGGTTCGGGACTGTTATAGGGTGCCTACGTTTTTCTTTCAACAAAACAGAATGCCATATATGAACTAGATTCTGGATACCATCAGGGGAGGACAAAGAACGACAGCTACAACTACAAAGCTCATGAACTTGACGACTAGCAAGTATGGAAGCTGTGAATAGAAACTAGTCAAAGGAGATTACCATGCCAATGATAAATTCGCAATGGAATTTGAAAAAAAAATCTAGTTCCAGGCAGGTGAAACTTTTAGAGTTCAGACAATAAACTTGAAAGTCATAAATCACTCACCAGATCCCGACGATCTCTGTCGCTATTAAAAATTTGTAGCCACCTGGATCTTAGATGGTATTTTGAAGATCCACCCTGTATTCAGATATAACCACAATAATTTTTAAAAGAAAAATTGTAATTAACTCGGACACTAGAAAGATATTATAATATGTGACATTAAAAACATGGTTTTTAAGAACTTATGCATGACAATTAAGATTATAAATATATAAAAATAAATAAAAACAAGAATGTGCAAACAATTGCCAACATACTCCAGAAGTTGAACGAAGAACTAATTAGAAGCCGTCAAAAAGAGCAGTATGTATGTGCTTACTTGTCCAAGCAAAGAAGCAATACAAGCACCAGTATGAACAAGAGGGCCCTCTTTGCCTAAAGCTAGACCACCTCCCACCGACCCAATGCTCCCAAATATCTGCGCAATTTCCAGAAGACTATAACTCAAAGTACATTATTTAAATCTCAACAAATAAATAGAAAGCCAAAACAGGTAATCACACCTTTCCAATCAAGGTTCTGAAAAGAAGTATACCAGGCATATCAACCCCTGTACATTTGATTAACAATCAGCAGGACGCTTGGCTGATAAAATTAGCAATACTCAATAGAAATACATTAAAGTCCAACTTACCATTCAAATATCCCTTGATTTCTGGAATACCGGACCCAGCTGCTGCGGGTGCAAATTGTGTAACGATATATACAGAGGAAAAAACCAAAACTAAGTTGATTAATATGTATACCAAAAAACCAGCCACATATGATTTTTGTATTATAGCAAATGTCAATGCAAACTTCCATCCTGCAAAGTTCTCAACGGAAAGATTGATGAAAACAGCGGCTAATCCAGTGCCTGAAAGCAATAAAAAAGAATTCATAAAATGAATAGAAATTCTGAGGAGTTAAAACCAAAGTAAATAGACCACCAAACAAAATTTTAAAACTGAATTCTACTCCAATTTGGATCCTTTGAAGTGACACTACACAAAAGCTAAACAATTGGTGCCACAGCAAATAAATGCTTACCGATACCGATGAGCAAAGCAAAGAACCACTTCACCATCACATAATATCCAACATAAAGCTTCCCTCTCTGCGCCTGTAGATATCAAAACACACAAAATTAACGCCTTAAAAAAAACGAACATTTCTACAAAGTTGACGCTCAATTAAGCTCAGAAGTGTGACCTGTTCATCCCAATAAGCGTAATTCTCAATGACTTCATAGTCAAGGCTCTCGATGCTGCTCTCGTCGCTCTTCTTGATGAGGCCGACAGTGTCAGGCTCGCCGTCCTCTGAGTTCGGAAGACGAGACCAGGCGAGCTTCGGCCCCTCGATCCCGTTATGCAAATGATTCGACAGCATGATTGCTCCAAACTCGGATTTTGGATCAAACCCTAGAAATTCCGAATTCGAAACCGGAGCCGGTACAGCATAACCGATCGGAGATTAAAGAGAAGTGAATTGAATTAACCAAATCTTATTCGGAATCCGAGAAAGTGCTTTTGAAGAAGAGAAGAGAGAGAGGTGAGGTGTTGGCTGACTTTGGCGGTAAAAGTTAGAACCGTGAGTGACTGACTCTCTCTCTCCCTCTCCTTCGTTCTGTGTGGCTTTGTTCTGTCTTTTTACTATTTTCTTTGCGTTTGTTTGACTGTGACTCTGAAAACCGATCGCTTTGCAACGAAGCAGGCGTTACGCGCTCAGGGATAGGATCTTCTGCGGCAGCGGTTGTGTGAGATTTTGGGGGTGTAGTGAATGGACGGCTTGATGGCGGCCAGGGAATTCTTGAGATCGGCGGTTATATAAGCAAGGCGAACTTTGGAATTTTGGAATGTTGTGCTGTTAGCGTGGTTGGCCTGGGATACAAGTGCACAGTAAGGTTGAGGGTAGTAATGTAGGGGAGGGTAGCAGGTAGGGTCGGTTGAACGGAATTTTGGACTTACGGTTGTGGAAAATAAAAAATGTGTTTTTTAAAAATAAATATTATAGCATAGTGGTTGGTGACTTGGTGCGGTGGTGGGGACGTGTCCAACCGATGCGGGCAAAGGCGCATGGTTTATAATCATTGTTTAGTCCATGGATGGACGCCGCTATATCAATGTCGTCTCTATTTTTGGTAATATGAAATAACATAGAATTGAACATGAGTAAGTAACAAGTATATTTTTGTTTCGGGCATATTAAGATCTTGAGTACCATTCTAGAAATAGAAATATATGAGCAGTGCTAGCTAAAGGTGCATTTTGTTGCGGGTTTTTGACACGCTAGGGTGTTATTTGAGTTTGAATTTGAGACCACCGATCTGTAAATCAATGTCATTTTTCATTTAGCTTTTGAATATACTAAATAAATAGAGTTATGTGTTAAGTGTGATAGAAAATGAATGAAAAAGGAAAAGAGAGGAAGACAAGTGAGAAAGGTAGCTAGCATTACTCAAAATAATATTAAGTGATTATAGCAGTTGTTGCAAGGCGGTTATAGCTCAGGTAATTACGAGCAAATATTCATGCATTAGAGGTCATGTGTTTGAATTTCTCCTTCTCTCGTTTGTACAAAAATATACATAAAAAAAGTAGTGGTTTTGCCGTATTTATATTGTCAGACCATATAAATGAGGACAATGGGTATCTTAACTCTTTTAGGGGTTGAAATTGTCACCTAAATACTTAGCTAGGCTAGATTTTGGAGGGTATGTTATCCCTGTGTGGTTAATTTCCAAAAATAAAAATGGCTCTTTTAGTGGTCCATGATGAAACTCCATTCATTCTACTTTAGTGAGCCAAAAGTCAGATATGAGGGATTTAAGCACGCAAACGATCGGCAATTGGCAATTGGTAAATGCATTCCAGGTCTGAGGTCACGACTAATAGTACCGCCAATATAAAAGAGTGATTCTACCATTTCCTCAAAGAAAAACAAAAACTTAGAAAACGAAAAAAAAAACAGAATTTCGATGTCCTATAAAGAAGGTTTGTGGCTTCAAACTTCAAAGCAGCCAAAAGATGCAAAGTATTATTATAGAAATAAGCTGTCATAACATGTGATGAACAACACCAAACAGAACACTTATCAGTCAAAACTAAGTCACAACAAGGTTTCAGTTTTCCTTTGACATAAAATATAACAAGACTTTCCCATCTACCTCCTCGCCTATATAAATTATGCTCTGAAAAATAATGCATGTTTATTAAAATAATATAATTTTCTAATTTTTGGAACATTGTATTGTAATGAGTAAATTGATATTATTATAATATTTTCTTTTAGAAACAAATAAAAAACCGAAGCAAGGTACAAGACACTTTGACCTGTGTCTTCCATTACGTCACCTCCAGAGAATCTCTGATGCTTGGCGTGGCTTGGCTTGGCATCCTTTCTCTACTCGGTTGCTTTTGTTATTTTTCTTTTCCATCCTATACGTGTCACTCCTTTTTCCTTTTTCCATATTTTTCTTTGAATTCTTTTGCGGCTGGCTGGGAGCATCAGTTTAGCTGATCCTCATACTATCACTTAAAGTTTTGAAGGGACGGGATCGGAAGTCGAGAGCTCTGAATACATAGTTGATATCTCTTTTGCAAAGTATTCCTTTGCTTGAGGTCTCTTGATCTGAAGAAGTCGAGAAGAAAGTGAGAATGTGATGTTAATTCATCCATGCATTTGCTATCAATCTTTTGAAACTGAACACTTGCCTTAAATGTTGGAGTGAGCAGACCATTCTCTAGCGTGAATGGTTCAAGCACCAGTGTCACAGCTTTCACAAATTCAAAACCTCTCAACTGAAGTGAAATATATAGAATTATTTATTAAGAAAAAAGTTCAAAGCGTAAATCTGAACAAAGTGCAAGGTAGCCCTGAGTGTGCTATTAGAACACTTGCCTGAGCTTCCCTGCCAAGGGCATCCAAATCAGCCAAAACAGCTGCCCTTGCTCTAGGGTCATTGCATAGTTGCCCTAAATCTTGATACTGCACCCACACCACCAGAGAACCATAAATAAAATATCAAATTTCTGCAGCTAATGCCCATGTCCTTAGACGTAGAAATAACTGAGGGAGTAAACACAATTCCCTCAATGTGCACCTTATTTTAGTTAAATTAAGGATCCCTTAGAAGGCCCCTTTATGCATGTAGATGTAATATTATAATATTCTTATTTTGTTTATAGCACCAAACCTCCAACACCTCGATCCTTGGAAAGGTAGTAAACTTCCAAATGTGCATGTTTTCCCTTTTCTCTCCAAATAATAGAAAGACGCCAAATCTAGACTTTGTAACTAAGATTTTTGCAGACTTGCTTCTTTTTTTCATATGGAAGTTCTAAAATTAAAATGGGCCATGATAGTTGGATAGAATATGCAGGACGTTTAAGACAAAATTAGTTAAGTGATCTAGATGAGTCAATCGCTGTAAACCTGGAAGCAGTAATTCTATATGATCAGACATATATGTGATGAGACTATGTTTACTCGTCTACATACCACTATTTCCAATGCATATATGCAGGGGAGAAAAGATCTATCGCACTTAAACTGCTTCTAATTTGTATAAATTTTGACAAGTTAATGCATGAAGATATCAACTAGTTGTAGGTAAATGGAAGGCCAAATACTTTTCTATGTGCATGTGCAAAAATGTAAACCAAACTTTACTCAAGTCCTAGAGCATAGAAGTTATTATTTTCATTTTGTACAACCGAAATGTCATATCTGACCTTAATGCCTTCAGAATCAGCCCATGCTTTCAAGACATCTGGGTCAACTGAGACAATTGCTACCAAAGAAGAATTTAGGCTGTCACCTACCAGTAGCAGCAAATAAGAAGTCAGCAGCCCATAAGTATGTGTGAGAGAGAGAGAGAGAGATTGTAAATTCTTATTTCTTACCATGGACAAAGCACTGGGCAACAAACTTGCACTTGGCATAAACATTCTCAATTTTCTCTGGAGCTATATACTCTCCTTGTGCCAACTTGAAAATGTTCTTCTTCCTATGGGCATACAAAACCTTCAGTTACAGGCTTAAGGCCACATGCTAAGAAGACACTAATATGCTCTAATCATGACAAATCCTGTAAGTTTGATAAATATCTCTCTATATGTGAGGTAAATCTTCTTTTTTCTGAATAGTTCCTTTCTCTCAATAAACCTCACAGTTCGTTTGACCCTTAGTAAAACCATACAATATAAACCCATGCTACAGTACATGTCTGATGCTAATTGTCCAAAAATTTAGTGTAACTCATTAAGGGCTATCACCAATTCAAACGGGTTTTAGCAGCCTTATATAAGATGATAAAGAAGCCACTATTGTAGCAGACATATATATTGAACTTCACAGAGTTACCAAGTTGAAATTTTCACACTAAGGGCTCATTTGGGAGTGATTCTAGATAGGCCAATAATCACTTCTATGGAGAATCACTACTCCATATAATCACTTTAAGTGATTTTAAGCAATTTTGGGAGAAGCACACTTTAAGTGGTTTTAAGTGATTTTATGGAGAAGCACCTCCCTTGTGCTTCTCCCCAAAATCGTTTAAAATCACTTAAAGTGATTATATGGAGAAGCATGGGAGGTGTTTCCCCCCACAAGTGATTATGGCCCGCTCATAATCACTCCCAAACAAGCCCTGAGAAGGTGCAAGGCAAATCACCTCAGAGTTATCAGGTTGACTATATCCCTTTGCAAAGTAAAATTATGCATGGGCAACCCCCATATGTGGAACGTATCACAGTTTGAAAATATAAAGCAGAAGCAGTATCAATAAATCTGAGACTACCATTTAGGATGGTATGATCTCACCTATCAATGATTTTCAGACGACCTCCTGGTGACCACAGCCCAATATCTCCAGTATGAAGCCATCCATCTTCATCGACCACTTCTCTCCTGCTCATTAGGAATATATTATCCGACTAATTTAATATCTGACTAAAGGAATATCATTTAAAGCAAGATTTAACAGGTAAGTTAAATACGTCTGCACTTCATCTTTGTGATAGCCTTGGAAAATAATAGGACCCCTGACACAGATTTCACCACGAGGATAGGGTTGATCCTCCGACGTGTAGTTCATCTCGGGTACATCAACAAGCTTTATTTCTGAAATCAAAAATAGGAAATCAAATATTAGCCCAAGGTAAGAGCAGAATGTATAAGGTGAAATAAATCTTATATGATGAAAACCTTCTTTTCTACACTCTTTGATTCCATGGGTAGAAATGTTAAAGAAAAATAAGAAGCTAAAATTTGTGGTCCGCATTATATGAAATAAACCTAACTGATGCCAATAAATAGGTGTGTTAAACTCACAGAATCAATGGGCAATAACTCACCACAAGCTGGATTAGGAGAGCCAACATGGCCAGATAGGTTGTCATCCCCATCCATAGAACTAATAACACAAGAAGTCTCCGTCATTCCATATCCTTCACTTATTTCACCACCAAAGCATCTGGAAATAAATTGTCAATAGTTATAAGCCCAGTTGGGAAAAAAAAAACCAAAAAAAAAAGAGGAAAGAACAAAACAATAAGATAAAATAAACAACCATATGTGACTCCTTCTAGGCATTCAAACGACTTACATCCTTAAAAATTCCATGACATCAGGAGACAAGGGTGAAGCACCTGATGCCATGAAACGAACCCTTCCTCCTAGCTTAGCCTTTATCTTATTGAATACCAATCTGTCCCACATGGGGGACGGATTTTTGCCTAGAAGATTCAGTAATGGTACAATCAGTAATTATGAAATCACATAACACAAGATAATTTTATAATTGAAAATCAAACAGTTCAGACTCATCCTGTCAGCTGTGGCTAACAGAAAGTCCCAGGAGATCATGAGGCAGTACCAAGCAAACATTTCAGTACATCTCATGTTTCGAGCTGCTATATTTCTACATCAAATATAGAATATCACCTATTCACTTGTGGTTTTCTTTTATTTTCCACAATTCTAGTTTTGTATTATATCAAAACAATTAGAAAGTAAAGGAATTTGACTTTACACCTTAAAACCATTAATAGAAGATCATTGTGACTTATTTAATATAACAGCGTTGAGTAGGCAAAAGAAGTTTCGCAGTTTAAGCATAATCTGTTGAGAAAGTCATAGACACAATCTCATGTTATAATCCAAAAAAGGATCTCGTCGATAATACACTTTACCACTTAATAATGCTTGCTTCTTGGCATTGTAAGCAGCATTAAATAGCCTCTCCCTCAGCACACCGGATGTCTTTACTGCATTTGTAATTCTGAATAACCAGGACATCTGAATCAATGACTGATTAACTATATTTGTTTCTTTCAGATGAAAAACCACATAATTATGTGATGACTCAAAGACTCATCACATAATTTTGAAAATCATTTTACCCAGCATATATTCTGTTATACAGCCTAGGAACACTGCAGAAGATGGTAGGTCTTAGAGCAGTCATATCGTCCATTAGCTTCAAATTATCCTGTATAACAGTTAAATAAACCCTGTAAGGCTTGTATCTGAAGATATTAATGCCTCAGCTACTCTAACATACCAGCAAATATTACAACAGGTAGATCTGCAGTTTTAAAAGTACTAATAGGCCACAGGACGAAATATTTAAAAAATAAAAATGCTTAAATCAAGTCTCATACCCCTTGGTAGAATCCAACAGCAACCCCAAAATATACTGTCATGACCTGGTTAGCACGTTCATAAATATGCGCCAAAGGAAGATATGATATGTAGCTGGAAAAATATAAGGTAAGTTTAGCAGAGAAAAAACAGGGTGTATGAAGATCAGAACAAAACCTCAAACGAACTATTGTATACTAAGCACCAGACAGCCAATGATACTCACACGTCAGACGGGTAGAATTTGATAGCCATACTGGCCCCAGCAATATTTGCAATCAAGTTTCCATGTGTCAATACAGCTCCCTAGCCAAACGATAGTATTTGGAATAGTCAATTGTTAGAATATTTGGGATGATACTGTAGATGTGGAAAGCTTTTAACATAATCTTGTATAAGGAGGAGCCAGCCAGCCCTAGAATTCTTAGGTGCTGTTTTTTATTCTTTTTCCTCTTCTCCCTCAATTTCTCTTCCTTTCTTCCATAATATCCAACATAAAAAGAGAAATCTAAGCTATATATGTAAATATAGAAGTCAAATCATTTAATGGAAACCCACTAACTTCATCAGAAAGCAAAAAGTTCATAGCAGTTTAAGTTGTACCTTTGGGGTGCCAGTTGTACCACTTGTGTAGCATATTGTTGCAACATCTTCCGGTTCTGGTGGGAAAAAAGGCTGAAGACTACTACGTCCCTAAAAGGATATGACGAATATGAAGCACATCACTCAAACGTTTTTGAAAAATTATACCATACGTATGGTATCCAACTATGATAACAGTCATAATATCCGTGTAGCAACATGTGCATATAAAAACAGCTCATGTGCGTGTGTGAACAGACTCTGCATTGGAATATGCGAGAAGAAAGCCTTACCAACCACATGTAAGGGGTAAGTTTCATTGCGAAGACAAGGTATAAAATAGAAAAACTATTCAATATGCAGCTATGAAAAAATGTAGAGTGCTTATACTATGGGTGTGTGTCTGTGAGTTCTTTTAGCATGCCTGAGTGGATTATCTTTATGTTAGTCTTAGTACAGAAAAACTTTCATATGAAACTTGGATACATACCCCATCCTTAAGAAGATCATTTATAGGATCTCCCAAAACTTTCCAAGGATTTGGTTGATTCGTAGGAAAGAAAAGAATTACCTGACTAAGCAATTTTGAATATGTTACAACCTTCACTCCAGTTGATGATGGAAGTGATGGTATTTGATCATCTATACCGCCAACAACCTGTATAATAATGAACGAAAAATAAAGCATTAATTTAGAAGATATATAATAAAAAAGTTGCGAAGTCAAGATCATGATCACCTTCAATAGTATAAAGATTCATTTATACTATGAGGTGTATTCTCATACCACAATCAAGCGTACAGTTGGAATATCCGCCAAGAAGCTCAACAACTGCAATTCCAAATGACAAGAATCAACGAAGGAAATTCAGAGCCATATAATATAACAATGTCGAATTTAATACTTAGCATGACTACAAATATGCAGTCCTCTACGATGATCTACTAACAAGAAGAGCAATTTCAATCACGAAGAAGGCAAAAAGGCCTTAAACGATGTCACTGAAAAAGTGAGAAATGATACACTAAACTAAACTATACCTTGACACTAATCACGGCCAAACATGAGCCAAACGCCAAGGTTAAAGAAGTCAGCACCACATAGTTGAGAAACAAACATTTCTCTAATTTAGGTGGATATTGTGATTGTTCATATTGTAGCAATAAATTTTTAATGTTCTCTTGTAAATTTGTTCTTCTCTTCTTATCTCTTCCTTTTATATTTTGCACAACTTAAGGGTAGAGAGTAAAGCATATTTTCCTGTCATTATTATAATGGTTTAATATCTACATTAATATCAGGTTTATATTCCATGATTTCAAACTAAGCAATTCATAGTGATAAACTCTACATTAACATCAGGTTTATATTCCATGAGATTTATCAAAACATCAGGTTTATATTGCTGATCCTATATGCATCTCCAAAAAATTTAAATAATTATCAGTTGTCGTTGAATACTCTACATATACAAAACTGAGGAAGAAAGAAAGTAGCAACTCAAAAAGATATCATTAAGTTATAGAGCACCCTGAATAAAGAATAACTTAAACTCACACTATTCAATGTTTCAGGCACACAAAATATAACTTGTACAACAGCATGATTTACAATGTACTTGACAGCATCTGGACCTGCGAAAAATACCATATTTAACTGTAACATCTGAATACTAGACCAAGATCGGCAACATTCGAGAAGAGTAGTACAAACCTAGAGTGTCATATAAAGGAACTGATATGTACGAATATGCAGAGCAAGCATGATCAACAATGAGCCACTCAGGTCTGTTGATAAAATACAACCCAATGCAAGCGCCCTGCATTTATAGAAATAAAAGAACGATAGGATTTGACATTAAACAGCATGGAAACTTCCACTTGGTATTTTCAGATTACTTGAGAATTCTCAAAGAACTGGTTACAAACATAAAGTTCAATAACAGAATATATATTGGAACCATAGAATTATTAGTGAAAATACCTTTGGTATTCCATGATAAATTAGGCCAGAACCTATTGCTGACCGTGCAGTACTTGCTTCTCCATATGTCATCCATTTGTATCTTGAAGGGAAAAAAAATTGAATGCAAAAGGGTGAGGCTTCCAAAGGAATTTGAGAACTTTATTTATATAAAAATACACTCACTCTCCAACTGTTCCATCAACCCGAATTCGTGTTCCCAAATATTTGTAATCTCGGAAAGTATCAACTGCGTGCCTAAAATTCACAAAATTTGATGGAATCATTTAGAAAAATTCAAGGGAACTAAATACAGAGTGGTTAGACATGTTGATATTTGTAGGGGAACATAATTGTGTAATTTAGCAAAAAGTAGGTGCCTCACACGAAATTATCATGCAGTGTACCAATTTCAGGATGATCAGGGAATCTACTAACAAGCTTCAATGGGGAGCGTGCAGATCTGCCACCACATTTTTACAAGATTAGCCAGAGGACTTTGTAGAGGCAACACATACAAGAAGAAGGGAATTTGCCCACCTGTATACATTCCACTTTCCTGTCTGTAATTTCTCTGGAAGCACCACACTGTACCCTTGCTCTGTTAAGAAATTAGTTGTAACATTGCCTGATATTAATATATGTATTTATGCCAATAAGTTGAACATTTTAGACATGTTTTTAGATCTGATTGCAGATAACCTTTGTCAAGCTGTCTGTGTTCAGTCTGTAATCCACCAAATAAGAAAGAAACTTAAACCTTTCACACAATCGCATTTAATTTCCTATCCCACTTGAAAGCCCTAAATTCCCGCTCAAAAATCTGTTTCCTGAAGCATCTTTTGAGTAATAAACTTATCCGGTAGCACTTTCACAACTAATTTTTATCCCACAACACAGGATTCACGCAGTGAAATATCCCATACAACAAGGTAACGTAATGGCAGAAGCACCTACGCTCTACCGACGTAAAAAATAGAAATATCAGATGAAATCCAGAAGCACACTGGCATTTGGACTTGTGATTTGAAACGAGGGATTTTGATTTGAGGTATTTAGCTTCAGTTTTGTTTGCATAAAATGTTCTAAAAAACTAAAACAAAAAGTTGAAGCTTTTTATTGTGGATGAGGGGGAAAAACTTTATACTAAAAGAATTACAGAGTAAATTTCATATCATAAACTTTTCAGAAAACATCTATATATAATAAAAAATTCCAAGTCTCTAAAAAACCCAAAATTTCAAATTTCAAATCCAAACGCACCTCATAACGGTCTAGCAGGTTCTTAAGTCAATTATTCAGAAAGCATCCTCATAAACTGGGCTCAAGTGGGCCACATAATAAAGTTATCAAACATGAAATCAAACGGAACATAGCACCCTTTGCTGAAAGAGTAATCAAAAAGTTAAAACGGATGATCAATAATCAAAAAGCTCACACATCTACCAAAGCCAACGAAAATTAGCGAATCACAATTGTTCTGATTCTCAAGGCCCTCAAGATTAAGACACGACAATAATCTACGAGCAATACTAATGAACTGTGAAACCCAGGTCCACCACCTAAAACGAGCCCTAGCTTTTTTGTACCACACCATTAAAGCCCCTCACTTGGACCAAAAAGAAGCTTTGAGCTTCTCCTGCATACTACGCGATCATAAAAACCAAAATTCAGCTGAAAAAAGAGTGTGTGAGAGAGAGAGAGATGGCGCACCGGAAACAAACTCGCCGGCGGTGAGATTTGGCCGGAGAAGAGACTCAGAGTCGACGGCGGCGGTGGTGAGGTGGCCGTGAATGGCTTGAAGGCGACGTTGAGCTGGCGTTGAATCCATAGGAGGAGCTTCTGGTATGTCTCAGTTGAAACTCGATTGGTCTCGTGAGTGTTGCTTTCGTGTGTTGGATTGGGAGTAGTTGGCGTGATTTTTATCTAGTGAGGTCAGGCTCCGTAAGCTCTTTTTGTTTTCTGTTTGTTTCCCGGGAATATCCGAGATAGAAAATGCGGGCACGCCTTCCAACGATGGCGATCAAGAGATTGAGATCATGTAGGAGATGGATACGGACAGAAATGAGAATAACGGCAGATGAGGAAGGAAAAGAGATAAAGAAGTAATAATTTGGTGTTTTTTTTGCTTTCTGTTTTTGGTCTCAATAATTGGCTTCGTTTCGTTTTGGCGAGGAAATTATGTCGATTTTTTTACAGGAAATAGTCAAATCTGCTTCTTTGTTCTTTTGTTCTTGGGCCGGCCGTCAACCTTTGTGTTCGAACCTTTTTTATGCCTTTTAAGTTTATATTTATCCATTTTGGCAGATAGTTTTCGAATTGTGGTCCAATATGCACCACAGCACAGGTAGAGTTCAATTTCAATTCTTTTCTTTTCTATTTTTTCTGGTTTGCTATTTTCATGGGTTTTTTGTTTTTTGTTTTTTGTTTTTTATTTTTATTTTTTTTGGTCTAAACCACGAGATGGTCTTGGATGAGCCCCAATTATGGGTGGCACTTTTAAGCTTTAACCACAACCCAGACTAATTCCCGCTCACACCGGGTCGGCCTGTGAGGGGTAAAGTGCTGGACAAAGTGGTGACTCCATACGAGAGCAGGGATCGAACCCCTAACCTCTCTTAAGGAATGAGAGTGTCGAACCACTCACCCCAACCACCTTGGTTTGTTTTTTATTTTTTTACTTTCATTGGTTTGGTAAATATGATTGCGTTGAATTTGTTATTATTTATTGCAGTGGGTAATTTTAAGGTCGGTTTCTAGTTTTCAATTTTCAATTTCTAGTTTTTTGTTTTCATTTTTTAAAACCTGAAAACATGAAACTTGTTTGCTAATCAATTTTAGTTTTCAAAAAAACTAAAAACATAAAATTCGTTTAAAAGTTGTTTGGTAATTGTTTTCAATTTTTAGTTTTACGTAGAACTAGGAAATTACATTTTTTTTTTGGTCAAATTGTGAATTTGAAGAATGAAATTGCATGTTACAAAGAATTCGTAGTATTTTTTAATGACTTTTTTGGAGTTAAAATGAATTTATATTTTCAATTTTCAATTAAAAGAAAATTAGTGAAAATGAAAACTAAAAATTGAAAATAAAATGGTTATGGGAAAGGGCTTAAAAAATGTGATAACCTCATAATTGGGAATTTTGTTGTTATTAATATTCCAAAAAATCATACAAGGTTAAAAACATGTATTGGTATTTTATGAAGTTGGTTTGGTGTGGTAATAATGGAGTTAAGTGAGTTTGATCTCAATTCGGTACTAAAATGCCCTTTCGTTTATTTTTATAATTTTTTAAAGGAAATAGAAGAAATTGATGTGATAAAAATGTAATTCTTGAATGGAAAAATGGAGCTCGATCTCACGAATACGTAGGCACATATGGCTCGTGAATCGAAGTTATATAGAAAGAAATTCAATTTTGAAGTTTTGGGAATTAATTTGAGGGGGTAAACAGTGAATAGTGCATAGTGAACAGTGTCAGAATTGGATTTTCTATAAATTCGCAGGTCACTATGCAATTTCCAGAATTTTCATTTTGGTCTGCTGGGTTTGACCTTTCCCAGACATGCGATTTCCGGCGGCTGCGGTGTCCAATGGAGGTGATCGACACCACCCATGTTGATTGCGAGAGGAGCATCATCTAAGAATAACCCAACTGGAATCACATCGATCCGAGCAGCAGTGAAGGCGTGGTGACACCGTGAACCTCCTTAATGAATAGTGAAACCATAACTTTGGATGGCGATTTTACTACCTTAAAATTCAAAGTTTTAAAGTTGTTTATCTCATCGAGATCTATAAGTCAAGGTAGTTTTGGATCGGTGATTATGAGATTTTTATGTCACTGGAATAGTACCCCAAACCACCGCTCACTGTGGCGACGCATGGTAAGGGTTCTTTGACTGGGATTTTGTGATAGTTTGTATTCATGGAGGTGCTGAGCACGGTGGTGTGCTCAGATTGTCGAGATTTCGTCATTTGATCAAAGATCAAAGCCTCGTAAATCTAAACCATTGTACCGAAGATGATCGAACCTTTGGATCATGTCCATTTTTCAATATGTTGTATCTGTTGTTGTTGTGAGTCTATAGGTTCAAACTGATCAAAGATCCGATATCCCGATTTTAAGTTATCGTGTTTCAAATTATGTGATGAGCTATTGTTGTTTGATAGTGCATGATCGTGCGATCTAGAATGATTCGACTGTTGGATCAGGCCCAAATTGATGCAATTTAATGTCGGGATTATTTAGAGTCCATTTGCGCAACCGGATGCAGAATCTAAGGTCGTGTGCCTGAGGCGCATTTTGGGAGTGTCGGTTGGACATGTGGGACGCACGGGACCCAAATAGTGACTTTTTGGACAATTGGTGTCATTGGTCCTATTTTGTCGTCTATAGTGTGTATGTCCTAGATTTGTATTTGTGTGGGCGAGATTTGATTGCTTTGGACCCCAGGTTTGTCTAAAGAGTATTTCCATCATTTGGGCACGGAATCTTGGATTTGCACGAGGTTGAGGATAATGTTGATGACGTGGTTGGTCGTGACATTCTTGGAGTTGTCAGTGACTTTGTTGAGTTCCAGATTAGGTGTGTCTCGAGTACATGTACCTCGATTTACGTGTCAGTGCACGATTAGTTGTGATGAGCTAGGAGCTCAATCATTATTAGAGCTAGAGTTGCTCGTTGAGGATTGTGGAAGATCTTGGATTCGTTGAGTTGTTGATGACGCAACTTGGATGAGAGGTGAGTACACCTTTTTGGATTGGGAGTAAACATTTTGTATTGTGAGTACAACCTTCTATATTATTAAGTAGGGGTGGGCATCTCATCCGAATTATCCGCGTACCGACGGTTTGGTTTGGTTTGGTTAAATAATTATTTTTAAATTTTAATTATTCCGATCCGATCCGTACCGAAATGTTTGGTTTGGTTAACGGTTAACAATATCCCTTATCCGACGGAAATCCATACCGATCCGATATTTATAATTATTTTATTATTTAAGTACTTATATATGTATCTATTTATTAGTGGCTGGATATTAAGTTATTGTAGACTGCGAAACACTTAAACACTACCTACATTAACCCTAAAATTTGACTTTCCATCTTTTAGTTTCATCCAGCCGTCCTCTAACCCCCAAACATCTTAACTTTCTCTTCTCTCTGTTAGCTTAGCCGCACAACCATCGCTCTCATCTCTCTGAGCAGGTATGTTGACTCAACATTTTGTAAGACCCAACCTCATTTCACATTGATTTCATAGGCAACATAAGAAGAACTCTTATCGTTTAAATTTTTTATTCACAAGGTATTTTGCATAAGAAGAACTCTTATCATTTCACATTGATTTCTACAGCAACCATCGCTCTCTTATCTTCTACAATCGCTCCAAAAGGTACTTTGCTTTTTAAAATTTTTTTTTTTTTCTTAGCCCAGCAGAAAAAAAAATAAGAAAAATGAAAAGGAGATGAGAAGTTGCAGAGGGACCTGCAACTTTTCTTTCTTTTTTGGTACAAAACGTGGCAAACACAATGATTAAAGCTATATGAATTGTTGCTTATTGTTGCTTATTGGGGGAGGGTTGAGGACATTAACAAATTGTTGCTTATTGCAATTGTTCTTGATCCACGATACAAAATGGAGTATCTCTTATTTAGCCTTTCCGATATAGAATCCAATCCCTCCAAGGTTAATGAGTTACAAAAAGGAGTCAAGGATTTTTTAATCCACATGTATAATGTGTATAAAGTAGCTGACCCATTGGCTGCCCAAAGTTATAGTAATAGCAATTTGGAGAGAATTGGGGATACGATTATGGTAAATGATGAAGATGATGTTGAAGCGGAAAGATTGTCTAAATTTATGAAGTTGAGACAAGTGATGGATGTTGTTGAGATAAGAAATGAAGTGGATAAGTATTTGTTAGAGCCACCTGAAAATCTTAGAAATCCCAACTTTGACTTGTTGGCTTGGTGGCAAGAAAATAGTCCAAGGTTTCCAGTTATATCCCAAATGGCTAAGGATGTATTTGGCATTCCAATCTCTGCCGTGGCTTCAGAATCTGCTTTTAGTTTGGGTGGTAGAATTGTAGATCCTTTTCGTGCTTCTTTGACTCCAAGAATGGTGGAGGCCTTGGTTTGCACAAGTGATTGGTTGAAAGCCGAGGAGTTTTCCTTGTACAAGGATCCAACTAAGGAGGAACTTGAGTTCTATGATGCTTTGGAGAAAATTGAGACTGGTAAATAATTTTAATTTTTTATATTTCTTTTGGTTTTCAATTGCATTCATATGACATATGTGTATTTTCTCATTTTCATAATTTGTTTAATGATGTAGAGGTATATTCTAGTTCTCAAATGAAAGAGAAAGTGGTTGCTAGTCCATCTTGACTACATATTGAATGGTAGTGATTAATAACCTTCCTTAATCTCAAATAACATGCCCATGTACTTGATATTTATTCTTTAACTTTGTTTTTCTTTGGCTACAGTACACAAATCAGATTTGGATTGAAGATTACTAGGCCTCTATGCTGCAATTTTTGGTTCTTTGAAGTGTTTAAACTAATTTCTTATTGTTTTGTAACGTTATTTGCTATTTTATTGTGTAGTTTCAATGTTTGTTTGTAACTTTAAAATTAAGTTATTTGATTTTGTATTTTATAAGGATAATTTGGTGTATTTGTTCAAGAACTTATGTCATGTGAAATTATTATAAATTGTATTTTTATTAGTATGTTTTTATTACGGTAGTACCGGCCTACCGACCCATTCCGAACCGAATGTTAGGTTAACCGATCTGAAGTCTACCGAAGTCTTTGGTTTGGTTAACGGAAGAGCCCTCTACCGGTCCAAACCAATCCGCGCCCAGGCCTATTATTAAGTAATGTTGTCTGTTTGTGAGTACATCATTTTGTATTGTGGTATTCTTGTGTGAATGATTACGTATAAATATATATTGATGTGATTGGTGTATTTGACAATAAAACAATGCTCAATGTGAAATGACATTTTATATTGTTTTGGTTTGGATGATTTTGGTGTTAATGGATTTAGGTAAGAATACCTTGGATCCCTTTTCTAAGTTTGCCTGATGAGGCATTATCGAGAGTTTATTAGACGGGACATTCTCATGGCAACAAGGGATAAAATACCTAGGTCAGACGAGACCCAAAAACAATTAGAGATCTATTTTATGCCATTTAGTGAAACACTAAGTCAGACGAGCCTCAATGTTATAAATTAGAAAGCACTAAACCAGACGGGCTAGGCAGATGAGCATCAGTGTTATAAATTAGAAAACACTAAGTCAAACATGCCACATTGTTATTGTATTTTTGTTCTAGCAGCCTGAAGAATGGGCTTGAGCTTCTGTAAGAAGAAAATGAACAAAACCCCCCAATACTTGAGTTCAAGAACCATGCTCCCAAAAGAGTTTTAAAAGGCTTGCTAAAACCTTAAAAAAAAAACACTTTTAGGTTTCTTTCACCAATAACCAAATAAACAAGACAAATTGATGAGGGACTTGGCTTGAGGAGCTTGTGGCATGGGAGCTAAGCCTTCACAAGTTTAGCAATTTGAGAGAGAGAGAGAGAGAGAGATAAAAGCATGAATTTCTTTTAGAAGGAAAAAGTTCAAAGTGGGAGAAGGAAAATTAGGAGGATTTCTATCTCAGAAAGAGGAAGAACAAACGATGGACATAAAAGCTGAAGTGTCTAAAGTAAATTTCAGTTTGCTTGACAAAGCTTGGTCGTGCTCTGGAATGGTGTGTTTTTCTAGGTAGAGGAAGCTCTCTTTTATAGGCATTTGGAACCCTAATTTCGTCGATCCTCAATTCCCACTTTTCCTTTGCTTCTTTCCAATTACCCCCTTCTTGTGAAATCTCTTCAACCAGAGTGTAGGGGTCACAGGTTCTTTGGGGTTCCAAGGTTTTTGAGCGGCTGGACCTCCCCATGGGGGTGAGGCGCCACCTGCTTTCCTTCTTAGTTTTCAAAATGGAGCTTACAGAGGAAAAGAGAATGGGTAGATTCATTTGTCCAAGGGGTACTCTTCTCATATGTATAGATCTCCTTTGGTCCCTGCTATGGCTCCTCGTTGACCATCTCAGAATTGTGACAGGGGGAACACAATGCTAGATTTTTTACAAAGCGCTGGGTTAGGCTTTGTGTACAGTATTGGGTTATTGGCATGCTACTTCTAGCATCCAATGGGTTTTCTCAAGCTGCTGGAAATAGCCTATTTGTTTTATTTTTGGCATTTTACTGATATGGGTTTGTCTAAGTGTTGCAGCAGGCTAGGTATTCTCATATGGCATTGGATTAATTTTCTCCCTCTCTCATGCTAACCCATGTGTTTAGGCCCAAGGAACATGCTTGAGTTTTAATGCTCCCAAGTGGCTTAAAACTTTCGTTCCTCGAACTCTCAATGGGCCCTGTGATTGCTTGTTCTCATCCATACCACAACCTTCTCAGCAAGTCCCGGGTAATTTCGTGGCTTGGGCCCACCTAAGCTTGTAGCATGGCTTGGTATCAGAATAGCAGTCCTTTGCATGGCATCGTGTGTTTATTTATCCTGCCTGCGCTTGAGTTTTATTGTGCCACCATAAGCTATGATCGGTCCAAGTAGCATCGGATAGGTTGGTGAGCATGAATTTATAAAGCCGATGCATTTTTGGCCCTTTTCCGCATGCTTGCTTGGCGTGACATGTGGCCCATGGCTTATGTAGGTGCGTCCCACAATTTTTCTTATGTCCCGATCGGGCTTCATTTGCGATTAATTATTTGTGTTGGGCCAAGAATAAGCCTAGGCCTAGCCCTGAGATTTTTGGGCCTCAACAGTTATAAGACAGGTTAGGCAGACGAGCCATAATGTTATAGATTAAAGGGTCAAAAGTATTCTTTCTTCTATTTGTCAAACAATTGAAGTATGAAAACTGCTTTTAATATAAAAGAGTTTTGTTCTCGTCAAAGACGGTGACTTAAACAGTTCTTGAAAATAAAAGAATTGTGATTGTGATGATGTGATTGATTATGATTATGATGGTTATACATGGATTGTGTTATTCTTTTGAAAGTGCATGTTGATATATATTATGTGTAAAATGACATATTTATACTGTTGATTGTGGTTTACTCATACGAGCTGTAGAAAGCTTACTGGGTTTGTTAGTGATGAACCTAGTACACTATTCAATCGTGTAGGGGCTAATAGTGCAGGTAGTAGAGACTGTGAGCAGGGTAACTGAGGTTAGGAGCAAAAGGCTCTGTTGATGTACAAGGTGTGAAGACTTCCGTTGTGTGTATTAAACTCTGAGGAGTATGATGTAATAAGTTGAAACTCAATTTATTATATGATGATGAAATGTAATATTTGACTCGGAAGATTTGAGTCTGTATTGACATTGTGGTTCAGAACGAGTTGTATTGTATTAAGGAAAAGAAAAAATTTCTAGTACTTTTGTTGAAAGTTCCGAACTTCACGTCCCAAATCAGTTTGTTTTGTAATAACTCAAGAATTATTTGTTGTTAAAAATTCGGGGCGTGACATAAAAATGGATGAAAATCCAAAAAATTGACAGCAAGTACCAAATTCACCTATTTCATATAGTTTAAGTCCTTAATTTGCTAAAAAGAGACTGTAAAAGGTAGATTGACAATTATGGTATAATTTTGGAGGCAACAAAATGGCAGATTACCATGTTTTTTTTCATAAAATCTGTTTTGAAGTTTGACAAAAAGAAAAAGTTGATGAAAGATAATCAAAGCATTAATAAGCTACTGAGTATGTAAGAACATCTCCAACAGTCTTCAATAGCTTTGGAATGCTAAAATAGGGAGCCATATCATCAAAACCCTTTTCCATAACATTGGATTAATTGAATTGAAGAGTCTAGTATGGCACAAAATATTAAAATAGCATACAAAGCTTTTCAAATTGCCTCGTCAGTCAACAAACTTCAATTTGAAGAATTTAGTTTGCTACCACCATTGGAGATGCTCTAACACTCTTGCTATGGGATGAGGGCACGTGCTGACAACAATGATTGGTTTGGTTGCAAACGCAAGACCCTGCTGAGATAGTTCCCATCATAACTTTGTAGGCAAGGAACAAGCATCGAGTTTGAGCAAGAATGTCGCCTCCCAAGAAATGGATGGAAATATATTTTAGCCAATAAATTCTGATTTTTTTTATACATTAAAGATGTCTTCTTTGCGCACAAATGTTAAAGATGCCCTAAATTTTAAGAAGAATGATGCTGCCGAAGGAGTACCAATGCCATACGCAAAAAGGAAGAGACTCGTAGAATTCTGAGAGTTTCTCCACAATGAAAATCACCAATTTAAACCCTTCATATTTCAGGTCACTCATCTAAAATATGCAACAACAAAAAAATCCATTTCGTTAAAACAAAAACGAAAACCAAAAATGTCTGCAATCAAATGGTTAAACAACTGCCGATATAGCCCATTTCTGCTTGATCCTTATATTACTAACCCACAAAAAATATGTTGTCAGCCTCACAAATGTGGTTAAAGAACTGCCGATGTAGCCTATTTCTGCTTCAAGAGCATTTTACTTCTTTTTTTTTTTAATACAAACGATAATCTAAACTACAACGGAGAAGGGGCTTTATACTTTAATCTGAATAAACATTTTCCCTCATCAGTATAATAATCAAGTTTTAAAATAGAAACAAGAACATCAAGCACATGAAATAAAAATAAGCTTTTTTTTTTTTGTCGAAAGAAATAAAAATATGTTAGACAAAAGAGAGATAAAAGTAGAAACAAGAACATCAAGCACATGAAATAAAAACTTTATAGCGATTTTGTCATTGTATCAACTTACCACTCCGAGAAAAGAGCATGGCTGGTCGAAGTTGTTACAAAACCCTTTTAAAAAAAACCCATACTTTTTAAGCCTTCATGAGGAGGGGGCAGTTGTGAGACAAAAGATGGGCACGTATATATAATATCTTGGTGGGAATATCTGCCTCCTCACGCCCAGACCTCAGCAAAGTCGTGTATATGTTTCCCCCACTTGATCATGACATGCATATCCTAATTTTATCCACAAAAAGAGTAGCTAAAGCCTACCACCACAACCATGTTCCATTCTTCTAGAACAGTTCCATCAACTGCTGGGCCACATCTGCATCAACAATTAATACAAATTAATACCTACAAGAAATAAGATAATGCAGCTACGGCTTGGCTTTCGATTAAAGCATTCATTTTCTCACCGTGGATATGGAATGGTACAATTCATTTTCCTGTCTACCTGTGATAAAAAGTGATAACAAAGCATGTATGCATACCTTCAAGAATATCTGGTGTAGCCTTGAACTCCTGCCAGACATTTTGATAAGAATCAAGATCCAAATTTAGAAACTTCGCAGCAAGGTACGCTGCTCCAGCAGCGATATGATGTGGTTTGAACTGGAGCCACAAAGAACTCCGGAGCCTGAAAAATCAAAACATAAATATAAAAAAATATAAAAAGAAGGAAATCAGTTTTACAAGGTTATGAGAAAAACACCAACATTGGCAAGGAGAGGCAGAAAGACAACATATCCAAACCAAACCATCTGAGGCAACACTAGAAAGACCAGGCAATGTCCAGTGCAACTTAGCATAATTTTCACATTGATAGACAGTACATCAGCAACAAGAGATAAACATATAGCATAAAAAGTTAATAGCAAAATAACATCAAATCAAGCATTGATCATGAGGAAATAACAGGTCATTTTCTTCTTACCAACTACAAAAGCAGCAAGTCAGGTAGAATATTTTCCAGAATCTCTGCAGGATTGCTGATAAGAGTACCAAATCTATAGCAAACATGTTATACCCATCTAGAGAACACATCAAAACTCCCAGGCCCAAAAGTGCTGCACGGCTATTTTACTCATGTACACAATTCATATGAGAAAGCAAACAGGAAGCAGAAGCGCATTGCAAACAATCAAACTTCTGAAAGCAAATCCACAATCTTCTGCTCAATGGCTGGATCTGGACAGACTTGTCAAACACATGCATCGATGCTCATTGAACATACACATTACCCAACTATTGACTTCCCACTGAGAATCATCGACTATACACATGTTGCAGGCATGAGATAAAGCTGAAATGTCATTTATAGTTTGTTCCAGCTGGTCAGTATGCGTATATCTGAGAGTGTACAACACGTATATCCTTTTTCTTATACCATCAACTAATCTATTCTATATAATATACTAAGGAGCACTGGGTAAAGCAAGGCTTGCCGAGAACTTCTTAGAACACCAAAATGAGGACTGCACCCTAGGGTTTTAACAATGGTTGGAATTTTCAGACAACTACAAGGATGAATGCTAGATATTCAACTGGGGTAGGGTGGTTAATTCTCACTAAAGAAAATTGGCTAAAATTTGTAACATAGTTCAGTAAAATCTCAGACCCAAAAAAAAAAGTAGTAAAATCTTTCCTCTGGAATCTACACTCATTGTAATTTTAGTCTTCACAAAAGCTTTTCATACCAGCTGCAGTCAGTACACATAATCTTACAACACTGGTACAAATGATCTGGGTAGCCTTTCCACCTCACCAAAAACATCCCTGGATGAAACCAAGTAGGATACAAAAGTATATGCCTATATCTTAACCGCTATGATTTTTTTTTTCTTTTTTTTTTTCTGATAAGGATATATGCTATAGAAGATAACATTTAATTCTTTTATGAGATTTTACAAACTGTCATAAATGAATGTGGAATTTTCAAATTTCAAATACATATACATTTGGCTGTGTACTTCTGTGTAAAACAAGGAATAGCCAGTCCATAGTGACAGTAAAATTAATAAGATTAATAATCATAAATAACACCAATAGTAGCATTAAGATCAAAATCATTATCACAAGTAAATGAAGATAGGAATACGATATAAAACGTAGTTAACAAAAATAATAAATTTAGAAAAGAATATATCAAAATTTATTTCAAGAAAACTGTTATCTTTTTTTTCACAAAAAATATCTAGAAACAAATTCATCACTTGAAAGAATGTTTCAAATAAAGTTTGAACATAGGAAAACTTAAATAAGATATTATAATATTGTCAAGGGCCAAAGAAATAAAGATTGCCCACTAACTCAACTGGCCTCAAAATTTATTCAAAATTGTGAAAAAGAACTTACATGGGAGTTGGGACTAGGCAATTGACAATAACTGATAACAAGTAAATGGAACCAAACAGTTCCCAGTCAAGATCTTGGCCCTGATAAATAATTGGGCAGGGTCTAGATCCAGACAAACCATTACCTGAGAAATATAGGTTAAACCAAATAGATATGATATGACACCAGGCAACTATTTCAAAATTGAGTTACAATTCCTGGCCTCCTATTCCCCATCTTGGAAAACAAGTTACATCTCAAAGCTTCGCTAATGGAGAGAGCTGTCAGCACATTTTGCCAATTTCTTTCTCATTTTCACTTCACAAGTGTTGCATTAATTTTTTTTTCAATTTTCTTTTCTTCCTTTTGGGGAGAGGGTAGATGAATGGCAATATTTTAAGGCCTCCCATTCCATTCTGTACTGGGAAAAAGAACCCAGCACTGAATACAACAAAACATCTAAGTCAGACAGAACCCACACAAGCTCCTGAGACACATGCATCAGTGGCCACATTTCTACAACAATTTGCAATTCTTGGGCCAAGGTTTAAACTTCCATCAGAAAGAGTTTGGTCGAAACTGAAATCAGACTGAAGCCCTGATACTCAAGAAGGAAGAAAAATTAGAAAACTCAGAGTGCAAACCCAGTGTACTATCTGATTTGTGCAAAAGGTTATAAGGAAAAAAAAATTCAAAACTTCCAAAACTGATGCAGAAAGAAAACACTTATCATAGCCTCCGTTAAACCTAAAGCAACCCCTAGATATCTGGTCAACTGCTTCTTGTTAGTAGGCAAAGTCATTGGAGGTGTTCGTAAAAATGCATCAAGGACAGGAAGGGCTACCAAGCACAACAAAATAAATCCTTGCCTAGTGAATGGTCTTCCTCCAAAACCTAGCACACAAAAAGCCCTGTCTCACAAACTGTATGTTTGTAAGCAGGACTTTAGAGGACTCTTTCTGAATAAACTCCACCAGAATGTTAAAAGAAAATAGTGAAAATGGCTATGGAGGTTCTGTGGCTATATTCAATAGCCAATGACCAAGTTGATGGGGCATATTATGAAAATTCATCCACAACATATCGGCAGTTCAACTTCAGAAGTAAATCAAAAAGTTTCCATGAACAGCATATCAATCCGCCAGCTAAGAATATCATACAGGTGATCAACGCTAATCTTGTGTACATCCTGCAATTATATGCATGCCAAAAGAATTAATATTCCAAAATAGCTACAAGAGAAGTTGCTCTAAACAAGGAAATTATTGAGACAAGCATCAAGCATCAAAGTTATAGAGAAAAGGAAGAAAACCAGTGTTTATCCTCCTCCACAGCCATAGGAACGCCCAAACCACAGTGAAAATCCTAAAACTAACACAATTTTGAGGAAGACATGCAAGTTAAACTGACTAAGTAGAAAGTAGCATCGTGTTAAGTTGAACATGAGCTAGCTGGTTTTACCTCTTCAACTAAGGTAACCAAACACAAACATTTTGCTGGGGGTAAAATAACGACCAAGTAGAGACATTCAACAAAATGTAAGGCTGAAACCTCGGATTGTATGAACTTACCCTTCACTGACCAAGCTTAAGGACAGATTCACCAAAACAGTTTGTGAAAGGCCTAATTTGTTAAGAATAGACGTAAGCGGATCATATGGATGCTGCACACTGAGTTCAAAATTTAGAGTGGTCAGTATCATTTGCTCAGCATCAGTCACCCGTTCCCGATACTGCTCAAACCAGTCCTGGTTAACATACAACAGATATCAGAATGCTAAAAAGTACAATTCCAATCTCAGCTTTCATGTTTGGTTTTTCAAGAGGAGAGATAAGAGTATAGAGGCTCAAAAGAAATTTGAAGATACTCACAACAGGGAGCATATAGGACAAGAAACTGAAATCCTGCTTATGGAAAATCTCACAAGACGCTCTCAACACATTATTCAAAGGGCGTGGTGTCTCCTCATACTTTGCAGAAAGAAAAAGAGCAGCAGTAGCAATCAACTGCAAAAAGAAGCACAGTCATAAACTATAATTTCCAGAGGGAGTGACAGAGTAAATCAATAACATACTTAATACATTACACAGTAGGAAATTACTAAATAGCACATAAAAGAGCAGAAACATAGGTTAAATGAGTAATTTAGAAAATGAAAATGAAAAGTAAAAAGGAAAAGACTTTGAACACAATAAATGATTGAATTTCTGAAATGCTATAATGCTGATTGTAAGAGAACAATAAAAATGATGATTATCTAAAAGAAAGGAATAAAATTATTTTTCCAAATTCACACATGGAAACCTTTTTAACTTCTATAGAAGCAATGAATTTCAAAAGAACTTGAATACTTACAAATCTATCATGGCAAGCATGTGATCGCCGAGCAAAAAACCGATGGCAGAGAACCATTGCAGTAGCGATAGTAGTTTGTGGCCTGGAATATATATGATATAGTTTGTCAATTACATAGTCTTACAAAAAGAGAATAAAACCTTGAAACTTAATGTCAACTAGCAAAATCTTTATAATATCACAGCCACTAGTTTTTTATTAAAAACGAAGACACTTTGAGAGAAGAAGCTTACAAATCAAGCCGCAATCCAAGATTCTGAAGGTAAGAACAATATGAGTATCGCAAATGTGCTTCACGCACTGCATCTATACCATCTTTTCTAGATGGGGAGTGTCTCTCAATCTCATCCCTTGACATAAAGGCCAGTTCATCCTCCTCTAATTTTGTGCGGTCACGTTTACCGGTAGTAGATGTAGAGGCATCACCATTGGACCTTGTGTGAGGAACATAGTTATTGTAGATAGAAGGGGCAAAGTCATATGTGTTGGCAGGAAGATAGTGTCTCGCACCATCACCCCAAGTAGAAGATGAAAATTTTCTCCTCTTAAACGATGGAGCACTGCCAGGCTTGGAATAATTAGAATTGTCAGTATGCTCCCTATAATTGCCCACGTAATTATTGAAGTTGTTAAAATTCCTAGAGAAACTATTGCTCCTGCTCCTGTTCCAGTTGTTGTTGCTGTGGTTGAAGTTTCTGAAGTTGTTGAAGCTTTTGAAGTCGTTTCTACTGAATGAGGGCCAATACTCGTCACCAGTAGTGCCCCCTTGGGAGCGGAAGTTACGTGTAAAAGACATTGCTCCTGCTAAATTAAAAACAATACACAAACCATGAGAAATTACAAAACTAAAATTAGCAAAAACCAAACAAGACATAGAGGTCACTGTGATCAACACTGGTTAGAAATTTCTATTCACAATAAAATTTAGGTTATGTTCATGCATTTACAATGGTTTTACTTGATCAAAAAAGTTGCTGCCTATTCACTATGTAACCTATCTAAACGTGACCTCCTATAATCACTAATAAATCAATAACAAAAACAACCTATAACTTGTCATAAGAACCAACCTGCCTCTATATTCAACCAATCTTCAGGTTCGATTTTCTATTGTCCAGTAACCAAATTTTTTTATGAACCCAGCAACCAAATTTGTTAACTCTTCTAATTCTTCCAAAATCATCTTTTGCACACGCACATATCCATAAATATGCAGGCGCATGCATGAAATAAATATGTTACTCAATAACGTAAAGATATCAGATCCGTTCAAGGCTCTTCACTTAAAAATACATAAATTCAATACAAAAACCTACAAATAATAGCAGATCATTGCAGAAAGTTAAGTAATTCGAATTCAAATCGAAAAATTAACCAACTTTAGATATCTGATTGCACAAAAAATGGCAGATTGAAACGTTTTGAACCTTAGAACTGAAAAACCACGACGACGAGAACGAACAAATAGTGAAAACAACAGAAATTACCTGATCGGCAGCGATGGAGATCTGAAACCGCGGTAGATACGATCGCAATTAGGGTTTGGGAGAAGGAAAGCGTAAAGGAGTAGACAAGAGAGAAGAGAGCCCGAAGAAGTTAAAACCCAAACGAAAGTGAGAAGCTTTATAATTTGGTCAGGTATAAGAAGGTCAGCAACAACAACCCAATCCACGCTTTCACCCCTCCTTTGGAATCTTTGTATTTCTTTTCGAGTAAAAATTTCTTATCGGATTAAATTTTAATTAAATTTCTTTTTTTCACAAGCTTTCTTTCCTTTTCTCTTTTTTAACCCAAGGGCGATAGTGTTTTATTAATGAGGAGAAAAATGTAACAAGTACAAAAAACCGGACAATGTCATAGAGGATTAGGCGAGTACTCTACACCAAATGAAGCGTAGTGGTCGTCGACTACAAAGTAGCCTACCTCCTCAACTGCAAACGGGAGAAGGAACCTTGCCTCCGATAGAATCCCCTCGTCCCCTAGGAGCATGTCAGTAAAAACTACAAATTACAATCCTCTTAAAGGACATCAACTAGAAGATCTGGCGGTTCTTCAAATCAAGTAATTGTAGTTCCAATGTGGGAAGCATAACGCGAAAAATGATGAGCCGCTCCATTTACAACATGGCAAACATGGGTAAAAGCTCTTTTTCTTTTGCTAACACTTCTTTTTTCTTATTATAAAAGCACTTTTTTTTTTGCCAAATATTATAAAAGCTTATTAGCGTTGGAGTGTTAACCAGTTAAGTTAATATGGTGTTAACTATTCGTCTGGGTTTACTCAACAATACATAATCTAAATCGTTCATTTATTATATTTTTATTGTGTAATATGTTCGAACAAGTGATTAATTTCATAAAAGTGGCACGCTATTGTCTCTACCTCTCACATTTGAGTTTTAAATAGTTCTTTTGCTATCTTTTGTACTTTTATAAGATGCTTCCCTGATGCAACGAGATATAAGGATAAAGAGATCGAACGATAACCCTACAAGTAACAATGTCGGAATCCACCAACAAACTGTAATCCACTAGAGAAATTGAGTAAACCTCAAATATATTGATTGAAAATAATATGAATAAATTGCCAAATACAACGCCATGAGTTGGCTTAAATAGAAAACAAAGAAACCCTGAAATCGTAGGAAACCTTAGGTTCTAGAATATTCTTAAACTTAGCTAACACGAAAACATTAAAAATCATGTTAGGAAAATAATATCATAATAGATAAATTATTCTTCAAAATATAAAATAAAACATTAAATTAAATACAAATCTTGACAAAATCATAATTGCTTCAAACTTCCTCAATCAATTAGAAAATCTCAATGATACGCATTCGTTCTTTTTCTAGCGCCGTAATTGACATTTAATTGAAATTTTTCTCCCTTGCACGATTTCCTTCCAACTTTGAGCCACTTTATTTTAATTAATTTTTCACACCATAATTGACCCATATTTCGTCCTACATCATTCCCTATTTTATAGAGCATTTGCTCCAACAAATTATATCATATTCCCATTTGGATTTCACCTTAATCCCCATCCAACGGTATAATGGTATTTCTGTATTAGAAAAGGGTGCGTTTTCTAAATTTTGAAGGGGGAAAAAATGGTCGTGTTTTGCATATGAATAATTGACAAATGTTGAATTTTCTCATTTCTGCATACCTATAGCTTTTGCATCTCTTCCTCCGTGGTTTCTCCAAATCTCCGTCACCAAGGAGATTTCTCCACCAAGAGAAATCAAGTTTTGCCTTTGATCCTCACGTTTATGCAAATTCATATATATATATATATATATATATTGGATCAATTTCAATCTACTATGTCGTCATTTTCCATAATCAATGAGTGGTGGGCAATGGCTCATACTAGGGGTGACCTCATATGATCTTAGCACCTATTTTGAAAATGTGACCAAATGACAATGAGTAACACAAGAGTCCCATGTTGAAAAGGAAAGAATACTCAAATCGAAAGGTCAATGTGACCAAATCAGATGGCTACAATTAATGAAAAGTTACAGCTAGCTTTGCAATCAAGGCTCATCTCCAAGGCAAAATGTTTTGTGGTAAATGTGTCTAACAAGTTCGGTTTGATTTGCAGAAATGATTTGATAGAAAAAAATTTCCCATGTCCTTTTTTAAGAGATGAGAATGGAAGATTTCTTTTTCATATTTGGTAACGCTAGGAAAGTAACTAGGAATTTAGTTTTTCAATTACACCATGTGCAATTGAGGGATGCCGTGGGGGGGTGGGGGGTGGGGGTGCATGAAAGTTTCAAACCTCTACTTTGAGGCCAATTGAGCTTAGCTCAGCCAACTGAACTATACCTCATTGGCAAGAATACCAGAAATATTTGTTGTTGGACTAAATTATTAATATGGACAAATTATTCATGAAAAAAAGTACATTTAATGTCGGCTTTGGTTTTCTATGGGAATGGAAAATAAAATTCATGTGCCAAAAAAGCATTTCATATTACTGGAATTACCAAGCATCCTAAATCATTTCCAATAACTGGATTTACAAAATAGTTAGGCAAATGGTTAGAAGAAGAAAAAACACTTTATTAAGAATTGTTCCCATATATGTCATGTCCTTTTGTCAGTAAATCTGCCTTAACTTTTGAACAAGGCAAATTGACTTTGTCAAAAGTTGCCTTGCTTCTGACACCCTCCATTAGAAAGGTAAGAAGCTTAACGTGGGGAAAGACTTCCATAATACGGGAATAACAATATTATTTTGTTATTCCCGACTAATAATGCATGACACAGATGATAGCACTTCCACGTAGTATAGCTAGAAGACTTTTATTGAACTCTTGTCAGCTCCGCACGCTACTTGTCAAAGTTAATTTGGTAATTCACGCGTTACCAGCTGAATTGATAGATAAAGAAAACCCTAATGCTTTTATATGGAGTTGCTATGCAAGATGACACTTGTCAACTTGATTTGAGAAAAGGCTTTACCTAATTGAGTAGCCAACAACATCTACAAAATAGGACCACTGTCCACATCCACATACCAAGCAGCAAATACCAATCCTAGCTAGTAGCTAGAGAATAATGCGTGAATGGAACTAACAATACTGTTGCTAGCTGGAAGAGAAGCAAAGACACCAATATTATTACTTTGGTCCTTTTCGGCGACATAGATTATACCTGATAATAACGTCCATTAGGTGTGTAGGCCTAGCTACTAGTCTAAAAAGAATGAAAAATAAAAAAGCTCCATAGGTGTGCAGCTCTTTTTTTCTCCCCCCAAAGTGTGTGGACGGAGTAAAACCTTACACGCAACATGTTTCGTACATATTTTTCTTTATCTCTCCCATCAATGATGAATCGTCACAAGAAAGATAGAGAGAAAGGTGTACGAAACATGGAATAAGAAAGTTTTTGTGGTACGGGTAATTGATGCTCAATAAATTATCCAAAGTTTTCATTTCTAAATTGGCATAAATGGTTAAGAGTATTTACTGAAGCACCAAGGTCCAAGATATACCCCCTTCCCAACTATCGCTTGGCATAAGTAAATGAGCTTCTTGGTGGACTCATATATTTAAAGAAATAAGTTATTATTATGCATTTTATATTCAAAAAAGCCGAGATAATTTGGTTCTTTTAGTATTATTATTGATGAACCGGCCACTTGTATATCGGAGTGAATTTAATTTTTTTTTTTAATGTTATTCATATTTCAATCTAGTTCCTTCCTAGGCTCCATATTATATATGAGTACCATCTAGTAAGTAACTAACTGGCTTGGAAAAATATATGAGCAAATTGCAAGTGGATATAATGCCATTAACTAGCAAGGAGAAACGTCCTAAGACTTTGCACTCAGAATCAAATAATTCAGAAACTTGAAGTCGCCTTTAATATTGGCATATATAGGATACTGTATACATGTCGATTTGTCCACGTTAAGAGTAATACCTTAGCAAAAAGGACATTAGAGAAGCCGAAATCACGTGATGCAGCACAGAAGGCTCATTCTAACACTATTTCTTTCGAACAATAATTGACACATTCACTATTTGTTTTTCGCCTTTTTGCTAAATTAAAGGTCATGGTACATTTTTGCATTCAAATTAAAGGTCATGGTGGGATGAAATACCAAACCTGTTTAAACCTAAGTGGGAAAACATAAGAGTGAAAACCTCTAGCCGCCCGCCACTCCTTTTGGGGTGATGACTACCATACTTTTTGTACCCTCTTCTTCTATTTTTCATCTTCTCTTCACTTCCCATATCCTCGTTGCTTCCCTCTCCATCATCGTCTCTATTTCGTTGGCTCGTTTATGACGTAATTTTATAACAAATCCCTGCAGATCTATTCATTTTCGGTGTATTTGGCTATCTTTGTTAAAAAGGAAAGTCGATTGGTGCAGATATGTTATCTTTTGGTACTTGCGGACAATGAGTTGGCTTTGTGACAACATGGTTGCAATATAACTGGTTTAGTTTATTTCTTTTTGGAATAAGTCGCAAAAACTCTCTTTGGGTTTATTTTTAGAATAAATGCAGTCATAAGTGTTTTTGGTTGTCAGAAAGTGCTTTTAGCTCTTTCAAAAACACTCTCAAACATTTCATGCAGGATAGGCTTTTAATTGAAATTGAATGTCGGTTAAATGGATAGCTAGCCATATTAAGGGGCATTTTGGATGCATAGTAAAGGTTCCAAAGGCCATTCACATCCAATGCAATTGACCTGTAAAACTCAGAGAAAAATGCTCCAAGTCGACCCAATGATCTATTTTTGCTAGTACAAAGCAATTACTTCATATAGCATTAATCATGGCTCTAATCTCCACTAATTTGCTGAAATATTATAGTATACGTATTCATATCTCATAGCTGGCAAGTTTAACTACAACTAATTTTGTTTTCGTTCAAGATTACCTTTTTGATGCCTCGAAAAACTATTTCTTCTCTACTATGATTCTGGGATTGGAGAGCAGATCTCTTGTCCTGAGAATCTAGTTAATTTTCCTGGACAGGGTGACCTCCTTGATAAATTACTATTTCATTATTTTTATCACATTTGATTTGATTAATTATATATGCATGAAGCAACAAATTCCCTGTGCAAAGCAAAAGTTTAATGCCAGATGGATCAACAAGGTCAAATCTACCATATCTTATCTGGCATGGCAGGGCAGGCATCAGATTTTACAAATAAAAGTACCGTGGGCTCTATGTATGATCACTTGCTAATAAATAAATCACAACTTTATGAAGAACAGCATGCAAATGATCAGATGGGCTCGAGGCTTTTAACTAGAAGGTAGTTGACCCAATAATGTAATGCAATCGGCAGATTTTGCACATGTCGAAAGCATACAGTGCATATATATATATATATAACCAGCAGCTCTGTAAACATATGATTGTGATTTGGTACGTAATTTACCGTAAAAAGATAAGTATCACTAGACCAAAAGTTGATTCGTCTCGTGTCTAAATCACGTCGAATAAAATTTAAGATTATGAATAGATGAAGATCATATAATTACTATGGTGATCATATGAGCCAGCAGCAGAGCACGCAGCGGCATGCCCTCACTAATTACAGCATGCCCGGCTTCTTCGATTCATGTAACTCTCTCTCTTTCCCTCACTGCATAACAAAGATATCTTACAGATTATAAATTAGAATAACGTGAAGTAAACCCCACCTTTCACGTTTCAGGCACGTGACACCTAACCCTTCATATATGATCTAATCACTTGTACTCTACTGTGTGTGTGTCCCTCTCTCTCTCATGACACACCACATCAGTCAGCAAAAAGAAAGAGAGAGAAAAGGTTCAAACTTGAAACCCCCATCATCCCATGTGCGCTGGTAAGAGCCCTTCCAAAACCCAGCCCCAGATCCACACCACTTTTGACGTACAAAACACGAACCACCACCCAAACTTCACATCAAAACAAAACCCATTAATATCATCCCCTCCTCTCAAACTCACAAAAACCATTATGTAGCTTCCCTTCTTGTTTTTCTTCCTTTTTTCTTTTTTGGTTTTTGCTTCAAACAAAGGTAATGGAGATGAGGATGATGAGAAAAGATGATGAGATGAACATGATCAAAGCCAAGAAGCATCATCATATTCATCATCCCCACCAAAAATCCCAAACCCTACCGCCCTCACCAACCCACTCTTTCTCTTCCTCCTCCTCCTCAGATTTCGAGTTCACAATCTCTCTCTCTCCTCGCAAATCCTCCAACACCCTCTGCCCCGCCGACGAGCTCTTCTACAGAGGCCAGCTCCTCCCCCTCCACCTCTCCCCCCGCCTCTCCATGGTCCGCACCCTCCTCCTACCCTCCTCCACGTCGTCGTCTTACAACTGCTCCTCCTCCGAAACCACCACCTCACGTGACTCCACCGCCAGCAGTTCCAACGAGTCACGTGACTCCACCTCCTCCTTCGCCAGCGACCTCGGTCTCCTGGCCGACCAGTCCTGCGGCTCCTCCCGCCCCAGCTCCGTCGCCGAAGACACCAACGACGAGTCGTTCAAGCGCTTCGGCAGCAGCAGCAGCAAGTACGCAGTGCAGCACACCGCCAGCAACAACGATGCCGTTTCGAGGAAGAAATACTTCTCCTTGTCGAGATTCTCGTCCGTGTTCAAGAAGGAGCCGAAAGTACAGAAAGACACCAATGTTCCAGATCACCAGCAGCAAAACAACAACAACATGGTGGGGCCCGGATCCAATAATGCATCATCAGCGAAGCCGAAACGTATGAGTTTGACTGCCAAGGAGGTTTTTAGCAAATACTTGAAGAAGGTGAAGCCCTTGTATGAAAAACTCTCCCAAAAACAGCAACAAAAAATGGGAGGAGTAGGAGGCGGCTTAAGCATCAACACGACCACAAAAACATCAGCAGAAAAAGGCGCCACGAGAAATAATAATAATAAAGATTGTGGTGGCAGCAGTCATGGCTTAGTTTCTCAGTCCTTCTCTGGTAACCTGAGGTACCCGAGAAGGAGGGGAAGCGTTTCGAGCTGCCCTTCTTCCATGAGGTGCTCCCCAAGCCACTCAGGCGTTCTCTCCCGTACTACCGGGTTAACGGGTTCGGGCTCAGGTTTGGGTACGAGTGGTGGCAACAGTTCAGCGTCGTCGATGGAGGAGCTTCAGAGCGCAATTCAAGGTGCAATTGCTCATTGCAAGAACTCGTTGGTGGTTCAGAGCAAGAGTGCTGCTGCGTGCCATGGTCAGTGATGATGAGATTTGAGATCCAACTTAATTAATTAATTTGACTTATATTAGAATTTGAAGAATTAATTAATTAAATTTGATCTCGTCTAGATAAATAGATCTGTACAAGTGTTTTCATGTTTTCATCTCTGCCTCTGTTTTCCAAAAGCCCGAGGTCATGAAAAAGCTGCATCTGCATGCATGACATGCATGACATGCATGTGATGTTATTTTGGATTTGGTCTCTTAAATTGAGCATCAAATTAGTTAAAAGTCTCTTTCTGCGAGTACTGTTTAGCCTCGGAACTTGAAATCTATATAATCTTGTTTAGGTTGCGTTTGGTTTCCGTTTTGTTGACCAAACATGTTAATTAATTTAACGTAAAATCATTGTAGCATATGGGACTTTGCTATGCTTTTGGCTTTTGGGGTTTTTCTTTGTAATGATGAATTCGGGTGTCATAACTTTTAGGAGTTCATGAGCAGGCCGCTAGCTAGACCAGCTTTTTTTTTCTTTCTGGAAATGTGTATGATTTTTCTTGCTTTTAACTTTTCTTCTCTGAATGAATTTGATCGAGTTCTGACTTGTAATAATGGGAAAGAAAAGAAAAAAAAGAACACGAAATGAAAAACAAAGTTTTATTAATTAAAATTAAAAGAAAAAGGCACATGGTCATTTCAGTTTGTTGAGGCTTGACTTGAGGTCAGCCATGTGGGGAGAGATTATTAGATAGGAAGCTTCAGCAGGTTGTGATTGGAAAAGACGGTGGATATTTAATAAAGGGAAGCTGGCAAAGTAATTGCCAACTTCCTATTTATGGCATTTCAAATCTAATAAAGTTTCAATTTATATGGACGATATACAGAGCATTGATCTTATAGGCTTCTCATATGGATGATCCAAATCTTTGTTGGTGGAGGTACTTAATTGGGTCGGGGCACCATTTCATTAGCCATCTGATTTTGGGGATTCTACACTCATTCATTTTTTAATATAAATGATAGTCTAAATTGCAAGGAAAAGGGAGATCACACACACACACGGGTTAAAACACAAACTCTTACATTCAATTTGTAAAACCTCTCCATTCAATGGGGTTTAGATATTTATAGGAAAGCCAAATCTAAAGTAATTTGCGCTAACCAAACATACAGGAAAACACATTCTTAAAGTGCTAAACTCATTCCATAATTAATCTTGATGCCAAGAAACAAACATAATTAAAATCTTTATATATTGATTATTGAGTTTAATATGATTGTTCCAATGAAATTGGTTAATATTATATGTCACACTAGGCACATAATGATGTGTTTTTTTGTTGAGAAATTTTAGGATTGCATTCATAATTAAGCTAAAAAAGCCACTAACCACAAAGCGCCATTAAAATAACATAGCCGTCTAACATCAAAATGAAGACAATATGGTGCGTCTCCACTAACGATCACAGAGGACCAAAGAAACTCTGGCATATGCATCCAAACTAAATATTGCAAACTCAGAATAATAATAATAAATGATAAAACTTGAAAAAACTAAGCTATAACAATACAAATAAAGTTCTCACAAAGAAGAAGTGAAAACTATATAGAGAACCCAAAGAGTCTATGTGACTTATTCTGAACATAAAGAAATCGCAAAAAGGATGGTGGTGGAGATCCGACGCTAAAACACAGGTAGATATCCGACGCCAAGACGCAGTCATTTGTGATGGTTGTAGGAACATCATGGTTGTAGGAACAGTAGCTTCCTCCTCCTTCAAAGTAAAAACGACTCTAGGATGATTTTTTTAGAGAAAGGGGACTAGGGTTTGGTATTGGACCAAAAATGAGGGTACATAATGAAGGATATTTTAGTTATGTTATTTATTCACAATTATCAAAAGGTTTTTTAAGATTACTTTGTTAATGCATTTTGGCAATAAATCGTCAAATATGTGGAGAAGGACAAATCACATCAATCGGCACCATATAGTTTGTCGTTGTCAGAGCGATGACACATTCTGAATCTAACTCGTTTCCATGTGGACCATCCATAGCAAATAATAGCAATGGATCATAAATAGGAGATCCAGGCCCTCTGAATAAACATCAACCACCCCTTTCATACCACGTACTACTACTAGTACAGTACCTTCATATATGGACGGTGGAACAATATCTATGTCTGCCAATGGACAACTCCTTTTATGCAACGTAGGTAAAACTACCGCGTGAAAATGTTTGAATGAATTACGATATCTGATTGATTTGGAGTACTGTCACAATGATATTTCGGTGTAGGTAGGGACGGTCCATGGAAGGGACTAACTTGGGATATCTTTGCTAACTTATTTATATTTATTTTATTTTTTTATGAACATCTTACTGCGAATTTTCCTTTCACTGATATCCCTCTTCATACATAATTCCTTTAAGTGAATAAATAAATAAATAAAAGAACGAATTGGTATGCTGTAATAGTTGCACCTTTACGTTCCACTTTCCAGTGCGTACATAAGGTAAATTTAACCTACTCTATTTTAAAATCATGAATCCGTCCCTAGGTGTAGGCACGTAACATTCCATGATAGTGCAAGAGTGGCCCTCAAACCTTCCACACCAACACATTGCGTCATATAAGATGGATGGAAATTAGCCATGTATAATCGATCGGAGTAGAGAAAAGTGAAATGCAGTCGCAACTATAATTATTTGTCTTCTATGGCTGGGCATAAAAGGTTTTTCACATGGTTGAAGAGAGACAAGTCACATGAACTTTATTGCACTAATTTGCGTGGTCCTTCTCCTTCCTTCCGTACTGAAAGTTTTTTTCACGTTATAAAAGCCCACCGAAAAATATTGTAAGCGTTTCTATCAAAATACAATAAGCATTATTTTTAAAAATCTGAGATTTTGGACACGTGGATCCTAGCTGAAGAAACTGATCTTTTGCAAAAAAATGATCGAAGTTGATTTTCAATCAAGTCAGAAGAAAAATTAATATCCACTGAATCGATTGATATTGATCGCTTTGATCAAACTTGTGTTCATTGTTTTCAAGATAACGAACTGACTATCTTCTGAACATTGCGCTTTTGCTAAAAACAATTGACAAGATTACTCTTAGCCAGGGACGGAGCCAGAATTCAAACTTTGGAGGAGCCAAATAACATGTACCAAATATCTAGAGCAAGAAGAAAAAAATATATAGATTGCGGAAAAAAGAAGTATATTAAACTTATTTTGAAACAGGTTAAGCTCTATAGCCATTTTAATTATTTTTTTATCGAGTCATTCTAACCTATTTGGTTAATTATGATAAGAATTAAGATTTTCCAACTAAATCTATCAAAGTATAGCTATTTATTTTTAATTTTTATACTAAAGAAATCAGTATCTACTAAAATCCAAAAGAGAAAGATATAAAAATCAGCAAAGAAAAGCCAATATAACTTCACATTATTACTCAAAATGAATTTATTAGGGTGGCCATTAACTTTAAACATGCAAAATCCTTTTAATATTTTCCAATACATTGCCTTGATTGTGAAAACTTAGAAAACATTGGAGGGGCCAGGGCCACCTCTAGCCTAAAGGTGGCTCCGCCCCTGCTTTTAGCCTTGTTTGGTTTGTGGTTAATGCTATATTGTAATTCTAAATTGTTAATAGGGACAAAATTGTTATGAAAAAAAGTGCATTTAATATGAACTTATTTTCCCAAACTTTCCCATTAGAAGGAAAACAAAACCCAAGGAAGGAGGATAGCTTCACTTTCCCCCTACTTTCTGATAGGATTTCAGCCACCTGCAAAACAGAGGTTAAAACGCTATATATACTCGCAATAGAACAAGGCTATTTTTAGTATAGCAAAGGTAAATACAAGGTCATTCACACGAAGACTGAAGTCAATTGAAAAGATGTACTAAATACTTACTTGTAAATCAATGAATTATTATTTTTGGATTCAATGCGAATAAAATAAAACACAAATTGGGAAGAAAGTTTTGAAGGATTATTAATTGGTTGGGAAAATCAGGAAGATAAGACACTAAGGCTAGGCGTCCACCACAAGCAATCCAATATAGCACTTATGTTCATTCATCCATTAAGAGGTAATTCCAGGTTGAAGATTGGTTACCTTACGTTTATTCTCCCTATGGCATTTAGGCTAGAATAATTCCTACAACATGCAATCTCCCTATGGCATTTAGGCTAGATATAAACATGAAGAGTACGATGAGCACGAGTAACCAAATCAATCATGTAATTCTTATGGCATGGCATTTACCGTAAGTAATCACACCTTTTAATTGCAAGAAGCATACTCAAAATCAGTGTGGCATTCACTAAATTTTGCATCATATAACTTAGTCATATACCATAATGGTGATCAAGCATCAAAGCATATAACCAGTATAATACTCGGCAATTAAAAGTTCAAACACAAAATCACATTAATGGATAAATAAACGTACAGTACTATATCATCATGCTAGGGCTTAACCTCGCCCTAGATTAAAGTTTAGTTACACATGAACATAATTAAAAACACAAAAAATAATATCATAAGAGTGAAAGAAGAAACCCTGAATTACAACGTCGCACAAAACCTCCTAGAGCCGTATTCTCCTCTTGATGAATGGGTCGTCCAAAGTCCTTTTTTCTGACCTAGGATTTTCTTTTTATATGATCTCTCCACGTTTGCCTAGTCCTAGTAAGCCTCAAATAACTTAATTGCAAGGCATGAACAGCCAAACAAATTGTAACCAATAGGAAATATAAAAAAAGAAAGTACAAGTCAGCTTTCCTAATTCTTTGCAGCTTACAGCAGTGATTCCGATTATGGGATTTTGGTGGGCTTAATCTTCACCAAATTGGATGTGTAAGATGTCATTGAAAAGGTATTGACGTCAGCTACAACTTTTATGACAAATATTTTCCAAGAGGAATCCCATAAACTTGACTAAAATCGTCCTCAAGCCCAACAGCTCCAATCTGCCCGTATGGCACATGCCCTGAAATTAATAATTCGTTCTGAACAGTTGGCTGGTCCAATAGCTCTCAAATTTTGACATAACGTCTCTTGACCTCTTAGCTTTCATCTCCAAGTGGTCTCAACCAAAATCTCCTAGTAAAAAGTAATTTCTCCATTTTTGGCATTTTGGAGTTCCTGAAAACACAAAAGCTGGAATATGTGAAGATCTCTATAGAACAATCAACTTTTGCATATAACATCTAGATGAAAAGAGTAAATTTATGTGATTCATAAATGACTTGGCACTTTCCCATGTGCAAGGCAACCATTTTCCATGCATGAATTTACCAAACATGGAAAAGTAATCGATTTCCCATCCCCAAGCCTCCTTTCTCTGAACTAAACGGGGCCCTATGGTTGGAGTTCTCATGTAACACTTCTGGAAATCAATGAATAATTGGCAAAATGAGAAAATTAACGACGCAATTTATCGTTTTGATTTTAAATTTTAATTCTTAAATTTTGGGCTGTTCACAATTCGAGACTCAAAACCTGAAATCTAATTTCTAAAATGACGATCTTGAACCATAAAGCAATCAATCTTGTTGAAAACGAGATTAAAAATAGAAAGAAAAATAAATAAATTGTGGTGGTGGCCGGAAGTTGGGGGTCGGTTTGGTGGGGGGGGGGGGGGGGGGGGGGGTTGGTTTGTGGGGAGTGTGGTGAGGAATGAGCGAATGACAACCACATAAACATACCAACTACGTATAGTTCTTCGTCTCACTTACCCTTAGTTGTAATGATAAGATACTTGAACTAATTAGACAATGGTTTGTCCGAACAAGTTAGTCTCTGATCATGATCATATAAAGCTATGCACAAGGGACAGCTTGGCATGATTTTGCTCCTCTCCCTCAACACATTGCCCTCTTGTATGGTTGAGTAGTTGAAATGTTTGCTAGCTGCAGTTAGATTAGATTAGATGCTTGAGGTGTTTTTAAATGTTTGCGGCCCGTTTGGTTTATGATTAATAATTCGTTTACTTTACCCAACATAATCACATTGCGACATCCACAAACAAACAGTGGTAGCTAGAAGTCGGTATTCGATCACAAAAAGTAGAAGCAGAAGACATACACAAATTTGTCCTAGCTTTTGTGTTTGTTTGATCATTTGGCTTGCCGATATATGAGACTGCATGCAAACATAATTCATGTATTTATGAATTAAGGGAGGCGTTGCCTCTTATATTATTTTTTGTCGAGAGTATTCCACATTGAAAGATGGAAAAAATGTCTTAGTGCCCATTTGACATTGCTTATTTGGGGTGATAAGTGATTTTTTTAAAAAAAAATTTGGGAAGCCCAACCCGTTTGGTAAACTATGAGAAAATCATTTATTGTTAAAAATTGTTGTGAGAGAAAGCTATAATGGAAAATAGCTAATGAGGTGCTTTTATTTTCTGATTATGCAGGAATTAGTTTCGAAGAGGCATTAGGTTTAATGATTATACGGGAATCATTTTCTGATTATGCTGGAATCAATACCAACAACACTTTTAACAAAAAGTTTACCAAACGCCAAACTGCTTTATCTCACAACTGATTTCTTTCACAGCAAATCTGACAATGATTATTTTCACAGCACAACAATGCCAAACTGGCCCTTAGTGTTCACAAGATATTCGGCTCCAAAACCATATATGTACTGAAGGAAATTGAGGTTCCACTCCAAAACCAATTGACAATGAAGGGAGTAGTCCAACTTCTTATAAACCTAAGCTAGGACCCTTAACTTTTCAACGTGAGACAAACACGCTCAACACATTTTGTAAGATGGTACCAAACCCCGCCTTAGCTTCCTTAAATTAATTCAATTGAGAAGGTGTCAGAGTTAAGCTTTTGTGTAGCTTTAACAATTGGCAATTAGAAATTTAAGTAGTATTATTTGGCTGAGCATTTAGTAGCAGACATAAAGTATAATATATAGTAGATTAGTCAGAAAGACTGCAGAGATTTAATTAACACTCCTCAAAACAATCCCGCATTCACGGCCCGATGATAATGCTCATGTTCTTCGTTGCCAAAATTTATGTTCACCTGGTAATTACCAATTAATTTTTCGTCTAGTTGTAGTTGTCTTCACAATTTGTGGTGAATTTATTCGATACCTAATCGCAGCTGGTTCTGTTATGTAGCGTAAAAGCCTCATTCATTTATATATATTTATGGTTCATTTATACTTCAAGGGCAAGGCCCAATGCGAAGCTACGTTATTCTAACTCTGGGTGAGGTTTGGTTGGAAATTATTACAATACAATTATGTTTGTCTCTGGGCCACCCAGTCCATGGCTGCTGATATTGTAGAAATGGGGTTTTTGATTGCAATGCATATATAAAGTTAGCCTTTAGCATGGGGCCTTGCCAGCAGCAAGCTGCGGATGCCACATTGAAGTCCACCTACTTTTTCATTTAGCCCCCATTTTCTGTGCTCTTTTATAATCCTATACAAGCGAAAGTCTAAACTACAAAGAAATAAGGACTTCTCTCTCTCACACACACACACGCTATCATGATGCCATGGAGGTTCGAATTTGAGATAACTGGTCTGCAAGTCAAGGCCATTTTCCACTCTGTTAGACTGTGTTGGCGCCCTCCTATAATCCTAGTATAACACTAGGTAGTGTGTCCGTCCTCTTACACCCGAGTTTGATTCCCTTTCTCGTACGTTAAAGTAGTTAAAATATCATTTTGTAATCTTATACATTAAAGGGAATCAAACCTTGAACGGATCCAAATCCTAATTGTTGCTCACAATTTCGACTAACCATAGGGAATATAGAAAATCCATTTATTTCTTAAATTTTTTTTTTCTTCTCTAAATGCCTAACTAACCAATCACTTACCCAGATGATTCAATTTTAATATAATCCACCTAATCTATTATACTGTCTGGCCTGAATCTTACAAATGACAATGTTTGCATCAAACTCTCTCTCTCTCTCTTACACACACACACTAGAGAGTAGAGAGTAGAGAGTGCTGAATCTGAATGATAGAATATACAATAATTAATGTGTAATTAACATTTGGTCTCCTCTGTTTCATGTACTAACAGCTAGTCTTTACACGAAACCAGAGTAAACTCCTCTCTAATTTAATAAGATGGTCAATGCTAATTAATGGTCCCCCCAACTCTTGTCTCGTACAGTCTTTAGCCAGCCACTTTGCTTTGCCTTTGCAGTTTTTATTTATTGGTTTGCATTTAAAATCCCTCTTCTTTCATAATTATAATTGCCGAGAACACCAAAACTTGTGGTCCCAATATTTCTCCAAACTAACAAGATCGAATTGGTCACGTCTTTGACAGATAGGACTGCACTATTATTATGTATATGTTCTTGTCTCTTAACCCTTTACGGATCATTGTCTGTCATCACTCTGTACCCAGTTTTCTTCTGTAGATATATAGTGCCTTGCCTACTATAGCCTTCACTTCCACAAGCTAAATGCTCCTTTCTTGCTCGTGATGTACGATTCATTTTACGATCACTTTATCACGTGAATAATATATACAAAGACACATAACATTTTAACCTAATTACGGAGAAAGTCTGCACCAAACCTATCGTATGTATTCTTCTGATAATCAACCGCGTACGTGTGAGTTGTGATGAAATGGTGCATCAATTGATCACTGTTAATTTTTTTAAAATTAGATTAGCAAGTAAATAAACAAACACTTTGACACATTATTGTCTCCCTCAGTCGTCGCAGAACAAAGACACAACAAACAAGAAATAATTATAGAAGAGAGGACAGAGGAGGACCACAGAACGCTCTCTGGTTTATGTGCTTTTGCTTAAATGATCACAGCGAATAACTATATTTAATAATCACAAGATTTACCTCCAATGTTGATTAGCTGTCTTGATTTAATTACAACTGCCCAAATCTTAATGGAAGCTTTTCAAGCCACGAACATGATATCTACCACTTGAAAAACCCTTCAAGATGACAAGAACACACACCCAGGATGGGAGAATTTACATCAAATACCAGAAACAGTCAAAGCCCGTCAAAGGGTATTTTGGTCATCAAGAAAAATATAGCTTTGATTCAGAGATCACATGGCAGAAAATAACTCTCATGTGACCACATGCTTGGGACCCCTACCATGTTATATCCCCCTGTAAGCAGGGAGTCAAACTAACAAAGCTCCTCTCTCTTTGACTAATCCAATCTCAATTAGATCAATTGCCACTAAGCTCAGAGATAATCCTAATTTAAAACTCCATAAACCAAACTTTCCTTTCTTAATTTGAAAAGCAGATCCCTGCCAAAATATTGCATGTATCTTGAAAAGTTCAGGATTTACCCTACCCTATATCTAGCTAGAAAAGAATATAAGGCAAGCATGAAAGGCTTTAAGATTATATTCTGTTTAAGTAACCAAACTTTACCAATTTCTCTCCAAATGTCTATCCAAGACAACCCAACTTGCCCAAATTTAAGATTATCCCTCGTGAGACTTGTAGCTTTAACTGATTAAGAACATTTAACCTTGCACCTGAAGTCCTAGGTTCAATTTTTCCCTATCCCAATATTGGATTATCATCGGATACATTGCAATAAATGTAGAGTTAATTATATTGGAAAGAAATTATCACATATATGATATGTTTTTTTTGGTCAATATAATGCTTCACCTTCTATATTCTCTTTTTTTTTTTTAATATATATTAAATAATAATCAATAATAGCATGGGTTAAATCCTTTTCCAGGTTTTTGACCAAAAAGAAAAATTCCCTTTTCCAGGATTACTTTGTACCTTTTCTAATAATATTTGGGATTTTCGAAGAAAAATTGTATGAGAAACTAAAGGTAAAAAAAGCTTTTTGTCTCTGAGTTTCCAAGATAAAGTTGTCCATGTGCTGCTTCTATATTCTAAACAGCACCTGAGCTCTCATGTTTCGCCTTCCCCAGACCACCTAATTTTTATAATCTCACCGTCCAAACGATAACTAGCGACAACAAAAACACAGATTAACAAATTACTGAAACATTAAAAAGCATCTCCTTCCCTTTATAAATCACATCCCTCATGCATTTGCTCAAAAACACTCTCCACCAACCAGCCAAAAACACAACCAAAATGGTGTCCCTAGAAATTGTTCAGGCAACCTCTAGATCCATGGACACACCTTCCAGCCCCAGGATTTCGTTCTCTGCCGAATTCCTCGACGAAAATAACTTCATCTCCATCACCCCAAATGCCCATCAGGGTGAGCAAGATCTTATAATGGAGTGTGATCAAAAGGTACGTAACCCGGAATTCGAGTTTCTCTCAAGCAATGTGAGTAGCCATACCATGTTATCTGCAGATGAGCTTTTTTTTGAAGGGAAGCTCCTTCCCTTTTGGCAAAAGCAGCATGCTGAGAGGCTCAGCAAGCTTAGCCTCAAAACCAAAGATGTTGAGGGAGATGAGAATGAGGAAGGGGTGAACAAGGAGGAGAGCAGAGGGAGTTGGTTTGTTGATGATGACCCCTCTCCAAGGCCACCTAAGTGCACCGTTTTATGGAAAGAGTTGCTGAAGCTGAAGAAGCAGCGTGCTTCATCGTTGTCCCCATCTTCTTCTTCCTCCTCTTCGACGTCTTCTTCGAGCTCATTTGCTGATGCAGCAACAGCAGATCAAGAGAAGGAGGGGATGGGGAACAAAGAGAAGTACATGAAGAGGATAAAGAAAGGGTTGGAGAGAACAAGATCAGCCAGTATAAGAATAAGGCCAATGATCAATGTGCCAATTTGCACACAGGTGAAGAGCACTTCCTTGCCACCTTTGTTTCCTCTCAGGAAAGGAAGGCTAGAGAGGTGAGAGCATTTAGGAATTTGGTAGAAAGAAGAGGTTGGTTTGATCTGCAGCATTGTCCAATATGTTCATTGCCTTCTCAATTTTTTTTTTCTTCTTTCTGGGTTTCATTTAAGATTTGTCTCATGTTTAGAGTGTTGATTATGGTGGATCTGAAAAATCATAATGTAAATGCTAACTTTCTAGTTTGTGGCTCAATATTAACAAAATTTGTTTAATTACTTGGTACTTCTTGTATTGCCTAAAAGTACATACTGTTTTCTGCCAACTGGCTCTCCTAAATAAGCAACTAGAAAGTGAGAAGTCATGCAACATGCAGATGCAAATCTGTGACTCAGTGGGTCCAACATGTGAGGCATGGCAGCATCAGGAATCTGATTTTTGACCTTAAACCCGAGAAACACTTGGGGAAAATGGGTATATCACTGTTTTGCTATTCCCGGTCATTCATGCTATGCCATGCGTGATAACTTTTTCATTTGATAAAGCATGATTGGGCGGGAATAGTTGCTATCCCGTTTCATATAAGTTTTTCTGCTTAAAGACAGTATTGAATTATTGTTGTAGATGAGAAAGTCAAGGGATGAAGACATGAAAAAACAACACCAATCACTTTACAAAAATATAACAAACCAACATATTCATTCTGTACATTTATTCTTTTTGGTCCGAATTCAGGGTGTACATTTGAAAGAGAAAAAAAACACACCCTGTATTAAAGAATAAGGAAAATTAATATGAACAACTTATGAGCAGCAACCAATTATACCAAGAAAACAGCAAATCAAAATGACTGTACATGAACAATCGGGCATAAAACTGTAGACTTAAGTTTCATTGAAGACCTTGAATCCTATCAAAACTAAAGACAGCTGAGCACGAGAACTTTCGACTACGGGATCAAAGAGCTGGAAAGGGCAAACTTCCCATCCGAATGTTTGAGAGCTCTTCATGTAGGAATGGATCGAGTTTCTCCCAAAAAAAAAACAAAAAAACAAAAAAGCAGCCACAGCAACCTTTGAATGCATATACTAGCTGTTCAAGAAGGTGGAGGTGCTGACAAAGAATTTCCAGAAGTCCTGAAATGAAAATCAAAACAATCAGCTTAAAGTGCAATTCATAAGGTTTAAGTGGGAAGACTAGTGGACATTCAACTACCTTAGGTCCAGCCCAGATTTTCCAGTAAGGCTAGTAGGAACTTGACCAGTCAGATTATTGTTTTGTAAAAAGCTGAAAGAGACAAGGGAACAGGTCAGAAACTCAGAATCATCAAGCAAAGAGAAGAATCACCACATGTGCAAGAACCCCCAACCCAAAAGAAAGAAAGGAAAAAACAGTTTGCCCAGCTGTGTTGTCATCTAACAGCATTGTTAGCATAATAATTGGGAAAGAATCTCAATTATAAGCAAGAAACATAATAATTTAGAATATCTTCAATAAAAATGGAAAACAATGTATCAATTCAGATAAATATCTACATATGAAACCAGTAACAATAAGCATCCATAACATTCTAGTCCTATACATAGATATAAATGTACGTGCATATATTTCAAAACTTGGTGAGAATCCTTTGTCAAATTAGAAGGTATAGACCATGAAACACTTCTAATGGCAGTTCCTTTCCACCAACAAAACAGACAGAACATGCAGATTTTAGTTGAAGCAATTCTGATTCTAATATGCCTTGAGAAGTAGGTGTTTCCGACAATAGGAGAATGGGGAGGTCGCAGATACTGGGCTTAAACCGTAAGTTATTTTCAACCAAAGGAACTTTACATCATAAAGTTCTCAAAGCAATTACAACTAACTTTTAGCACCAGTAAATTACAATGCTAACAATTCTATAATCAAACAGTACATTTGTTTGAGCTTAACCTATAATAAAATAATAAACCAAATTTTTTCTCATTCAATTTCTATACAAAGAGACATTGTAGAAAATGCAAGTAAAAATCTCAAATTAATACCAAGAACCAACAAAGAAACAACTTTGATAGTTTGATACTTACAGTTCATGCAAGCTATCAATGTTCCCGAGCGATGAGGGGATATCTCCACTAAAATGATTGTCTTCCAAGTGCCTTAAATGAGGAAAAAATGAACAAAAATTGGATCAGAGAAAGAACATACTTCAGGCAACAGGTCAAGGTAAAAGGAGACTCAGGTTCCGAATATTTAGATGTGACAATCAATGCAATGACAAAGTAGCACATAAGAAACCCCCAAAATATTAGTCACTCTGTCAAACCCCAAGTAATATTTGTTATAGATTGAGGTCATTGACATCTATGATTCCATTTATAGTGGCAGATGTGCTAATAGTTCCATATGCTATCATGTGTTTCATTGTAAGTTCAAAAATAAAATCTTGGGGGAAAGTAAATTGCCACAACTTACAGTTTCTCCAGTCTCTTCAATGAACTGAGATCAGGAATAGGCCCTGAAAAATTGTTCTTCCCAAGCCAGCTGTTGAAAGAATGAAATCATCAATCAGGCATTCAACAAATACTTTTTTTCTTTCTTTCAATTTAAATAAACAGTTAAGTTTTCAGAAACCTACATATTAGACAATGCGGTCATATTGGCAAAACTAGGTGATAACGATCCTGAAAGGCCCATACTCGTCAGATTTCTGGAAGAAGGAGGAAACAGATATTAGGATATGCCATGGTGAGACAGAAGAAAAAAAAGGAAAAGAAAAGGAAGTACTTGATCAGCAATATGAATGATTATAACAGGTTTCAACTCACAAAGTGACCACACGAGGTCGAGGGCCGGAAGAGCATGTAATGCCTGTCCACGAGTACTGACGGGGCAAACAAGGATCACCATTCCAGTCAGATGGAGGGTTCTGAATCCTCTGTTTTACACTTTCCAAAGCAATAACTGTGGAAAGAAAGCCAATTCCCAGTAAGAATTGACATCACTAAACTGACTGCCATAAAGTATGAAAACCAATCAACTTATCTGAACACATTTCACTCATCTTGGAGATGTGAGATTAATTTGTGAGCTAATAGTTCATATTTGCATAAGCCTAGGAACAAAATGGCATCTAACAGTTGGTATCTGAATATGCCAAGATACAAATTTTTAGCATGTGGGTTGGGTCAAAATCAAAATACAAACCCAATAGCATCAAAGATAAGCATACCGTCTCGAGTTAAAGTTGTTCCTCCAAGAGGCAGCACATCAAACACCTCGCCAGCATTAATCAGAGCACCGCCACTTGACCCAGCAGAGGGAGTCAAAGTGATCCTTGTAACACCAGAAAGAGGCCATTTGCGCGCATAGACCACAAGCCCTTCTGGGGTCACATCCAAATTCTTATAATATGGCACACCATTGATGCTGATGTTGAAAACCCTCGACCCCAACATCCCTAAAGCAAAGTACAGAGCAATGGAGTAGTTCGATTCCCGAACAGACCCAGGAGGCCAATTCAACTCCATAGTTTCAGCTTGCCCGTTCGTCAATTCGCTCTGGAAAACTTTCAAAGGGGGCAAGTTCCACAGGTCAGAAACAGACACATTCGTGTTGCTTACATTGATGGGATTGTGCCCTTCAAATGGCACCCAAAACCGATCGAATTTGTCATCTGGATATCTGAAAAAGACCCAATTTTCAGATTCTAAGCTCACACAAATTTGACTTCCAAGTCTAGGACTTTACGAATTTACGAGTTGAACAAAGAAAGAAGAAAGGCACATACCGAATGACTGGTCCAGTGTAGCCAAAGCCGTGCCTTGCAACCAAGCCGAGGCCGTACGACTTGAAATCCGTGGAGTTGTAGAGCGAGTCTTCGAGAATCACAAACTCCAGGGCGGAGATAAACGGGTCGGATTTGGTGTAATTGTTCGACCCGAGACACACGCTCATGGTCTTGCCCTGAGCTAGGAAGACCCCCTCGTAGTAAGTCGACGTGCCTTTTGCGAAGTCCTCTGTGGTGTTAACGACGGCCCAGAGGGTGCCGTCTACAATCAGGTCGAAAACCGGCGGGGTGTCGTCGGGACCTCCGTAGTAGTAGTAGGTAGTGCGGACCATGTACCTGGCGTTGCGGTAGACCTGCACGGTGTAGCAGTACTTGCGGTGGGGATTGTTCGGGAACGATCGCACGGTGGAGAGGGTGGGGACGAGGACCGGGGTTGTCAGGTTCCGCGGGGTCCCAACGGAGACAAAGCCGGTGTCGGGGAGCCATTCGCGGCCGTCGATCAGGGATTTGACCAGCGCACCGCAGTTTATTAGTGTTCCTGCATCCAACCCAAAATCAATTGGCAACTAAAATGCTACTAAATATTAAATATTATAAGGTGACACTAAAAAAAAAAATTCAAATGAATAGTGCTTGCTTACCTCTGGGGAGGGAAAGAGATTGAGGGAGGATGGAAAGGAGGGAGAGGAGGAGGAGGAGAGGGAGGGGCAATGACATGGTGGGGGGATAGGCATGAGAGGGGTGAGGAGAGAGAGAGAGAGAGAGAGAGAGAGAAGATGGGTGCGGGGAGAAAATGAAAGCGTTATTAGTTGGTGTTTTGGTTTTGGTTGAGTTGGGTGAGTGAGTTATGCAAGGAAGGAATAGGAGGAGGAGAGAGAGAGAGAGAGAGAGAGGGAGTTGAGAGAAGGTGGAGTTGGGGAAGAGGAAAGGTATTTTAGTTGGGTAAACGCGGGAAAACGAAGGCTTGGTCATAGTTGGTAGTTTATTGCTAAATTAATTTATTAATTTATTAATTTGGGTGGGGTAGGTGGGTGTGTGGGGTACACTTAGTAACTGGTCAAAAAGAAATGGAAATGGAAGGCCCAGTCCACGGTGAAAGGTTACCAGAAAAGAAAGGAAAAACTAATAAACTGTCGTGCGTAACGAACAAACCAACAAGTGAGGCCATCAAAGAAGAGACAACTAAAAAATGAAGCCCAACAGTAAACTGCAAAACGAAACGGATAAAAGCTCCATTCCAAAACCACAAATGATGAACAAAACAATTGGCTAAACCCTAATTTAGCTCGTCAAAGTTCAAACAAATATACAGCTTTGCGGAAGATATCAAGACACATTGAAGTCAACTAAATTGGCTAAATCTATATTTGTTCCGTTTTTGTATTTTATTTTTAACTTCACAAATAGCATTTCCAAGGGAAATGTTACATTAATAGTGTGTGTGTTAGAAATTCCCTTGTAATTCGACATAAATATTTCAATTAAAATGAATTGGTCTCCTATACAAAGTTCAACGTTCTTAATATAAAAAGATGGTATATTTCAATGGGGAGCCTAGACTGGTCAGGCCGAGCCTAATCATGCTAAAATGGGTGTGTGGGGTTTAGGTTTCAAACCCTTGACCTAGGCTCTACCTTGGGCGAAGGTGGCTACATGCTTGGTTAGGTTTTGGTCCATCCAGCGGACGTGTCGTGGGCCGAATAATGATCCCTATCCTATAGGTACTAATATTCTATTTAGTGACTGTAGTTGATTACGATAACATTAGGTAAATGTAGTTGATTTCATACCCATTCGTTCTCATATTTAAACCTAATTCATCCAATTCATAACGTTTTCTATTCCAAATAAGTAAATATGTAAAAAGAAAAACTGTTTGATCAACTAGCCTGCTAGAGTAAGCCCAAAGCAAAGTGTGGAAGTGGCACTACTAAGAATGGGCCCGAAACTTGATTGTGCCTATGGTCACCCTATATTTTATTATGTAATCATCATTGGATTCTCTCTAAAAATCCCATGGCTGCGTGCATTGTGTGTGAAAACTGTCTGTACCTCTCTCTCCAATCGCATTTCTGCAAAAAAGGTTTGTTGGACATGCGAACACAGTTGAAGGTTGGGAAAAACAAAAACAAAAACCCATCATAATCAGCACGTGTGTGCCAAATAAAATCCACCTCCTCCTCATCCTCCTCTTTTTGATGATGATGAGCCCGTTGTTTGGTTGGTCGGGTTGGTGCCAAATTCATGACCCCTTCAGCTTTTCCCCCCCACACGTCACCTTCACAAAGATTCAATTCCGGATCCATTTCTAACCCGACCCGCGTCCCGCTCGGGTCGACCCGACTCAGCCACCCAAGGTCAGCCCCCCGCTTACATGCAAGCACGACGGCTGTACTCTACGGTGCAATTGGAGGGACCCCCAGATTCTCGCGGGCCCATCCTCTCTACATACCATGCGCACGTTAGATCTACTTCGTCCTCTTCGTGTACTTTCTCAGAGCGGGAGCGCACGTTAATCAATTAATTATCAATAATAATATAGTAAAAAAAACAAATTAATAAAAAAAATAAGAAAAAAATTAGATTTAGTTAGCAGAACCGGAAATCATGAGGCCGGTTTAAACCCGACACATTTCACCGGAAAAGAAAAGAAAGGGAAAAAAAAAGAACAAACGGAAAGAAAAAGCTTTTACTTCTTTTTCGTTATTTTTTTGGAATTCCGAAAGTGCCCCTCTGCACTCTCTTTCTTGTCTTTGTCTTTCACTCTCACCTATTCAAATCCAAAAATTTTCCATTTCGGATCAGCTTCTTCTTCTCCTCATCTTCGCTTTTTTTTTTTGGGCCTCGTTGATGGAGTTGCAGAGGCGCCAGGATCAGAACCACCCGGAGAGGAAGGGGCAAAAGCGGAAACTGGAGGAGGAAATCGGAGACGAACGAGAGATCTCGGTGAAGTCCGGCGAAGCCAGAAAGGCGCTGCTCAGCGAGGTCAGCGAGCAGGTGAAGGTCCTCAACTCTACGTTCTCTTGGAGCGAAGCCGATCGAGCGTCGGCTAAGCGCTCCACGCACGTCCTCGCCGAGCTCGCTAAGAACGGTTGGTTGCACAAAATCCCAAAAACACCCTCCGATCTCGTCCGAATTTCCGTTTTTTCTAGTTTGCTCTCAGTTCTGCAAGTTTCTAGCGTTATGTTGGTTCTTGTATTGTTTGGAATAAACGATTTTATGTGTTTGTGTTGGGGCAGAGGAGGTAGTGAACGTGATCGTCGAAGGCGGTGCGGTTCCGGCTCTGGTGAAGCATCTTCAAGCGCCGCCTTTAAGCGAAGGAGACCGGAGTTCGAAGCCGTACGAACACGAAGTCGAGAAGGGAAGTGCCTTTGCACTAGGCCTTCTCGCAGTTAAGGTCACTTTACTCTTACTGTTTTTCAATATTTCAATCCACTTTAAACTTTCTATTTCTGCATGAATATATTTCGTGTTTTATTTTTTGGTGATCGTATAATAGTAACTGAAGTTGGTAAAATTTAAAATTTGTATAAAATTGAATGAAAAAATTAGCATGAGGCTGAGATTTCATAATAGCGTGCAAGTTGTGGCAAAAAGTTGTTTTCTTTTTGGTTGTGGTATATGCAAGGTTTACTGCAATTAGCTTCTCTGGCCTTTTTGTTGTTTTGTACTTGCCGAAATGTTATAGTAAGTTGGTGTGGCATGATTGTGCCCGAGCGCATAAACTCTGCCATCTTGTGTTGGTTTTGAAGTATACTAATATACCAAACGTGTAACATCTTGATGCTCTTTTATGTCTGCTTGCTTTTGATTCTTGGTGTAGCCAGTATTATTCTTCACCTTTATTATGTTGCATGAATATTTATGCGGTAGACACTCTGGGATAGTATTAATTCAGCATCACAATAACTCCACATGTAATTGCTAAACCAGTTTCTTTTATGTGTCAACAGCCTGAGCATCAACAACTCATCGTTGACACTGGTGCGTTGGCTCATCTTGTGGATTTGTTAAAGAGGCACAAGGATAGTCCTGTATCCAGGGCTTTGTATAGCGTCATTCGTAGAGCTGCTGATGCCATCACCAACCTTGCTCATGAAAACAGCAGCATTAAAACACGTGTCAGGTTTGCTTGTCTCTCAAGTACCCTAATTTTAAAATTTGACTGTAGCCACTCAATATTCTAATGATATCAGGACTGCATATACAGAATAGAAGGCGGAATTCCACCTCTAGTTGAGTTGCTTGAATTTGCTGATACCAAGGTGCAAAGAGCAGCTGCTGGAGCACTACGAACCCTGGCATTTAAAAATGATGAGAATAAGAATCAAGTAATAGACCTTTCTTGTGAAGTTATGATTTATTATAAAAAAAATTGTTTTGAACATGAAACAAATGTTGTCAATTTACGACTTTGCAGATTGTCGAATGCAATGCTCTTCCTACCCTCATTCTAATGCTTCGGTCCGAGGATGCTGCTATACATTATGAAGCGGTAGGATCTTCTTATTAGACTAAAATATACAATGAACTACTGGGCTTATACTGTGCAGATTTAGGTTTTCGCACTTCATGTTTCTGCAGCATCAGATTATTTTTCATGTATTGTAGGTTGGTGTTATTGGAAATCTGGTACACTCATCTCCAAACATAAAGAAAGAAGTTCTTCTTGCGGGAGCTTTACAACCTGTTATTGGATTGCTTAGGTGCGTCCCAATAGTGTCATGTCACATGATGCAACTATGTTGTTATTCTCTGTCCGCTATTTTATAACGTGAAGAAGTTTCTCAAGTCTTCTATATTGAATTATAGTTCTTGCTGCTCCGAGAGCCAAAGAGAGGCAGCTTTATTACTTGGACAATTTGCTGCAACTGATTCAGATTGCAAGGTGGGTTGGATATATTTCTCTCCTTCTAAATGTTTCCATTAGTTGACTCAACAATTTCACCTCTGTTCTGCGCTTGGCACGACAAAGATGTTAGGAAACAAAATGTCATCAATATTCTCTTTCTCTCAGTTGAAAAATAGTTCCTTGACTTGTAGTGTTTGCTTTCTCATTGTAGGTAGTGCTTTTTTCTTGCCCTGTTGCTTCGATGCGGATAATTACCTTCACGTTCTTAATTTTCTGTGGTTATGCATTAATTTGCTTTTGGATCCTTCCCATTTTCCATTGCCCTTCCATTGAAATAGTAAGTTTTTCGTAGGTTCACATTGTACAGAGGGGTGCTGTCCGACCTTTGATTGAGATGCTTCAATCCCCTGACGTACAACTGAGGGAGATGTCAGCTTTTGCATTGGGGAGATTGGCACAGGTTATTATTTCTTCACATTTGTTGTTTTTTCTTTGTTTAAATTGAAAAGTTCAGTGTGGGGCTATTGTCTTCATGCCAGTGGATGTATTCTACTGTGCAGTTGACATAAAGATGGAAATATTTGATATAACATAACCATAGATGGAAATAAAGATGAATTTATGGGTCATATATGTTAGTACAGTTGGGCAGGAGTTCTAGAATTAAAGTTTTGAGGAATTTCTTCAAATCACTAATACCGTTACTGGTTTTTCGGGTTCCTGATAGTGCAATCTAATGCCATAATTTTGATTTATTATTGAAATACTGGTTTTTCTGTGTCTTGTACTGTGTGATTTGGCAATAATTGCATCAATTGTTGCAAATTCAGGACACAAACAACCAAGCTGGTATTGCTCATAATGGTGGTTTATTGCCATTGCTGAAGCTTCTTGATTCGAAAAATGGGTCTCTGCAACATAATGCTGCATTTACTCTTTATGGCCTTGCAGATAATGAGGTATGGTATAATTAATGAATTTTCATGAAATTGTGGGCTGAATGCTATAAATTGGTCAACAGGTAGACATTGAACACCATTTTAATGTGATGTTATTTTGTTTATTCATTTTCTCCTCTAGGATAATGTGTCCGATTTTATTAGGGTTGGAGGTGTTCAGAAGCTGCAGGATGGAGAATTTATTTTTCAAGTATTTCTCTCTCTCTCTCTCTCTGGGTTAGCTATATTTGTAGTTCCTCTAAATACAGTATGTTTCTAAATGTCATAGTTTGATAATATGATTCCTTAATTAATTTAGTAACTATAAGAGATGTTTTTCAATTGTTTTCAATTTTTCTTCTCTCTTTGCTACATATCACAAGTTATTGACAAATTGTATTTTCAGGCGACAAAGGATTGTGTGACCAAAACATTGAAAAGATTAGAGGAGAAGATTCATGGACGAGTGAGCTCATGCTTATTACTTTTTCTTTTTAATTTTTGACTTCTGTAATTTCTAGCTGTTGGTACGCTTATGGCATTATGTTTATGTGAATTTTATGCTAAAAACATATGAGATTGTAATTCCTTAGTTTTCTTAATGTAGGTTTTGTCCCATTTGTTATATTTGATGCGTGTAGCAGAGAGGGTTGTCCAGAAACGAGTTGCTTTGGCTTTTGCTCATCTTTGTTCCCCAGATGATCTGAGAACAATATTCATTGACAACAATGGCATGTCACATCCTCTGTATTTAAATCATACTTTTCATGGTGTTTTTGTAGCATAGAAACTTATATTGTTGATATATTTATGTTGGTTTCGAGTTTGCTGATTATACAATATTATTAAGCAGGGCTGGAGTTGCTTCTTGGGCTTCTTGGCTCTACTACCCATAAACAGCAACTTGATGCTGCTATGGCTTTGTATAAGTTGGCCAACAAAGCCATGACTCTTTCTCCTGTGGATGCAGCTCCCCCATCTCCGACACCACAGGTTGGGTGTTTTTCAATAGCAGAAGGCTTTTTCATGCTTGTGGTCATTATATATGTATACATGTGTATATATTGAATCCTTATGTTTGGACATAAAATAATGTCAATATGGTGGCATAATACTTTTTTTCTGAAACTACTGTCATCTTAAGCATTAAAGTATGTATTTAGTATGAATTGCCTATGATGGTGGATAAATATTTGTGCAGGTCTATCTAGGGGAGCAGTATGTAAACAATTCCACACTGTCCGATGTTATATTTTTAGTTGAAGGTTTATATCTATTTATTTTCATTTAAGTTCTTCCTACTTAGCTGTCATAGAGGAACATTCAATTAGCATGATTGATTGTACTCTTAGCATAAAGGACCTCCTTAAATGTTTGATTTTTCACTCACCAACTGCAGGTAAACGGTTCTATGCTCACAGAATTTGCCTGCTTGCTTCTTCAGATGCATTTCGTGCAATGTTTGATGGTGGTTACCGGGTGGGTATCTGCATATAGTGATTTCATACTGGATTACTATTTACCTACAAATAAACACTGAAGTGCATGTAACAGAGTAGAAAGGATGTCTTCATGTTCGATAGTGTACAATATCTTTATAATTTCCAGTTAACCTATTACAGGAGAAGGATGCAAGGGACATAGAGATACCAAATATTAGATGGGAGGTTTTTGAGTTGATGATGAGGTAAAGTGAAGGTTGTGTGTTTCCTGTTTCATGAAGCTTTCTGGTGAGCTTTGATAATTCAGAGACTTTTGATCATGCACAGATTTATATACACTGGATCAGTGGACATTACTCTTGATATTGCTCAAGATCTCCTCAGAGCTGCAGATCAGTATCTTCTGGAGGGACTGAAGCGGCTTTGTGAGTATACAATAGCACAGGTGACCTGACACACTCTCTCTCTGTTCATGTACCGCTCTGAATTGAAAAAGGTGGCTGCCTAATTACTATTCCACTTTTTTGACATAGGACGTATCATTGGAGAATGTTTCAAACATGTATGAACTTTCAGAAGCCTTCCATGCAATGTCATTAAGGCACACATGCATTTTGTTTATTTTGGAGCAGTTTGAAAAATTGAGTGCCAGACCAGGGTATGTGCTTCTTCCAACCTTTGGTTCTTATCCAAAATTATCTCTTCCTATGCAGATTAAGGTGGATTTCTTCTTTTCCTTAAAAAAGATATGCAGGAAAGTTTGCAATGTGTTGGGAGTTACACCATGTATTTTAACGGAAAATATTAGCTAGCTTGTGCTGATGGTGTTACTTGCTAAAATTACTGAGTACTTTCTGTTATATCATTCTTCTAATAAATGGACCTGAAATGAAACTTATGGAGATGCACAGTTACTCTTACGATAAATAAATACTTTCATGCTCTTAAGTTATCTGAAGTTCATATTACTTAATATAACTCAGATAATTTTTTGTGTTACAATATCAGTTGGATCTTTGCTAAGCTTACTGTGTTCGTATATTCTATGAATGGACTGGTTGAAAAAGATCATATTATGTATAGTCACATGAGTTCCTAGATTTAGTCTTGTTTTCCTTAGCGAAAGGGTATCATCGTTTTTCTTATTTTGTTGAGGAAGAGTTTTTTTTTTTCTTTTTCATTTTGTTATTTCTTTCATCTACTGAAATTCTCTCTATGCTGGAACACTGCAGGCACTCTCATTTGATCATGCGTATAATACCCGAGATCTGCACTTACTTTACTAAAGCGCTTACTAAGCCTAACCCACATAATTTGCGGCTATAAATTGCCGCCTTCAATTCTTGAGTTCTAACACCCTCTTGTACAGAGACCGGTAGTAGATGTTCGTGCTGTTGTTGAGCCAGTGGAAGTTTCTAATTCTTTGATTTTAGTTTGCTTATAGTCCATTCTGATTCCATTACTTGTAAACATGCAACCTCATTTGTAACACAATTCCGACATTGCTTGGAATGTGACCTTCACCTACATTTTCTCTTGGTATTCCCCCAAGTTTTTGCTCTTTAATGAGATAGTATTCAGTAAGAGATACAATTGTGCATAAACATGATTTGTGCTTTGATCTTGTTGCCTTTCAAGGGTAACTATTTCTTTATTATTTATTTATTTATTTGAATAGCATTGCGTGGCCACTCAAATTTAAATCTAGAAAAATATCATAAGTTTATTAGCCATAAAATCAAGGAAATTACCTCTCGTGTCAAACTTAAACCCTATTGGTTTACCCAAATTTGGTTAGTCATAAAAACCAAAAGGTATATAGAAAAATGCCAATTGGGTCTTGCCGCTTTTTCTTTTAGAGCCCTCTTTCTATGAAAAAAAGAAAAACCAGCACCTTCACCATGTATTCCATGCCAATGAGGCAAACACAGCTTCTCCCATTTATCTGAGTGTACAAGGATGTCTCTGTTGAACGCCAATTAGGCTCTCAATATGCAGCCCCATCGCTTGATGACTCAGAAACAAGACTGTCCTCAGAAGACATTGATCTCAGGCAGAGTCTTTCTCCCATAACTTGATGAACCCCAAGAAAACTCCCCATCTTGGTCTACTTCCATGGTGGAAGTTTCTACATCGAATCCGCCTTCTCTTTAGATCACCACCGCTATCTTAATAGCTTGGTCTCCCAAGCCAAAGTTGCTGTGTTAGTAGAGTACAGGATGGCCCCGCTGCTAAAGACAGCTGGGCTAGTCTCCAATGGGTTGCCTCACATTTTACTGATAATGCCATGGCTGATGAGCCGTGGCTGCAAATCGCGGCAATGTGGATCGGTTTTTTCTGGGTGGTGACCATACAGGAGCCAACATTGCTCATAAGATTGCTATGACAGTTGGGAAAGAGGGCTTGCCTGGTGGTTTGAAGCACCGAACTTGGCAGGGCTTGGGTGTTCTTTGTTGTTTGTGAGTGTTTCTGAGAATGATGGGCTGAGAAATAGAGGCATTGGTTACTATGAAGCAGTGAAGGGAAGTGGGTGGGAAGGAGAAGCAGAGGTGGTTGAAGTGGAAGGAGAAGATCATGCATTTCATATTGTCAAAGCTGAGACTCAGAAAGCTAAGGATTTGACAAAACAAGTGGCTGACTTTCTCCTCAAGTAAAACCCATTTCCTGTATTTCAACTTGAGTTTAATGGCTGCCTCAAGTAATGTCTGCTAGGGTAAGATATTGAATAATTTGGAACCGAAAGGCAGTTCCTAGAATTTTCACTTTGAAAGCGACAATTCAAAAGCAAAACATTTTGAGAGGCCAGAGAGCTAACATTTTTTGACCAATGGAAGACTATGGCGGCTACTTTTGTTGCAGTGTAAAACACGGCACCTCACTTTATTTTTTTTAATGAATTAATGGCAAACCCTCCCTCCATTTAAAGGTCACATCCTTAACCCTCGAGCTTCACCCTTTCAATTCATTACTTATCTTATATCTCTGCCCTCCAATGACTTCCCCCACCATCGCCACCACCACCGCAAAAGAAATAGCCTCTGAATTCCTTCCTCGCATCAGAATCTACAAAGATGGCACAGTGGAACGCCTTCTGGGCTCTCCCTATGTACCCCCTTCTCCTCATGACCCACAAACCAGAGTCTCCTCTAAAGACTTCACTTTTTCACACAACCCCAACATCTCGGCTCGACTTTACCTCCCAAATGTCCCTCAAAACCAAACCCAAAAGCTACCCATCTTGGTTTACTTCCATGGTGGAGCATTTTGCATTGAATCTGCCTTCTCGTTCCTTCAACACCGTTATCTCAATCGCTTGGTCTCAGAAGCCCAAGTTATAGCTGTCTCTGTTGAGTACAGACTTGCCCCAGAGAACCCACTTCCTGTTGCTTATGAAGATTGCTGGGTTGCGCTTCAATGGGTCACTTCTCACGCAAACAACGAAGAATTAGATGATAACAAAGAACCATGGTTACTCAACTATGGAGATTTTGATAGATTGTACATTGGTGGTGATAGTGCAGGTGGCAATATTGCACATAACTTGGCTATGAAGGTAGGGGCTGAGAGCTTGTTTGGTGCTGTGAAAATTTTGGGTGCACTTGTGTCCCACTCTTATTTTTGGGGTTCCAAGCCAATTGGGTCAGAGCCTAAAGGTGAAGACTTTAAGAAGACTATGGAGTATAAACTTTGGGACTTTGTTTATCCATCAGCTCCTGGAGGGATTGATAATCCAATGGTGAATCCAGCAGGTGAGGGTGCCCCGAGCCTGGCTGGACTCGGGTGCTCTAAGCTGCTTGTGTGTGTTGCAGGTAAGGATCAGCTGAGGGAGCGAGGTGTTTGGTATTGTGATTTGGTGAGGGAAAGTGGGTGGAAAGGAGAAGTGGAGCTGTTTGAAGTGGAAGGAGAGGACCATTGCTTTCATATCTTCAGTGAGACTGAGACGGAGAATGTTAAGAAAATGATCAAACGCTTGGCTTCTTTTCTTGTCTAGTATTATTTATCATTTCAGTTCGCTCATGTTTGTGACTGTTGAGCTTTGCCCATCCCATTTCTCTCTTTGACAAAAAGAAAAAGAAATATAACTATCCGACTTTTTCCTCAAGTAAAACCCATTTTCTTGTTTTCTTTTCTCTTTTCTCCTCAAGTACTACTTAGTGGTTGTAATGTCTATTATGATATTTGAATAATTGGAATCTATTGACAGTGTTTAGTGTGAGCATCAAAACTATCACCATGATGCAATCTAAGCTTAAAATGACTAATCAAATATTTTTGATGGTCTAATTCATTATCTGCACCGCACTAGCATTATGAAGAAATCAAAATAAATGAGTTGATGGCAAAAGTGCTAAAATATGAGATGTATAAGAGAGTATTGTTTGTGAGAATTTTCTGTGTATTCTTCTCCTCGTAGGAGGTTGTATTTATAATACAATAAACCCTTATAGTTCAAGGAAAGTAATAACTCCTAATTATATTTATAGTAGGAAATCATGAATTAAAGTAAATCAATTACACTGAATATAGGAATTCTTGGCGTGTAAGGAAAGTAACTGTGGGTTCACAAGTCACGCCAACACTCCCCCTCAAGTTGGTGCATAGATATCGCCAATGCCCAACTGGTCCAGTGAGTTGTGGAACGCTCTACTGGAAATTGCCTTTATCAAAATATCCGTCAATTGATCCTTGGACTTTACGAATGAAAATTGAATCACGTTTGCTTCAAGCTACTCTTTGATATAGTATCGATCCACCTCAACATGTTTGGTGTGATCATGTTAAACTGGATTATGTGCAATAACTATTGTAGCCTTGTTGTCACAAAAGAGATTCATTGCAGACATAGGTCGACACCTAAGTTCGGTAAGCAACCTATGTAGCCAAAGGAGTTTGCACTAGATAGAGCTACTACCTTCTGTTTCTTGCTCCTCCACTTCACTAAATTACCTCCCATGAATGTAAAATAACCAGAAGTAGATCTTCTATTTGTTACACTCCTTGCCCAATTTGCATCTATGTAACCATCACTATTCATATGACCATGTTTTAAGAACATAAGTCCTTTGCAAGGTGCAGACTTCAAATATCTAAGTATTCGGAGAACTGCATTCATGTGATCTTCACCTGGAGAATGCTTAAATTGACTGACTACGCTCACTGCTTAAGCGATGTCTGGTCGAGTATGTGACAAATAGATCAAACTTCCCACTAACCTTTGGTATATTTCCTTGTTAGTTGGAACTTGATCCAGATATTCTCCAAGATGGTGATTATGAATAATAGGAGTGTCTACTGGTTTGCAATATAGTATTCCTGTGTTTGTCAACAAGTCCAAGACATATTTCCTTTGAGATAGAAATATGCATTGCTTTGATCGGGCCACCTCAATCCCCAAGAAATACTTGAGTCCACCTAGATTCTTCATATCAAATTCAGTAGCTAAATAGTCTTGCAGCCGAGATATTTCCTGATCATTATTCCCAGTAATAATCATATCATCAACATAGATTATTAAATTTGTTACATTTCTTAATGTTTTAAGAACATAGTATGATCTGAATTGCTCTGCTTAAACCCATAATTCCTCATTGCCAATGTGAATCGTCCGAACCATATGCATGCACGTGGTGACTGTTTCAAACCATATAGTGCTTTTCGCAACTTGTGTTGGAGGACTTGCGTGTTCTATTTAGTGACCTCGCTATTTTGTGAAGCATGTTTCAGCCTCACTAAATTGGAAGAGCGAGTAAGGCATATTTTTAATAGATATTTATAAAAATACCCAATTCTAGATATGTATTTATAAAAATACCCAAGCACTATTTAAACATAGAAACATACCCAAAATCAACCCCACAATCAACAATTGTATATTTTTTGGGTGTGTTTATAAATAGGTTTTGAGTGTGTGTAATGATGGGTTTTGGGTATGGTTATAAAGTGTTTTGGGTGTTGGGTATTTTTATAATTTCAGCCCCCATTTTGGGTATTTTAGTGAAACTCCCTATTTTTAACTACTGGACTCTACAATCCCATTTAAGTTAGTCATCTCTCTTACTAAACATGAGTTTCAATTGCTATTTAACCCAGTCCGATGCAGTCCAATGAGGCCTACCAAACATGAATACTCCGGGGTATAAGATTTGGAGCATTGTTTATCCATGAGCTCTCGGAGGGATCAATAATCCAATGGTGAATCCAGTGGGTGAGGGTGCACCAAGACTGACTGGGGTGGGGTGGGGTGCTTGTGTTGCTGGCAAGGAAGAGCTAAGGGATAAGAGGGGTTTGGAAATATGAGTTGGTGAGGGAAAGAAACTGGGTGGAAAGGAGAAGTGGAAGGAAGAGGAACATTGCTTTCATTTGTGGAGTGAGTATGAGATTGAGAATGTCAAGAAAAATGATCAAACGCCTGGCTTCTTTTCTTGTCTGATATCATGCCAAATTTCCTCATGGTTTGTGTCTGTTGAGCTCTGCAATGAAGTAATGATAGCAGCATGAGTCTCAATAAAAATAAATAAATAATAAACTTCTCTGGCTATGCCATAATATCAAAGATGCACACTCTCATGCTATTAAATTAATTTTTATTGACCACTTAATCCCATGAATAGGCCTAAATAAAATCAATATGAAGCAGGTGCATGATCAGCAAATATATAGCCGCCCGGAACTTTATACTTTCCAACACATGCTTTGGTTAAATACATTTTATTAGTTATAATAAATCAGATTGACATTGCTTTTTCAATCAAGTTGGGTGTTAGGTAGGCTGGAATTTTGTTTTATAGCCCTTCTAATTATCCAGGTGCAGTATTTTGAATATACCTATGTTTATATTCAAAATAATGCACCTAATCAATGTACTAAGTGTTGACGTGAGTCTCCTAATTAATCAATGATTTATTTCCTTGATTAATTAAGGGATTTATTTTCCCATTCTATTTAGTTGACAAATCTTTGTATAATTAGGAGATACTTTCCTAATTACTTACTGTATATTTTTCCTTGTAAAGCACTCTATAAACTCATATATATATATCTCATTATGGAGAAGAATAAAGCTAACCTAAGATATTGAAACCCATATTCATATTCTAGCATGGTATCAGAGCAATCGATCCTCGGTTGTCTCTAACTCCTCGTATCGAATTTTCTTGAAACACAAACCCTAAATCGAATTCCTCATATTTCCAGATCTAAATCCTTGTATCAATTTTTTTTTTCTTGAAACACAAACCCTAAATCGAATTCCTCGTATCATATTCCTCTTATCCTGAAACCCTAAACACATATTTTTTCCCTTATTTTTCAACCCTTCCGCTGCCATGGATATTGTTTCCTAAACCACCGAATCCACTTCATCATCCCCCCAAATTGTTACTATTCAGAGTGACAACGCTTCGTTTCCTACCGACCTCATCTTGACAGAGACCAATTATGCCTTATGGTCTCAGGTCATGGAGTTACGTATTGCTAGCCGCGAAAAATTGGGATACCTCACCGGCGACACTCACGACTCTCTAAGCTCTCCTCCACTTATAGCAAATGGTGTACGGAGAACTTTCGGGTCAAGGGGTGGCTCATCGACTCCATGTCTCCCGACTTGATGGGTCGGTTCATCCGTTTTAGTACCGCCAAAGAAATCTGGGATGCCGTGAAGAAAACCTACTTTGATGGTGGGGATGAAACTTTCTTGTTTGATCTCAACAAACGGGCGTTCACCATTAAACAGAATGGTGCTCCTGTCCACTAATACTACAGCCAACTGCAGGCCATCTTTCAGGAGATTGATCATCGAATGCACTGTGACGCCAACGTCACTGAGCTCCAAAATGAACTGGATCGTCTACGTGTTCATCTTTTTCTTGTCGGGCTCGATCCTCAGTTTGATCAAGTCCAGGGGGAGATTCTGCGCAAAGATCCCAAATTAGACCTTGACCAAACCTTTGCATATGTACGTCGCGAAGCTCAACAACGACTGACCATGGCCAGCACTCCAGACACTGCGGTTCTGGCCACTCAACGTCCGCGGGGCCCTCCGTCCTCCACCGGTGGCGCCTCTCAGCCTCAGACCACAGGCTCTCGTCCGGAGCACAAATGCACTCATTGTGGTGGAAGCAAACATACTCGTGCTCGCTGTTACGAACTCATTGGGTACCCGGATTGGTGGGACCACTCCAAAGCTCCTCGCAAGAATAGGAGCAACTCACTCCATACATCTTCCGTAGCAGATCCTGTAAGTCCTGCTGCTCCAACTGCACCGGCCCCTGCCTCTGCCTCTGTAGCCACAACAGGTACCCAAGGTTATGTTTTGCATAGTTCCTCACAGAAACACACATGGGTCATTGACACCGGAGCCACTGATCACATGACCTTTGATCCGGGACAAATTATCTCTCATACACCGTCTTCTCAATCGGTGGTGTCTAATGCCAATGGTACCCCCTCTCCAATAATTGGGGAGGGTTCCCTCTCTCTCTCTAACTCCCTCACCTTGGATTCTGTGTTGATTGTTCCATCCTTACATCATAATCTCTTGTCTATTGCCTAAATTACTACGGCTTTGAATTGCACTGTAACCTTTTGGCCTACTCATTGTATTTTTCAGGACATTCTCAGCAATAAGATGATTGGTTGTGGTACTAGGAGGGGCAAACTCTATTATTTGGACCTGGTATTTGACAGTGCAGCCAGTCTTAGTCAAGCGTACAAAATTGGGGGTACGAGTGTTGAGAAGTAAACTTCCGAAGTATGGTTATGGCATCGCCGTCTTGGACATGCTTCATTTGGATATTTACAGAAGCTCTTTCCTTCCCTATTTTCCAATTTAGATAGTTCAGTTTTTAAGTGTGACATTTGTGAACTGGCCAAGAGTCATCGTGTTCCTTTTCCCTTAAGTTCAAATAAAAGTTTGATTCCTTTTTCCCTTATTCATTCTGATGTTTGGGGCCCTGCTAAAATTCCCACGCCCGGGGGAGCTAGATGGTTTGTCACATTTATTAATGATTGCACACGCATGACCTGGGTTTCCTTCTCAAAACAAAAGGGGAAGTTAGTTCCAAATTTCAAGAGTTCTATCACATGGTGGAAACACAATTTCATATCCAAATTCAGGTTCTTCGGTCTGACAATGGCGGAGAATTTCTCAACCATGATCTTACTGGGTTCTTCCAAGATCATGGCATCATACATCAACGGTCATACCCTTACACTCCTCAACAGAATGGTGTGGCAGAACGAAAAAACAGACACCTATTGGAAGTAGTTCGTGCCTCACTCTTTGGTGCACATATGCCTCGGTCCTTTTGGGGAGAGGCCGTCCTCTCTGCAACATACCTTATAAATCGGATTCCCTCCAGTATCCTCCAGTTCAAAAACCCCCTTTCAAACACTTCACCACCATACCCAAATACCTCCAACCCAAAACCTGGAACCTCGTATTTTTGGTTGTGCGGTCTTTGTCCACTTACATGATCACCAACGCAGCAAATTGGATCCCCGCGCCGACAAGTGTGTTTTCATTGGTTATGCACCTCATCAGAAAGGTTACAGGTGTTATCATCCTCCTAGTCAGAATGTTTATACTTCGATGGATGTTGTGTTCCGGGAACACGAGATCTATTTTTCATATGCATAGGAGGACACTTCTCAAATTTCAGAATTTTTTCCTTCAGCTGTGTTTCCAGATTCGTTCCAGACTCAGAACGACCGGTCGCCGGCCTCTAGCGACCGGTCGCATGTTCCAAATGACCGGTCGCCAACGACTCTGCCTGAAAGTGACCGGTCGCATGTTCCAAACGACCGGTCGCCAATGACTCTGCTTGAAAACGACCGGTCGCCCCCTCGAATTTTTTCCGAAATTGTTCAGCTTGAGCCATCTCCTTGCCATCACACTCAGGAGGAGAACATTGAAGAGTTTGTGCCCGCTTCGAAGAATTCTTCAGCTCCAGTACCACACCAATCACCTGCTGAGGACGTCATTCAGGTAACTTCTCCACCTGAAACTGATAACAGTAATGAAATATTTCTTGATGATTGCATTTCAGAAGGCACAGAGCCTGCATATTAGATTCCGAAAAGGAAGAATCGTGGTAAACCTCCAGTTCACTACGAAGCAGATCTTAATGCAAAGGGGAAATATCCCATCAACAATTATGTATCCCTTAACAGATTATCAGAGTCTCGGGTACACTTTGTGAAGCAGTTAGCCGAAATACCTGTGCCCAACAGTGTAACTGAAGCACTAGAAGACCAAAAATGGAAAGAAGCCATGAATGAAGAAATGCGAGCACTCCAGAAGAATGGCACATGGGAACTCGTGTCATTACCCCATGGAAAGAAGACAGTAGGATGCAGGTGGATTTATACTGTGAAACTCAAAGCAGATGGATCCATTGAAATATACAAAGCTAGATTGGTGGCGAAGGGATACACACAAAGATATGGGATAGACTACTAAGAGACCTTTGCCCCAGTAGCCAAGATCAAAACTATCAGAGTCATTCTGTCTTTAGTAGCAAATCTCCATTGGCCATTACATCAGTTTGATGTAAAGAATGCATTCTTACATGGAGACCTGGAAGAAGAAGTATATATGGACTTGCCACCAGGATGTAAATTCGCTCGTGATAAGGAGAATCAAGTTTGCAAGCTCAAAAAGTCATTATATGGGTTAAAGCAGTCTCCCAGGGCATGGTTTGGTAGATTCACTAAATCCATGAAGAACTTTGGATATACACAGAGTAATTCGGATCACACTTTGTTCTTGAAGCGTGAGGGAAAGAAGCTTACTGCACTGATTGTTTATGTGGATGACATAGTTGTGACTGGAAACGACATAGGAGAACAACTGAAACTGCAGAAGTATTTGTCTCAGGAATTTGAGATGAAGGATTTAGGTGAGATGAAGTACTTTCTTGGAATTGAAGTAGCAAGGTCCGTAAATGGTATATTTCTGTCACAAAGGAAGTATGTATTGGATCTGCTCGCAAAAACAGGATTGCTTGGATGTAAGGCTACTGACAAACCCATTGAGATGAATCACAAGTTGTGTGAAGACATGGATCAAGAACCAACCAATAAGGAACAGTACCAACGCCTTGTTGGAAGGTTAATATATTTAGCCCACACAAGACTGGATATTGCATATGCTGTGAGTGTGGTTAGTCAGTTCATGCATTCACCCAGTGTGTCTCATAGGAATGCAGTTGATCGAATCTTAAGGTACTTAAAGTTAGCTCCTGGAAAAGGATTACTGTTCTCAAAAAATAGAGATCTTGAAGTTGTGGGATATACAGATGCTGATTGGGCTGGCTCCATTACTGATAGATGCTTTACTTCAGGCTACTTTACTTTCGTGGGAGGTAATCTAGTCACTTGGCGGAGTAAAAAACAAAATGTGGTTTCTCGGTTGAGTGCAGAAGCAGAGTATCGAAGAATGGCCCATGGAATTTGTGAATTGCTATGGATTAGAAAACTATTGACAGAATTGGGTTTCAAGCCAAGAAAGCCAATGGAGTTACATTGTGATAACAAGTCAGCCATTGACATTGCACATAATCCAGTTCAGCATGACCGCACCAAACATGTTGAAGTGGATAGACATTTTATCAAAGAGAAAATTGAGAAGAAGATCATTCTCTTACCATTCGTAAAATCAGAAGATCAATTGGCAGACATCTTAACCAAAGCTGTTTGTGGAAGAGTATTCCATGACTCACTTATCAAGTTGGGCATTGGTGACGTATATGCACCAACTTGAGGAGGAGTGTTGACGTGAGTCTCCTAATTAATCAAGGATTTATTTCCTTGACTAATTAAGGGATTTACTTTCCCATTCTATTTAGTTGACAAATCTTTGTATAATTATGAGATACTTTCCTAATTACTTACTGTATATTTTTCCTTGTAAAGCACTCTGTAAACTCATATATATACCTCCTTATGGAGAAGAATAAAGCTAACCTAAGATATTGAAACCCATATTCATATTTTAGCACTAAGTAGAATATATTCGGCTATTATTCCGAATCATTCCGAATCTATCATCATCAGTTTCATAGAACAAGCAATATCATCCTTCTGGAAAAGCTCTCTGAGTTAATTCCAATGCAAAAAGAAACTTTCTGCAACTGGAATCCCACGATTTCTGTTTGCTTGATGTTGATGGAGGGACTTTTTTTTCCCTTAATTCTTTGTTTTCTAATTCGATTAGTTTGCTTCATGCATCAAATTACTCTATTTTTAGCTTGTTAAAGTAAGAGTGGCAAACAATCTAAACAGGTGTGGATGAATGTGCTTTGTAATTCAAGTTTTTTTTTTTACTACAAGCAATTAGGGGAGGAGAGTTTACACAAATATTCATTGGGTTTCGAAACTCTGTTCACATGGGTGGAGGTAGGGGTGGGCATCTCATCCGAATTATCTGCGTACCGATTGTATCGTACCGACAGTTTGGTTTGGTTTGATTAAATAATTATTTTTTAATTTTAATTATTCCGATCCGATCCATACCGAAATGCAGTGGCGAACCTGTGCAGGCGCAAGGAGGTGCCTCAAACACTTAGACCTCCAATGACTTATTATAATCCCAATTTTCGAGAACAAATCCGAAGAGCGTTTTTGCAAAGGGGTCCTTGTCAGCCTAAAAGCCAAAATGACATGCCTCAAACACTTATGGGTCCTTGTAATCGACGTTTTCTTGTGAAATGGTTTGATTTATTTGTTTGGTTGGAGTATAGTAAAGAGAAAGACGCTGCATTTTGTCTTCATTGTTATCTTTTTAAATGCGACTTTGATAAACAAGGAAAGACTGGAAGCGACGTCTTCACTGAGAAAGGGTTTAAAAATTGGAGGAAGGGACCCGAGAATTTTAGGGACCATGTTGGACAAGTTGGAAGTCTTCACAATAAAGCTACACAACATTGTACAGATTTAATGAATCAGAAGCAACACGTTGAAACCATTGTGATCAAGCAGACAGACCAAGTGCAAAGCAGAGCAGCATAGAGTTTTCATTATTGAACGGAATTACTGATCTGGCCGAAAAATTGGTGAACACAGGAAGGAGTAGAATATACAACTATGTGTATTTACTTGTTACATTAGCTTTAGTTTTACCTGTTGCAACTGCTTCAGTTGAGAGAGCTTTTTCAGCTATGAATATTGTGAAAACACCATTGCCTAACAAAATGGGGAATCAATGGTTGAGTGATAGCTTGGTTGTTTACATTGAGAAATATGTTTTTTCTTGTATTAGTAATGCAAATATAATGCGACGTTTTCATGATATGAAACCTCGTCGGCAACAATTGTAGGTTAATTGTAATGTTAATTTTTAATTAATTATGAATAACATTAGTATTGTTTAAATGATAAGGATGTTTAGTTTAGTTTTTTTTTTTTTTTTTTGGAGCTCCTTAACTTTTAAAAATTGCACCTCCGCTGAAAAATTCCTGGGTCCGCCGCTAATGAAATGTTTGGTTTGGTTAACGGAAACAATATTCTTAAACCGATGGAAACCCGTACTGATATGATATTTATACTTTATTGTTTAAATACAAAATAAGAAACCAAAGGTAAATACAATCAGCATTTTGTATCACTCCTTTATTACTGTTGTATCACTTCTTTATCATCATTGTATCATTGCTTTATCACCATTGTATCACTTCTTTATCACTCCGGTACTGTAGCACTTTTTGGTCAGAGAGGAATTTATGAACTTCCTATGTTTTCCAGTTTCAACCTTTGTCCCTTTTTTTACTTGTAACTTTCCAACTGTTGATTCAAATTTTATGTTCTTTATATGGTTGGATTCAGCATGAAAAACTAAAGAACCCAAAGCGGAACAAATGTCAAAATCATCTACATGAATGTCGAGAATTCAATAAAAAGAACACTCAAATGTTCAAACAACAAACAAAAGTGGCTCCCAGTACATCTTGAATACATATTGAATGATATAGTGATTAAGTTATTTGATTTCATACTTGGATGAATTAGACTATTGGATTTTTATATTTTACAAGGATAATTAGGTGGATTTGTTCAAGAACTTATGTTATGTGAAAGTATTATAAATTGTATTTTTATTAGTATGTTTTTATTACGGTACTATCGGCGTACCAAACCAATCCGAACCGAATATTAGGTTAATCGATCTGAAGTCTACCGAAGTCTTTGGTTTGGTTAAAGGAAGAGAATTCTATCGTTCCAAACCGATCCGTGCCTAGACCTATGTGGAGGTGAAAAAGCTCAACTAACGAAGCTATACTCCATTGACAAAAATGCGTAATTAAATATTTTTAACACCGAAGTCCACATAAGAAAAACCATTATTCATATTTCACCCACTTATTTGTTAAATTAATATAAAGGGAATGTACTCTAGATCTTTTGGATTGTGAATAAAATCTCCACAAATAAAATACAAAAAAGCCTTGAGGTTACTTTGTTTGACTGCAACGAAAAACAAGACACATGTTAGCCACTTTGGCTGCTGTTACTGCATGATAAGTACTAAAGTGTCAGAGAAACGGCCCCTCTCTTTTTCTGTTTTCTAATGAATAAAGGCAAACGCTCCCTCCATTAAAAGGCACGTCATCACCTTCTCAAGTTTCACAATTCTTAGTTATCTGCACATCTTATCTTCTCTAATGGCTTCCATCACCAAAGAATTAGCCTTCAAGGGCTTTCCTTTCATCAGAATCTACCAAGATGGAAAAGTTGAGCGCCTCATAGTGTCTCCACATGTGCCCCCATCTGATCAAGACCCAGAAACTGGTGTCTCCTCCGAAGACATCACAATCTCACACAACCCCAGCATCTCAGCTCGCCTTTACCTCCCAAATCTCCCTCAAAACCAAACCCAAAAGCTCCCTATCTTGGTTTACTTCCATGGTGGAGCATTTTGCATTGAGTCAGCCTTCTCACTCCAGGCCCATTGTTTTCTCAACCGCTTGGTCTCAGAAGCCCAAGTTGCAGCTGTCTCTGTTGAGTACAGGCTTGCCCCAGAAAACCCACTTCCTCTTGCTTATGAAGACTCCTGGGCTGCTCTTCAATGGGTTGCTTCTCACTCAAACAACCAAGAATTAGATGGCAAAAAAGACCCATGGCTAGCCAAATTTGGAGATTTTGACAGATTGTACATTGGTGGTGATAGTGCAGGTGGCAATATTGCACATAATTTGGCTATGAAGGCAGGTTTTGAGAGCATGAGCGGTGATGTGAAAATTTTGGGTGCATTTCTGTCCCACCCTTATTTTTGGGGGTCCAAGCCAATTGGGTCAGAGCCTAAAGGTGAAGACTTTGAGAAGACTCTGGAGTATAAAGCTTGGGACGTTGTTTATCCATCAGCTCCTGGAGGGATTGATAATCCAATGGTGAATCCGGCGGGTGAGGGTGCACCGAGCCTGGCTGGACTCGGGTGCTCTAAGCTGCTTATGTGTGTTGCAAGCAAGGATCAGCTGAGGGATCGAGGGGTTTGGTATTGTGATTTGGTGAGGGAAAGTGGGTGGAAAGGAGAAGTGGAGCTGTTTGAAGTGGAAGGAGAGGAACATTGCTTTCATCTCGGGAGTGAGACTGTGACAGAGAATGTTAAGAAACTGCTCAAACGCTTGGGTTCTTTTCTTGTCTAGTATTATCATGCTGGTTTGCTCATGTGTTTAACTGTTGAGCTCTGCTTTGATCTGTGTCTTTGGTGTTTAAAATAAAATAAATAAACTTGTTTTGCTATGTGTTTAATCCCATGAAGACCTATTTACAGAAGATTGAATACATAAAACTAAATATGATATGCAGGCAAGAGGAAAAAAAGAGAGGAGATTTGGTGATCTGTGCTCTCCCAAAGCGCTGAGATGTATATAACATGAATGAAGTGAATGATTACTTAATGAGGGGCCATGGTTTCACTCTGCCTTGATCAGCATTTCCATTATTTGAGCTGTGTCAACTGATATCATAGCGAGTTTTGAATTGTTATATTCTAAAGACACTGTTTTTCATTCAAAATGAATCTGTCATCGTTAGTTTTGCCTAACAAGCCACTGGAAAGGATTTTCGGCCTACTTTCCGATGCAAAAGGCGGTGCCTGAATCAGATATTTCTTTAAGTGGTTAGCACAAGCATTTCACTTTGCTGCTTGTTGCTGGAGTATCACACATCAATTCACTCAGTTGTTTTCTAATGTTCATTTGCTTTAGTTTACAAGTGGGCTTACACCCACTCTCACCATTTTTTTACAATCTTCATCTGCAGGAACTATGTCCAAGCAATGTTGCATAGACAACAATCACACTGTCTGATATGTTTCTTCTCTAATTAAGTCTAATGGCTCCCACTTCAACTTCCACTTCCACCACCAAAGAAATAGCCTTCGAGCTCCTTCTTAGAGCACTTACAGCGGTGCGCCAAGGCTGGGGCAAGGGGGGGCCCAAGAAGAAAAGGAGGTTCCAGGGCCTTTTTCGCCCGAGCTGGGTGTGGGCTCCACAAGCCTGTGCTAGCCCTCAGGCAAAATCAACCCTTGCAATAGCCTGGGTTTGCTGACGTCAGAAACAAAAAAATAATTATAAAAAATTTAAAAAATTTCAGAATTTTTTAAAAATAAATACTTAGTCATATTTTTCACTTCCCACACCAAAACTCTATACAAATTCCTCTCCTCATATCTCATGTGAATAGTGGTTGCCATGGCAACGGGTGGAAACACACATTGCTTTTTGCAAGGGCATCCACTATTCACGTGGATGATTGTACACGTATGACATGACTCTCCACAATGAAGACTGAAAATGAAGTGTTTACTATGTTTTAGTCTTTCCACAAACATATTGAAACTCAATTCTCTGCCAAGATCCAGATTTTTCGCTCTGACAATGGTGGGGAATATGTAAACCATGACTTTCAGACTTACTTCAAGACACATGGCATTATCCATGAGACCACCTGTCTCCAGACACCGCAACAGAATGGTGTTGCAGAACGAAAAAATCGACATCTCCTTGAAACAACCCGAGCACTTCTGATTGGAGCCTATGCTCCTTGCCACAATTGGGCCGATGACGTTGTCACGACTGTTTATTTGCTCAACCGTATGCCTTCTCTTGTCTTGGACTTCCGTACTCCGATCCAAGTGCTCGGTCAACATGGGCCCCTGCCCTTTGTCTAGATGCTCACACCACGGGTATTTGGATGTGTGGCGTGTATATGGAGCCTACATATCCAATAATAACATGCCAAGTGGATTTGAATAAAAAACAAATTATGTATTGAAAATTTTCTCTTTTTTAATTAAATTTTTTCTAAAAGATTTTAAATGTTAAACTATTTTTAAAAAAATATAAAGGACCAATAATGTTAAAAAAAAAACATAAAAGACCAATAATGTCAGAAAAAAAACATAAAGGACCAATAATGTCAGAAAAAAAAACATGAAGGACCAAAGGTGATAATTTCGCAAATCTCAAGGACCATTTGTGATAAAATCCAAAATGTTTAAAATATTGTTTAATACCTGTGGCGTCCACGTCAGCAATCTAATGGAAAATTTTGACGGAACCTGACGACGGGACCAAATTGATGCGTGAGGGGTAACATAAGGGACCAATAATGTCAGAAAAAAACATAAAGGACCAAAGGTGATAATTTGGCAAACCTCAGAGACTATTTGTGATAAAAAAACCCTTAAAATTTTAAAGATAAATTTACCTCTTTGTAAAATAACTTCTAATGACAAATGCCCCCTCTATCTCCCTCTCCATGCTCTCACCCTCACTCTCTCCCTCTCCGAGTTTCCTCCCAGTCTCCTCCTACCTCTCAAGGTCCTCCCTCTCAGTATATGCTTGTATGTTTTTGAACTTTGAAGTGGAACTTCAGTTTGCACAGTGTTCTTGTGGTTGTTTTAGTTAGTGGGTTTTAATCGTTGTACAAATTGATGAAGATGGTTGATTTGTTTGTGTTGTTTTTGTGCAGCAAATGCAATCGATAATGTGGTGATAATTGGGTCATGTCCCACTGGAGTCACAACAGCAAGTTACGCAGCTCAAGCCAATTTGAAGCCTTTGGAGTTCGAAGGGTATCGATCGGGTCCAGTCCAGGGGCAGTTGATGACCACTACTGAAGTTGAAAACTTTCCAGGATTCCCAAATGGAAACTGGTCCAGATTTAATGGACAGGTAAACCAACCAAGTTCATGTTGTATCCTTGACTAGTTTTAAATTGTGGACAACCTAATTGTTTTTGTTTTCTCTTTTTCTCTTAACTTTCTCATCGGGAGCCGTAATGCAAGGTTCAACTATGGATTTCAAGTTTCAAGGGTAAAAGGCCTTCAATGGAGGATTATTTTGAGGCAAATATATCTGACGTTGATGGCCAGATGGTTGCATTTGGTGTTTTTGATGGTACAGTACAATTCAAGTTGTTCATTTGGGAATTTGTTGGAATTAATAATTAATAATTATAGGGTATTTTAGAAATATGGTGGGTGAAAAGATAAGATTGTATTTTTTTCAAATTTACATGGTGAATAGGAAGATAAGGTGGATGAGAAATTTGGACTGGGGGTGGAAAGAGTGCTGCTATTTCCACCCCCTGTCCTATTTTCCCACCCACCTTATCTTCAAAATTTTAAAAACAAATAAATCCCTTTGTAAAATGACTTTTAAGGACACAAGGAAAAAACCCCAAACTCGATCTGCAAGGGCTGGGTTTTTTCGAAGAAAGAGAGGGGGGAGAGAGAGAAAGCAAAGAGAGACAGAGGCATGAACCACCATCTTCCCCATATATCACCAAACCCACCTCTCCACCCAACTCGTAGGCCATGACGTGGAGTGGCGTCCCCCAACTTCTCCATGGTTATTTCACATTTCTCTTTGCACTGGATGATGTGCGCTTAGTAGTAGAAGGATGCTACATTATTAGCATGCAGCATTTCTAGAAAACAAGAAGGGTCTTCCTAATTCTTTCAAAATTAAAGGCGCTTTGAAATTATCCTCAGAAGTCTGATGGATGTTAATCTTCTACGCTTCTAGGAAGGATGGTGATGCAGGGCCTATCCCATTCTAAATTATTTTCTAGTTTTGCCAATCCTGAGATATGTCAACTAGTCTTAGGCGTCAAAGTTCTGAAGAGAAGAAAGCCATTGTTCCATATAGTTCTTGCAATCAGAAGAGAACATGTTTTAAAAGGAGAGAGGAAATTAGGTAATAATTAAAAGGGTATTTTAGGACTATGGGAGGGTGGAAAAATAAGATTGTATTTTTTAAAATTTATATGGTGGGTGGAAAGATAAGGTGGGTGGGAAAATAGGACAGGTGGGTGGAAATAGCAGCACTCGGTGGAAATAGTAGCACGCTTTTTGAAAGGTACAAGATGCCTATTTAAGTTAGAATAGCCTTAACATTTTTACACAGAAGCATTAATGCGTATATATGTTCATATACTTCGAGAGAGAGAGAAATATATAAGTTCACCATTAGAACTTAAAATATAGATAGTTGAATTCTAAGAGACAGACACTTGTAGAATTTCAAGCACTGAAAATGGGTGAAATTACTCTATGCATGATCAGCAAATATATAGCCACCCAAAACTTTATAATTTCCAAAACATGCTTTGGTTAAATACATCTTATAAAAAAATCAGATTCACATCTTTAAATAAGGTGTTTTTTTCAATGAAGTTGGGGTAGGCTGGATTTTTGTTTTAGCCCTTCTAATTATCCAGGTGCAGTATTTTGAATATATCTACTTACCTATATGTTTATTCAAAATAATGCACCGAATCAATGTACTGGAAAAGCAATATCATACTGCTGGAAAAGCTCTCTCAGTTACTTTCCAATGCAAAAGAAATTTTCTTCAAGTGGCATCCCACGCATTTCTGTTTGCTTGATGTTGATGGAGTGACTTTTTCTTCCCTTAGTTCTTTGTTTTCTAATTTGATTAGTTTGCTTCACATATAAAATCACTCTATTTTTAGCTTGTTAAAGCAAGAGTGGCAACAATTTCAATGCGTGTGGATGAATTTGCTTTGTAATCCAAGTTTGAAAATGCTTGATTAAATATTTTTGACACCAAAGTCCACTTTAAAAAAAAACCATTATTCATATTTCACTCACATATTTGTTCAATGTACTATAGATCTTTTGGAAATTTGGATTGTGGAAAACATCTTCGCAAATAAAATTCAAAACAGCCTTGAGGTTACGTTGTTTGACTGCAAATAAATATAGGCACATGTTGCCAACCTTGGCTGCTGTTACTGCATGATTGTTAAACACGTCTCCTCTCTTTCTCTGTTTTCTAATGAATTTAAAGGCACATTCTCGCCCTCTCAAGTTTCACAATTCTTAGTTATCTGCATATCTTCTCTAATGGCTTCCACCACCAAAGAATTAGCCTTCAAGGGCGTTCCTTTAATCAGAATATACAAAGATGGAAAAGTTGAACGCCTCAGAGGGTTTCCATATGTGCCCCCATCTCCTGATAAGGACCCAGAAACTGGTGTCTCCTCCAAAGACATCACAATCTCACACAACCCTAACATCTCAGCTCGCCTTTACCTCCCAAATCTCCCTCAAAACCAAATCCAAAAGCTCCCCATCCTGGTTTACTTCCATGGTGGAGCATTTTGCGTTGGGTCAGCCTTCTCACTCAATTACCATCGTTTTCTCAACCGCTTGGTCTCAGAAGCCCAAGTTGCAGCTGTCTCTGTTGAGTACAGGGTTGCCCCAGAAAACCCACTTCCTCTTGCTTATGAAGATTCCTGGGCTGCTCTTCAATGGGTTGCTTCTCACTCAAACAACCAAGAATTAGATGGCAAAAAAGACCCATGGCTAGCCAAATTTGGAGATTTTGACAGATTGTACATTGGTGGTGATAGTGCAGGTGGCAATATTGCACATAATTTGGCTATGAAGGCAGGACTGGAGAGCTTGTGTGGTGGTGTGAAAGTTTTGGGTGCATTTCTGTCCCACCCTTATTTTTGGGGATCCAAGCCAATTGGGTCAGAGCCTAAAGGTGAAGACTTTGAGAACACTCTGGAGTATAAAGGTTGGGACGTTGTTTATCCATCAGCTCCTGGAGGGATTGATAATCCAATGGTGAATCCAGCGGGTGAGGGTGCCCCGAGCCTGGCTGGACTCGGGTGCTCTAAGCTGCTTATGTGTGTTGCAGGCAAAGATCAGCTGAGGGATCGAGGGGTTTGGTATTGTGATTTGGTGAGAGAAAGTGGGTGGAAAGGAGAAGTGGAGCTGTTTGAAGTGGAAGGAGAGGAACATTGCTTTCATCTCGGGAGTGAGACTGTGACAGAGAATGTTAAGAAACTGCTCAAACGCTTGGCCTCTTTTCTTGTCTAGTATTGTCATGCGGGTTTGCTCATGTGTTTAACTGTTGACCTCTGCTTTGATCTGTTTTTGGTGTTTAAAATAAAATAAATAAACTTGTTTTGCTATGGGTTTAATCCCATGAAGACCTATTTACAGAAGATTGCATACATAAAACTAAATATGATATGCAGGCAAGAGGAAAAAAAAGAGGAGATTTGGTGATCTGTGCTCTCCCAAAGCGCTGAGATGTATACAGTATGAATGAAGTGAATGATTACTTAATGAGGGGCCATGGTTTCACTCTGCCTTGATCAACATTTCCATTATTTGAGCTGTGTCAAGTGATATCATAGCGAGTTTTGAATTGTTATATTCTAAAGACACTGTTTTTCATTCAAAATGAATCTGTCACCGTTAGTTTTGCCTAACAAGCCACTGGAAAGGATTTTCGGCCTACTTTCCGATGCAAAAGGCGGTGCCTGAATCAGATATTTCTTTAAGTGGTTAGCACAAGCATTTCACTTTGCTGCTTGTTGCTGGAGTATCACACATCAATTCACTCAGTTGTTTTCTAATGTTCATTTGCTTTAGTTTACAAGTGGGCTTACACCCACTCTCACCATTTTTTTACAATCTTCATCTGCAGGAACCATGTCTAAGCAATGTTGCATAGACAACAATCTCACACTGTCTGATATATTTCTTCTCTAATTAAGTCTAATGGTTCCCACTTCAACTTCCACTTCCACCACCAAAGAAATAGCCTTTGAGCTCCTTCTTAGAGCACTTAGGGCAGTTCCAGGAACAAGGGCTGGGGGGGTTGGGTTTAGGCCCAAAAACTTTTCCAGCAGCAAGGGCGGGGGGCAGCTGCTGGGGCCCACGAAACCAGGCTAGCCCTCAGGCAAGATCAGCCTTAGTTCAAGCCCGAGTCTGCTGACGTCAGCAACAACAAAAATTAGAAAAAAATCTTTAAAAAATACAAAAAAAATTAAATTTTTTTAAAAATAAATACTTAGTCATAGTTTTCACTTCCCACACCAAAAATCTATACAAATTTCTCTCTTCATATCTCATGTGAATAGTTGTTGCCATGGCAATTGGTGGAAACACCACAACCTTTGGCAAGGGCAGCCACTATTCATGTGAATAGTAGCTGCCCTAGCTCCCCCTGTTGTGTCGATTCAGCTGCACCAAAATGGATTCAGCTGCATCCTCAACTTGTGATACTCGCAAGTGCACGAGTCGTTCGGTAGTATAACATATGTAAGTGCGAGGTCGATTCCACAGGGATTGGTGATTGAATAATCCAATTCAGTTTTCCTACACAAAACAGAAAAACAAGAAAAAAAATAAATAAAACAAGAAAGAAATAAAAGAAAATAACTCAAGCAGATAAGTTCCCAAGTTCAATTAGATTAATGGATTGATTCTAGCTAAAGTATGATTAAGCCATGGTGTCTGGTCCTAACCTTGTATTCCTAATTCCCTAATTTGATCATTTGTTGTCTAACCTAAACTAAGCATTAGGAATCCATTAAGCATAGAAGAACATTTTAAACAACCAAGTATGTATCTAATCCCTATTGTCGAATGTCCATATATACTCTTCCTATTCATAGTTCAATTCGAATTAAAGCATGGTATCTACTCTTAATTCAAACCAAGATAGCTAACATGCAAGCCTAAATGGTGATCAATCATTCAAATTAGCATATTAACTTATAAGCATAATGAATAAGAACAAAAACCATAATTGAAACTTGGAAACTAATCAAACTTGAAACTAAAGAAAAGAATTTACATAACAATGAAAAGTAAAGTGGAATTAAGAAAAACTTAAGGAGAATTTCAGCACAAAGATTTCATTACAACAATTGAAAACTAGAAAAAGAAACTAAAAGAATTTGAGGGAGATAAGGGAGGGGAGCTCTAGAGAAGTGTTTGAGAGCTTCCCCCTTTGGGGGTGTTTTTTTGAAGCTTGAAGACTTCTCTATTTATAGGGCTAAGAGGGAGGAACACCATGATGAATTCCAACACCACCATTCCTCTTTTAATACAATCCATAACTTCCATTTCATCTTGTCTATGTTAGTGTGGTTGGAATCAATTCCATACCATACTTCTTTTGCTGCACCTCAAGCTTTCTTCACATGAGTTTTCAAAGGTGTTCAATTGTGGCTGCCTTTTGCTGCCAACCCATGTGGGTTTTCTTTTGGTTGCTGGAAAAAAAGATTCTTCTGAACCAGGCTTGGTGTAGGAAGGCCTGAGGTTTCAATATGTATCCAATGGAGCTCAAATTTGGATATGTCATAATAGACACCCATTGGAACAACTTTCATGAAGAATGTATTCCCATCTGAGCAATACAAGTGTATGTTTTGGGCCTTGCAAGTTGACTGCCGAAAATAGATTGGAATTGACTCATGGTGTGAATTTTGATGGGCCCACGAATTGGGCTTGGCTTCATCAATTGATACATTTGAGCAGTCCATCTTGCAGTTCAGAATCTCTTCTTTCAAACCACATATTAATTGGGCCAATACAAGTTGGGAGGAGGAAGTTAAGGCTAAAACAAATTGCTAACTCAGTCTGCTCGTTTTTGCACCATTTTGCATCTTTTCGTATCCAAAGCCACCATTGCTACCTAAGGCCCAATGAACTGAATGATAAACAGAAAAGGGATTAAAAGCACAAGTTTAACTCAATAACATAACCAAATCATAAGCTAGAGGGGTACAAAATGATATACAATTATGAACTGATCACCCCATTGCCATGGCAAGAGTTTGACTGCTGGAACTGCTTTTACAGCGGTGCGCCAGGCCTGGGGCAAGGGAGGGCCCAAGAAGAAAAGAAGGTTCCAGCGGGCCTTTTTTGCCCTGGGTGTGGGCTCCACAAGCCTGTGTTGGCCCTCAGGCAAAACCAGCCCTTGCAATAGCCTGGGTTTGCTGATGTCAGCAACAAAAAAATAATTATAAAATATCTATAAAAAATTTAAAAAATTTCAGAATTTTTTTTAAAATAAAGGCTTAAGTGCTACAGTGCCCCCTGAAAACATTGGTCAATTCTTACTTTACCCCCTTAAAGTTAAAGTGACCCACTTTGCCCCCTTGACCGATGTTTTATGTCTCACTTTGCCTCTTACCATCAAGTCTATTAAAAATTCCGTTAAAAAAGCTGATATGACACCAATGGGACCCACTATTTAGCTAAACTAAGTGCCATGTGTGAAGAAAAAAAATAAAAAATAAAAATTGCCTTTTAAAATTCTTAATTTAACTATTAAAAATAAAAATAATACTTTAAAACAAAAAAAAATCCCCAATTCCCCTCCTCCAACCCCATTATCCCTTCCCAGTCGCCATCACCACAATCACAACGACTGCTCCTCTTTCTTCCTCTCTCGCAGATCCAAGTTCTACCCCTGAAATTCTATACTTAATTCGTTACCCCACCAACCTCAACCTTTGCCACATCTCTGCCTCAATCCAACATCTTCCACTTTTAGCAAGACAAAACAAAGATTCAATTAATCTTTATGGGCATGCCAACACCCTAATCTGTTACACACCTCCAGCAGCTACAACCCACCATCTCCATCTCGCTAAATTTGGAAGCCATCAAATTTGGTTGCAGACCTTCGAGTACAAAACAACAAAAACAATGAATTTTTTTTCTTTCAATTTGCTGGTTTTTGAATTTGCAGAGAGAGGGGTGGGTTGGGTTCGGCTGGGGGTGAGAGTGGAGCATGGGGGTGGGGCCTAGGTTGCCACTGATGCTGGGGGTAGGCCACGGATGGCTCCTTTGATTCCTTGAAACCTCTTTGCTAAAGTGAAAGTGAATACATGAGAAAGACTAGAGACCCTGGAGGATGCCCACTTTGAGAATCAATATCAGAGTCAGCAACCCTTGAGTAGCCTAGCCAATGAATGAGTAGAAGAGGGTTCCTCGCCCAATTCCATAGGGATTCTAAAGAAAAAGCAATCTTTGTTGGGGAGAAGAAAATACAGAGGGGAGAGGGAGATCACAGAGAAAGGAAAGAGAGAGAGAGGGAGAATGAGGGAGAAGAAATCTGGGAAGGGGGCTTGGGGATGATGGGCTTTTTATTTTTTATTTTTTAAAATTTCTTATATTTAAATATTCATATACAACTAATTTATTTAGAGAAGGAATATTGGTGGGGAATGGGTGAGGTCAAAGCCCTAAATCCATAATTTTTAAAAGACAATTTTTAAATTTTAATTTTTTTTCTTCACACATGGCACTTAGTTTAGTCAAATAGTGGGTCCTATTGGTGCCACATCAGCTTTTTTAACATAATTTTTAAAAGACTTGACGGTGAGGAGCAAAGTGATACACAAAACATCGGTCAAGGGGGCAAAGTGGGTCACTTTAACTTTAAGGGGGCAAAGTGAGAATTGACCAATGTTTCAGGGTGCACTGTAGTAATTGAGCCTAAAATAAATACTTAGTCATATTTTTCACTTCCCACACCAAAACTCTATACAAATTCCTTTCATCATATCTCATGTGAATAGTGGTTGCCATGGCAACGGGTGGAAACACACATTGCTTTTTGCAAGGGCAGCCACTATTCACGTGGATGATTGTACTCGTATGACATGACTCTCCACGATGAAGACTGAAAATAAAGTGTTTACTATGTTTCAGTCTTTCCACAAATATATTGAAACTCAATTCTCTGCCAAGATCTAGATTTTTCACTCTGACAATGATGGGGAATATGTCAACCATGACTTTTAGACTTACTTCAAGACATATGGCATTATCCATGAGACCACCTGTCTCCAGACACCACAATAGAATGGTGTTGCAGAATGAAAAAATTGACATCTCCTCGAAACAACCCGAGCACTTCTGATTGGAGCCTATGCTCCTCGCCACAATTGGGCTGATGACGTTGTCACGACTGTTTATTTGCTCAACCGTATGCCTTCTCTTGTCTTGGACTTCCGTACTTCGGTCCAAGTGCTCGGTCAACATGGCCCCCTGCCCTTTGTCTAGATGCTCACACCACGGGTATTTGGATGTGTGGCGTGTATATGGAGCCTACATATCTAATAATAACATGCCAAGTGGATTTGAATAAAAAACAAATTCTGTTTTGAAAATTTTCTCTTTTTTTATTAAATTTTCTCTAAAAGATTTTAAATGTTAAACTATTTTTAAAAAAATATGAAGGACCAGGAAAAAAAAACATAAAAGACCAATAATGTAAGAAAAAAATCCATAAAGGACCAATAATGTCAGAAAAAAAACATGAAGGACCAAAGGTGATAATTTCGCAAATCTCAAGGACCATTTGTGATAAAATCCAAAATGTTTAAAATATTGTTTAATACATGTTGTATCCTTGACTAGTTTTAAATTGTGGACAACCTAATTGTTTTTGCTTTCTCTTTTTCTCTTAACTTTCTCATTGGGAGCCGTAATGCAAGGTTCAACTATGGATTTCAAGTTTCAAGGGTAAAAGGCCTTCAATGGAGGATTATTTTGAGGCAAATATATCTGACATTGATGGCCAGATGGTTGCATTTGGTGTTTTTGATGGTACAGTACAAATCAAGTTGTTTATTTGGGAATTTGTTGGAATTAATAATTAATAATTATAGGGTATTTTAGGAATAATGGTGGTGTAGGGGCTTTTTCGTTCCAGCAGCTTGACGAATGGGCCTGGGCTGCTGTAAAGAGCAAATGGCTGGAATCGCCCCTTGTGTCTGAGTTCGAGAATCAAACCCCAAGTGTGCTTCGAAAGGGCAGCGGAGCCTTAGAAAACACCCTGGTTATCTTCACCAACAAAAAGACAATTGCTTGCAAATAAATATTTAGGCTTGGCATGAGAAGCTTGTGGCATGGGAGCTGAGCATTCGTGAGTTTAGCATGAGAGAGAGAAAGAGCTGTGATTTCCTATGAGAAACAGAGTTTTTAAGGCAAGGGAAGAGAGGATCTGACGAGGGCTTGGTCGAAAAGAGGGAGAATGAGACAAGGAGAAGGCAATGGTGGCTTAAGTGATTTTCCGGCAGCTTGACGAAAGCTCTGTCAAGCACTGGAACAGTTCTGCCAGGAGGGAAAATGGGGAAGAAGGATGAATAGTGCACGAAATTGCTAGGTTTTGAAGATGAGAGGGAAGCTTGCTCTCTGGATGTGTGTTATGAGAAAGAGAGAGGAAGAAGATGGGGAACAAAGCATGAAATTGGAGGATTCCAAAGGGGATGCTTGCCTTCGATTGATTCTCATGGTTGCTGGGAAGCTTGCAGCAACCAAGGTGAGTTGTCGTGCTGGGTAGAAAGTGCATCCTTTTATAGGCGCTGGAACACTCAATTTTATCAAGAAACCCTCTCCCCTTTTCCTTCACTTTCTTCCATTTCATCTTATTTGGTGAAACCTTCCTAGCCTGAGCATGTAGGCATGAAACTTTTTGGAGTTCCAAGACCTTCACACAGCTGGACCTCTCCATGTGGGTGAGGAGCCACTCACTTTTTCTTCTTGTTTTCTCACCAAAGCTTGAAGAGGAAAGAATGGGTAAGGGTGCTGGTCAAAAGGTGATTCCATCAGCACATGGTTTTGCTTGGTTTTGGTGGTTTGGCTTCGATCTGGTTTTAAGAAAGCTGCTGGATATTTCCACGATGCTGGGCTGGGCTGGGCTATTGGTATTTTATTTTCCAGCGGCCTGTGAGTTTGCTCAAGCTGTTGGAAAATAGCTTATTTGATCAAGGTGCTGGATATTTTGGCTGATGTGGGACTTTTCAAGTGTTTGCAGGCCATTGGATATTTTCCTAAGCTATTGGGCTTTCTCTCTCATGCCTACCCATATGTTTGGGCTCAAGGAATGGGCTTGAGTTTTGGTGCTCCCAAGCAGCCCAAAACTTCCATTCCTTGGACCATCAATGGGCCTCGTGAATACTCGTAGCCATCCATACCACAACCCGCTCAGCAAGCCCCAGGCATTCGCGTGGCTTGGGCCCACTTAAGCTTGTAGCGTGGCGTGTTGCTTATTTGCTTGGTGTGGCATGTGTGTAAGCGCATATGACGAACTTTCGCGTGCCCAAATCGGGTTTCTTCTCGGTAAGATATTGCATTGGGCCGAGAATTTATTTGGGCCGAACCGTGACTTTTTGGGCCTCAACAGGTGGGTGAAAAGATAAGATTGTATTTTTTTTCAAATTTACATGGTGAATGGGAAGATAAGGTGGATGGGAAAATAGGACTATGGGTGAAAATAGTAGCACTCTTTTTGAAAGGTACAAGATGCCTATTTAAGTTAGAATAGCCCTAACATTTTCACACAGAAGCATTAATGCGTATATATGTTCATATACTTCGAGAGAGAGAAATATATAAGTTCGCCATTAGAACTTAGAATATAGATAGTTGAATTCTGAGAGACAGTCACTTGTAGAATTTCAAGCACTGAAAATGGGTGAAAGTACTCTATGCATGATCAGCAAATATATAGCCACCCAAAACTTTATAATTTCCAACACATGCTTTGGTTAAATACATCTTATAAAAAAATCAGATTCACATCTTTAAATAAGGTGTTTTTTTCAATGAAGTTGGGTGTTAGGTAGGCTAGATTTTTGTTTTAGCCCTTCTAATTATCCAGGTGCGGTATTTTGAATATATTCTACTTAGGGTTAATGACCTAAATGGTCCCCAAACTATTGCCCCAGTATCATTTTGGTCCACCAACTAAAATTTTCAATTCAAACGTCCTTAAACTTTTCATAATGTACCAATATGGTCCATCCGTCAAAGTCTGTTTATTATTCCGTGAAATCGAGGGAGAAAACTGTATTTTTAGGTGAGTATCCTCCTGTAAAAGGGTTAATGACCTAAATGGTCCTCAAACTATTGCCTCAGTATCATTTTGGTCCACCAACTAAAATTTTCAATTCAAATGTCCTTAAACTTTTCATAATGTACCAAATTGTTATTGTGCTTAATTTCTTTTCTTCTTTATTTATAAATAAAATAAATTGAATTTGATTGTTAGGGTTCTTGTTATAGGTGGAGAGCTGTTAGGAAATTAGATTTTTCTGTTGACTCTGAGAGTATGTTGAGTGTTGAATCCATTGATGCACCAATTGAAATGGCCCCAAATTCTAACCCTAAACCAAAGCTTTCAACAACCACCTCATACATTCCACCAGAGCTTGTGTTCGACATTCTTTTATGGCTTCCGCCCAAGGATTTTATGTGATTCGTGTATGTTTGCGAAGCTTGGAATGCCATCATCCATGGCCGACATAAAGACTGAAACTTGCTGAATTGCTAACAGTGAATCTTGCAACAATTTAGTGGCAGTTGGGAGGGAGGATGAAGAAGAAGAAAATGGGAGTTTTGGGGACCAAAATGATACTGGAGCAATAGTTGGGGGACCATTGAAATCAATAACCCGGGAGTTTTGTGTTAGCTTCGCAAAAAGTCGTATATACCCTTCAAAAACTCAGTCACGTGACCATCACGTGATCAGAAGTCACGGAATCTGTAACAGATGGACCATATTGGCACATTATGAAAAGTTTAAGGACGTTTGAATTGAAAATTTTAGTTGGTGGACCAAAATGATACTGGGGCAATAGTTTGGGGACCATTTACGTCATTAACCCTTCTACTTACCTATGTTTATTCAAAATAATGCACCTAATCAATGTACTGGAAAAGCAATATCATACTGCTGGAAAAGCTCTCTCAGTTACTTTCCAATGCAAAAGAAATTTTCTTCAAGTGGCATCCCACGCATTTCTGTTTGCTTGATGTTGATGGAGTGACTTTTTCTTCCCATAGTTCTTTGTTTTCTAATTTGATTAGTTTGCTTCACATATCAAATCACTCTATTTTTAGCTTGTTAAACTAAGAGTGGCAACAATTTCAATGCGTGTGGATGAATTTGCTTTGTAATCCAAGTTTGAAAATGCTTGATTAAATATTTTTGACACCAAAGTCCACTTAAAAAAAAAACCATTATTCATATTTCACTCACATATTTGTTCAATGTACTATAGATCTTTTGGAAATTTGGATTGTGAAAAACATCTCCGCAAATAAAATTCAAAACAGCCTTGAGGTTACGTTGTTTGACTGCAATTAAATACAAGGCACATGTTGGCTACTTTGGCTGCTGTTACTGCATGATTGTCAAACACGTCTCCTCTCTTTCTCTGTTTTCTAATGAATTTAAAGGCACATTCTCGCCCTCACAAGTTTCACAATTCTTAGTTATCTGCATATCTTCTCTAATGGCTTCCACCACCAAAGAATTAGCCTTCAAGGGCGTTCCTTTCATCAGAATATACAAAGATGGAAAAGTTGAACGCCTCAGAGGGTCTCCATATGTGCCCCCATCTCCTGATAAGGACCCAGAAACTGGTGTCTCCTCCAAAGACATCACAATCTCACACAACCCTAACATCTCAGCTCGCCTTTACCTCCCAAATCTCCCTCAAAACCAAATCCAAAAGCTCCCCATCCTGGTTTACTTCCATGGTGGAGCATTTTGCGTTGAGTCAGCCTTCTCACTCAATGCCCATCGTTTTCTCAACCGCTTGGTCTCAGAAGCCCAAGTTGCAGCTGTCTCTGTTGAGTACAGTCTTGCCCCTGAAAACCCACTTCCTCTTGCTTATGAAGATTCCTGGGCTGCTCTTCAATGGGTTGCTTCTCACTCAAACAACCAAGAATTAGATGGCAAAGAAGACCCATGGCTAGCCAAATTTGGAGATTTTGACAGATTGTACATTGGTGGTGATAGTGCAGGTGGCAATATTGCACATAATTTGGCTATGAAGGCAGGACTGGAGAGCTTGTGTGGTGGTGTGAAAGTTTTGGGTGCATTTCTGTCCCACCCTTATTTTTGGGGATCCAAGCCAATTGGGTCAGAGCCTAAAGGTGAAGACTTTGAGAACACTCTGGAGTATAAAGGTTGGGACGTTGTTTATCCATCAGCTCCTGGAGGGATTGATAATCCAATGGTGAATCCAGCGGGTGAGGGTGCCCGAAGCCTGGCTGGACTCGGGTGCTCTAAGCTGCTTATGTGTGTTGCAGGCAAAGATCAGCTGAGGGATCGAGGGGTTTGGTATTGTGATTTGGTGAGAGAAAGTGGGTGGAAAGGAGAAGTGGAGCTGTTTGAAGTGGAAGGAGAGGAGCATTGCTTTCATCTCAGGAGTGAGACTGAGACAGAGAATGTTAAGAAACTGCTCAAACGCTTGGCTTCTTTTCTTGTCTAGTATTGTCATGCGGGTTTGCTCATGTGTTTAACTGTTGACCTCTGCTTTGATCTGTCTTTGGTGTTTAAAATAAAATAAATAAACTTGTTTTGCTATGGGTTTAATCCCATGAAGACCTATTTACAGAAGATTGTATACATAAAACTAAATATGATATGCAGGCAAGAGGAAAAAAAAGAGGAGATTTGGTGATCTGTGCTCTCCCAAAGCGCTGAGATGTATACAGTATGAATGAAGTGAATGATTACTTAATGAGGGGCCATGGTTTCACTCTGCCTTGATCAACATTTCCATTATTTGAGCTGTGTCAAGTGATATCATAGCGAGTTTTGAATTGTTATATTCTAAAGACACTGTTTTTCATTCAAAATGAATCTGTCACCGTTAGTTTTGCCTAACAAGCCACTGGAAAGGATTTTCGGCCTACTTTCCGGTGCAAAAGGCGGTGCCTGAATCAGATATTTCTTTAAGTGGTTAGCACAAGCATTTCACTTTGCTGCTTGTTGCTGGAGTATCACACATCAATTCACTCAGTTGTTTTCTAGTGTTCATTTGCTTTAGTTTACAAGTTGGCTTACACCCACTTTCACCATTTTTTTACAATCTTCATCTGCAGGAACTATGTCTAAGCAATGTTGTATAGACAACAATCACACTGTCTGATATGTTTCTTCTCTAATCAAGTCTAATGGCTCCCACTTCCACTTCCACTTCCACCACCAAAGAAATAGCCTTCGAGCTCCTTCTTAGAGCACTTACAGCGGTGCGCCAGGGCTGGGGCAAGGGGGGGCCCAAGAAGAAAAGGAGGTTCCAGGGTCTTTTTTGCCTGGGCTGGGTGTGGGCTCCACAAGGCTGTACTAGCCCTCAGGCAAAACCAACCCTTGCAATAGCCTGGGTTTGCTGACGTCAGAAACAAAAATATAATTATAAAAAAAATTTAAAAAATTTCAGAATTTTTAAAAAATAAATACTTAGTCATATTTTTCACTTCCCACACCAAAACTCTATACAAATTCCTCTCCTCATATCTCATGTGAATAGTGGTTGCCATGGCAATGGGTGGAAACACACATTGCTTTTTGCAAGGGCATCCACTATTCACGTGGATGATTGTACTCGTATGACATGACTCTCCACAATGAAGACTGAAAATGAAGTGTTTACTATGTTTCAGTCTTTCCACAAACATATTGAAACTCAATTCTCTGCCAAGATCCAGATTTTTCGCTCTGACAATGGTGGGGAATATGTCAACCATGACTTTCAAACTTACTTCAAGACACATGGCATTATCCATGAGACCACTTGTCTCCAGACACCGCAACAGAATGGTGTTGCAGAATGAAAAAATCGACATCTCCTTGAAACAACCCGAGCACTTCTGATTGGAGCCTATGCTCCTTGCCACAATTGGGATGATGACGTTGTCACGACTGTTTATTTGCTCAACCGTATGCCTTCTCTTGTCTTGGACTTCCGTACTCCGATCCAAGTGCTCGGTCAACATGGGCCCCTGCCCTTTGTCTAGATGCTCACACCACGGGTATTTGGATGTGTGGCGTGTATATGGAGCCTACATATCCAATAATAACATGCCAAGTGGATTTGAATAAAAAACAAATTTTGTATTGAAAATTTTCTCTTTTTTTATTAAATTTTTTCTAAAAGATTTTAAATGTTAAACTATTTTTAAAAAAATATAAAGGACCAATAATGTTAGAAAAAAAACATAAAAGACCAATAATGTCAGAAAAAAAACATAAAGGACCAATAATGTCAGAAAAAAAAACATGAAGGACCAAAAGGTGATAATTTCGCAAATCTCAAGGACCATTTGTGATAAAATCCAAAATGTTTAAAATATTGTTTAATACCTGTGGCGTCCACGTCAGCAATCTAACGGAAAATTTTGACGGAACCTGACGACGAGACCAAATTGATGTGTGAGGGGTAACATAAGGGACCAATAATGTCAGAAAAAAACATAAAGGACCAAAGGTGATAATTTGGCAAACCTCAGAGACTATTTGTGATAAAAAAAACCCTTAAAATTTTAAAGATAAATTTACCTCTTTGTAAAATAACTTCTAATGACAAATGCCCCCTCTCTCTCCCTCTCCATGCTCTCACCCCCACTCTCTCCCTCTCCGAGTTTCCTCCCAGTCTCCTCCTACCTCTCAAGGTCCTCCCTCTCAGTATATGCTTGTATGTTTTTGAACTTTGAAGTGGAACTTCAGTTTGCACAGTGTTCTTGTGGTTGTTTTAGTTAGTGGGTTTTAATCGTTGTACAAATTGATGAAGATGGTTGGTTTGTTTGTGTTGTTTTTGTGTAGCAAATGCAATCGAGAATGTGGTGATAATTGGGTCATGTCCCACTGGAGTCATAACAGCAAGTTACGCAGCTCAAGCCAATTTGAAGCCTTTGGAGTTCGAAGGGTATCGATCGGGTCCAGTCCAGGGGCAGTTGATGACCACTACTGAAGTTGAAAACTTTCCAGGATTCCCAAATGGAAACTGGTCCAGATTTAATGGACAAGTAAACCAACCAAGTTCATGTTGTATCCTTGACTAGTTTTAAATTGTGGACAACCTAATTGTTTTTGTTTTCTCTTTTTCTCTTAACTTTCTCATCGGGAGCCGTAATGCAAGGTTCAACTATGGATTTCAAGTTTCAAGGGTAAAAGGCCTTCAATGGAGGATTATTTTGAGGCAAATATATCTGACGTTGATGGCCAGATGGTTGCATTTGGTGTTTTTGATGGTACAGTACAATTCAAGTTGTTCATTTGGGAATTTGTTGGAATTAATAATTAATAATTATAGGGTATTTTAGGAATATGGTGGGTGAAAAGATAAGATTGTATTTTTTTTCAAATTTACATGGTGAATAGGAAGATAAGGTGGATGGGAAATTTGGACTGGGGGTGGAAAGAGTGCTGCTACTTCCACCCCCTGTCCTATTTTCCCACCCACCTTATCTTCAAAATTTTAAAAACAAATAAATCCCTTTGTAAAATGACTTTTAAGGACACAAGGAAAAAACCCCAAACTCGATCTGCAAGGGCTGGGTTTGTTCGAAGAAAGAGAGGGGGGAGAGAGAGAAAGCAAAGAGAGACAGAGGCATGAACCACCATCTTCCCCATATATCACCAAACCCACCTCGATCTCCACCCAACTCGTAGGCCATGACGTGGAGTGGCGTCCCCTAACTTCTCCATGGTTATTTCACATTTCTCTTTGCACTGGATGATGTGCGCCTAGTAGTAGAAGGATGCTACATTATTAGCATGCAGCATTTCTAGAAAACAAGAAGGGTCTTCCTAATTCTTTCAAAATTAAAGGCGCTTTGAAATTATCCTCAGAAGTCTGATGGATGTTAATCTTCTATGCTTCTAGGAAGGATGGTGATGCTGGGCCTATCCCATTCTAAATTATTTTCTAGTTTTGCCAATCTTGAGATATGTCAACTAGTCTTAGGCGTCAAAGTTCTGAAGAGAAGAAAGCCATTGTTCCATATAGTTCTTGCAATCAGAAGAAAACATGTTTTGAAAGGAGAGAGGAAATTAGGTAATAATTAAAAGGGTATTTTAGGACTATTGGAGGGTGGAAAATAAGATTGTATTTTTTAAAATTTATATGGTGGGTGGAAAGATAAGGAGGGTGGGAAAATAGGACAAGTGGGTGGAAATAGCAGCACTCGGTGGAAATAGTAGCACGCTTTTTGAAAGGTACAAGATGCCTATTTAAGTTAGAATAGCCTTAACATTTTTACACAGAAGCATTAATGCGTATATATGTTCATATACTTCGAGAGAGAGAGAAATATATAAGTTCGCCATTAGAACTTAGAATATAGATAGTTGAATTCTGAGAGACAGACACTTGTAGAATTTCAAGCTAGACCTGACAATATTGCACACGACCCGTTAACACGACACGAATTCGCACGAAATTATCAGTATTTGGGTTGAGCTTAATGGGTCGGATTGAAAACGGGTGAACCCGTTAGCCACCCGTTAAGCTAACGGGTCGTGTTGGGTCGAAAACGGGTGAACCCGTTATCCACCCGTTAGGGAGGTTAATTTTGTAATTTTGCAAAATATTTTTTCTTTTCTTTTCTTCTTCCTCTCCTTTTTTTCTTCTCTTCTTCTCTCCACTCAACAGACTCCTCCAGCTCTTCCTCTCCTTTTTTTCTTCTTCTCTTCTTCTCTGCTTCTCTCCACTCAACAGACTCCGTCAGCCCAACCACTAGAGTCACCAACGAGCCCAGCCACCGGAGTCAGCCAGGGAATAAAGAGGAGGTATCTGGGTCGAGTTCCACAGATTGAATTTTCTTTCTTCCTCAATTTCTGTTGTTGTTGGGTTTTAATATATTTGTGAGAGATATATACTGTTTTGGGGTGAGAAGATTGAAATGAAAAGGGAAAGAGGGAAGAAAGGTTAGGGTTGGGGTTTGGGGGAAAAAGGACAGAGAAGGTGTTGGCTAGCTGGGTAGAGAAGCTGTGCTTTGATATATATATATATATATTCTGGTTTATTCTTAACGGGTTAACGGGTCATGTCGGATATTCGCGAATTGTAACGGGTCGTGTTTGGGTCTAGTATTTGTCACCCGTTAACTTAACGGGTCGTGTTCGTGTCAACCCGTTAACGACCCGAAACCCACTAAAACGACCCGTTTGCCAGCTCTATTTCAAGCACTGAAAATGGGTGAAATTACTCTATGCATGATCAGCAAATATATAGCCACCCAAAACTTTATAATTTCCAACACATGCTTTGGTTAAATACATCTTATAAAAAAATCAGATTCACATCTTTAAATAAGGTGTTTTTTTCAATGAAGTTGGGGTAGGCTGGATTTTTGTTTTAGCCCTTCTAATTATCCAGGTGCAGTATTTTGAATATATCTACTTACCTATGTTTATTCAAAATAATGCACCGAATCAATGTACTGGAAAAGCAATATCATACTGCTGGAAAAGCTCTCTCAGTTACTTTCCAATGCAAAAGAAATTTTCTTCAAGTGGCATCCCACGCATTTCTGTTTGCTTGATGTTGATGGAGTGACTTTTTCTTCCCTTAGTTCTTTGTTTTCTAATTTGATTAGTTTGCTTCACATATAAAATCACTCTATTTTTAGCTTGTTAAAGCAAGAGTGGCAACAATTTCAATGCGTGTGGATGAATTTGCTTTGTAATCCAAGTTTGAAAATGCTTGATTAAATATTTTTGACACCAAAGTCCACTTTAAAAAAAAAAACCATTATTCATATTTCACTCACATATTTGTTCAATGTACTATAGATCTTTTGGAAATTTGGATTGTGGAAAACATCTTCGCAAATAAAATTCAAAACAGCCTTGAGGTTACGTTGTTTGACTGCAAATAAATACAGGCACATGTTGCCAAACCTTTAGCATGGTATCAGAGCGGTGATCTTGGGATTGCTGCTAAACCCTAGCCAACCACATGTCGATGCCGCCATAGGGGTTCAAGATTCGATTACCCCTTAGGAAGGTAGCACTACCGATTCCTCTACCACCCAGACCCAGAAACTAGAAAAATTGAGGATCAAGATGACCCAATTTTTGAAGATCCAAAATTAGACCCCGACCAAGAACCTTGAAGAATTGGCGACCCGGATGAGCCAGTTATTGAAGATACAAAACCATGCCTCGACCCCAACCTTGATCTTAGAAGAATTGATGTCAAGAATGACCTAATTACTGAAAAAGACCTCGACCCAGACCCAGTTACTGAAAAAGGCATCGACTCAAAGCTAGACTCCAACTCCGACTCAGACTAAGATATTGACCAAGACTCAGATCTCGACCTAGACCCCGAATCAGACTCAGACCCATATCTCAACTTTGATTCACACCCATATATTGACCAAGACTCATATCTTGACCCAGACCTCGAATCAGACTCCGACCTAGATCCTAAGTTAGATCCCGACCGAGACTACACCATATGATTCTTCCTCTGCACATATTACGACTTCCCGAACAAAGATCCCGACATATATAGAATAAATTGCACACATTGTGGTGATCCAAGACACACTCATGAGACTTTTTCAAATTGAATGGCTACCCCGACTGGTGGGATGAACTCAAAGATCGTGAATGATGTGAAGCTGCAAGGAGTGGTTCTGGTTATGTATTCCATACTTGAATATATGTGATTCCATAGGATGGATCATTGACTCTGGCGCAACCGATTATATGACGTTTGATCTTGATGATTTTTTGAGTACCACCCAACCTAGACTAACTTGTATTGCTAACGCCAATGGAGTTACTTATCGTATGATAGGGGCTGGTACTGTTGCTCTCTCCTGGTCTCTCTCATTGCCTAATACTTTACTTGTTCTACCTCTATCCAATAAGTTGATGTAAGTTGGTCAGGTAACTGAATAAATTGAATTGTTGTGTACTAATTTACCCGACTTTTTGTTTGCTTAAAGATATTCACACTAAGGAGATTATTGGTCCTGGTACTAAGAGAGGGGGGCTATATTATGTGAATGACTTCAGTACTGACATGGCTAACAGTGTGACGCATCCTTATGATAGCAAGCAAATGAAAATCTGGTTGTGGCACCATCGATTGGGACATTGTAAAACAGGCCCTAGGCTTTAAAAGCCTACATAAAAGAGGGGGGGGGGGGTGAAGTAGGCTATATGGTAATAACCTATCTTTTTTAAAATTTAAGCCCAGCTAAGAATTAATAAGCGGAAACATAAACACATGCACAACCATGGTGTTTAATTACTTAGCATCTGCAGTCAGTTCCGTGTTTAATTACTTAGCATCTGCAGTGAGTAAATAGAACTGACTGCATGAAACTGGATTGATACAAATGACACCACGTATTAATACAAATAGAAACCCTTTGAGATTTTGGATCAATACACGTTAGTGTACTGATGTAATTTGAACATGATGCAGTAAGTACAACTATTGACAACATGAATATAAACATACACAAAGATTTGTTAACCCAAAAACCCAACAAGGGGGAAAACTGGGGGACCAAGCCAGTAAGAGAATCCACTATCAACGAGAAGTACAAGATACAAAGGGAGTTGAGCTCCATCTACACTCAGTAGGCAGCTAACTATCTAACCTTCTAGCAAAGCACAATATTAGCTCATCGACACACAATAGGCAGCTAACTATCTAACCTTCCAGAAAAGCACAATCTTTACTTCTCAGCAACAAGTTCTCTTCCAGTCTTTGCATGAGCATTCAGCTCCAATTGCAACAGACAAATCTTCATGGTTTGCAACAACACCAAGCTCCAAGTTGCAAAAAGTATAATGATATGAAGTGAGTTGTGGTTTCAGATTTTCATCTTTCTTAATCACAAAGAATGATTAAGCTAGACAAATGAAACCAAGTGTTGTGATGATTAAACTAGAAGTAATGAACTTGAAGCATATAGTTTAAATCAACATAACAATAATGAAACAAAAGACTCAGCCGAAACCAATGTGAATATACTTGGAGGATTTTTATGTGTATGCAATCATACTCATACTCTCAAGTAATTAACAATGGCTGAAACAATAAAATAGTTTTTGAATGCTCAACAGCAGATATAAAATGATTTCAAAAACATAGAACCGGGTCTGCATCAAAGATGCAGATTTTCTATTTTTACATGTCTAGCATGTGGTTCTTCTTCAGAGAACTGATAAAAATGAAGCAAGTTCAAATGAACTTCTCAACCTCTTCCTTAGGTCTAGCTTATTATATATAGAGACTTGATTCGAATGAAGAGGGGATATTTTGAACAAAGAGAATCATTCACCCAACCACATATAATATAAAGAATGCTGTTTGGTGGCTAAAGTATTTGAAAGGGCAAGACTGCAGCAAACTCTTGATTCGAATGAAGAGAACACTTTAAAGTTGAAAACAAGTTCCAAATAGGAATACCAACAGTCAACCAAGATTCTCTGATCAAGTAAAGGAAAATAATAAAGTATATGCAATCTGCATATACAGTCGTGAAGGGGATAACATGCTATTGGAAATAGTTGTGCCATGAGCTACAACCATTGAAGAGAAAGAACCCATGCTTTGTCAGAACACATGTGCGAGTGGAGAAAGATGACATGTGCATAAAAGAGAAAATAAATACTCCTTTTGAGAAAACTAGTTTCAAGAAAGAACATATTATATAATAATATGTTGTATTCAAGAATACTAAAAGAGAGAATAGAAGGAGTTGGTTGAAAGCATGGAGCATTGACTCCACAAGCAATAAAAGAAGTAGCCCATGTGCAAGATAATATAAAGCTTTCTTTGGAGAAAACTAGTTTCAAGAAAGAAAGAATATATTATAATAATATGTTGTGGTCACATCAACATGAGGTAACTTCATCCAAGACTCTTACTTTTGAAAACAAGTTTCAAGAAGTTTAAACTAATCAGAAGATATTTGAAGTCTTCATCGAATGAAATCAAAAGCTGAAGATATTTTTAATAAAATATTAATTGATACAGCTCAAAGTGGACTGAAACAGAATATCAAGGATTGATATAGAATAAAGCAAAACACGTTTTTAAAGCATGTATCAATCCATGTGTATGAATGCAAAGTGAATGATGGATTAAAACAGACTGGGAAGGATTGATACATAATGAAACAGAAAACGAATTTTAAGGCTTATATCAATCCTGTGTATTAATCCATGTGAATGTATGCAATGATTTTTGAATTGCAAAGATGACACTTTTGAATCTAGCATGTACATTCAAACAGACTTAAACCAATACATATACCTCAGCAAAATACACTAGTTTTATCATAAGAGAAGAGCCAAAATATAATCCTTACAGATATCAACCCTTTAGTTATATGAAGCTTATTCTACCAGATTTATTATTAGATTTCAAGGACTCCGATTTCAAATGTGATACTTGTATTTTGGCTAAGAGTCATCGTGTGCCTATCCTTTGAGTACGAGTAAGCGTACTGCTCCATTTACATTAATTCACTATGATGTATGTGGACCCTCACTTATAACTGCTCATTTTGGGTTCCAATGGTTTGTAACGTTTGTGGATGATTATACTCGTATGACATGGCTCTCCATGATGAAGACTGAAAATGAAGTGTTTACTATGTTTCAGTCTTTCCACAAACATATTGAAACTCAATTATCTGCCAAGACCCAGATTTTTGTCTCTGACAATGGTGGAAAATATGTCAACTATGACTTTCAGACTTACTTTAAGACACATGGCATTATCTATGAGACCACTTGTCTCCAGACACCGCAACATAATAGTGTTGCATAACGAAAAAATTGACATCTCCTTGAAACAGGCCAAGCACTTCTGATTGAGTCCTATGCTCCTTGCCACAATTGGGATGATGTCGTTGTCACGATTGTTTATTTGCTCAACCATATGCCTTGTCGTGTCTTGGACTTCCGTACTTCGGTCCAAGTGCTCGCTCAACACAGGCCCCTGCCCTTTGTCTAGATGCTCACACCACAGGTATTTGGATGTGTGGCGTGTATATGCTACATGTCCAATAGTAACATGACAAGTGGATTTGAATAAAAAAACAAATTATGTTTTGAAAAATTTCTCTTTTTTTATTAAATTTTTTCTAAAAGATTTTAAATGTTAAACTATTTAAAAAAAAATATAAATGACGGGTGATAATTTCGCAAATCTCAGGGACCATTTGTGATAAAACCCAAAATGTTTAAAAATATTATTTAATCCATGTGGCGTCCACATCAGCAATCTAACAGAAAATTTGGATGGAACCTGACGGAAAGTCCAAATTGATGTGTGAGGTGTAACATAAGGGACCAAAAATGTTAGAAAAAAACATAAAGGACCAAAGGTGATAATTTAGCAAACCTCAGAGACCATTTGTGATAAAAACCCATAAAATTTTAAAGATAAATTTACCTCTTTGTAAAATGATATCTAATGACAAATGCCACCTCCTCTCCCTCTCCCTCTCCACGCTCTTGCCCTCACTCTCCCTCTCCGAGTTTCCTCCCAGTCTCCTCCTACCTCTCAAGGGCCTCCCTCTCTCTCTCCCTCTCAGTATATGATTGTATGTTTTTGAACTTTGAAGTGGAACTTCAGTTTGCACAGTATTCTTGTGGTTGTTTTAGTTAGTGGGTTTTAATCGTTGTACAAATTGATGAAGATGGTTGGTTTGTTTGTGTTGTTTTTGTGCATAAAATGCAATCGAGCCACAAATGCAATCGAGAATGTGGTGATAATTGGGTCATGTCCCACTGGAGTTACAACAGCAAGTTACGCAGCTCAAGCCAATTTGAAGCCTCTGGAGTTCGAAGGGTATCGATCGGGTCCAGTCCGGGGGCAGTTGATGACCACTACTGAAGTTGAAAACTTTCCAGGATTCCCAAATGGAATTACTGGTCCAGATTTAATGGACAGGTAAACCAACCAAGTTCATGTTGTATCCTTGACTTGTTTTAAATTGTGGACAATCTAATTGTTTTTGTTTTCTCTTTTTCTGTTAGCTTTCTCATTGGGAGCCGTAATGCAAGGTTCAACTAAGGATTTCAAGTTTCAAGGGTAAAAGGCCTTCAATGGAGGATTATATTGAGGCAAATATATCTGACGTTGATGGCCAGATGGTTGCATTGGTGTTTTTGATGGTAAAGTACAAATCAAGTTGTTCATTTGGGAATTTGTTGGAATTAATAATTAATAATTATAGGGTATTTTAGAAATAATGGTGGGTGGAAAGATAAGATTGTATTTTTTCAAATTTACATGGTGGGTGGGAAAATAGGACTAAGGGGGTGGAAATAGTAGCACTCTTTTTGAAAGGTACAAGAGGCCTATTTAAGTTAGAATAGCCCTAACGTTTTTACACAGAAGCATTAATACGTATATACGTTCATATACTTCAAGAGAGAGAAATATATAAGTTCACCACTAGGACTTAGAATATAGATAGGTAAATTATGGGAGGCAGTCACCTGTAGAATTTTAAGCACTGAGAATGGGTGAAATTACTCGGTGCATGATCAGCAAATATATAGCCACCCAAAACTTTATAGTTTCCAACACATGCTTTGGTTGAACACATCTGATTAGTTATAAAAAATCAGATTCACATCTGTAAATAAGGTGTTTTTTCAATGAAGTTGGGTGTTAGGTAGGCTGGATTTTTGTTTTAGCCCTTCTAATTATCCAGGTGCAGTATTTTGAATATATCTACTTACCTATGTTTATATTCAAAATAATGCACCTAATCAATGTACTGGAAAAGAAATATCATACTGCTGGAAAAGCTCTCTTTTTTTTTTTGGTCAAGGAAAAAGCTCTCTTAGTTACTTTCCAATGCAAAAGAAATTTTCTTCAAGTGGCATCCCGCGCATTTCTGTGTTGACTCTTTCTTCCCTTAGTTGTTTGTTTTCTAATTTGATTAGTTTGCTTCACAAATCAAATCACTCTATTTTTAGCTTGTGAAAGTAAGAGTGGCAACAATTTCAATGCATGTGGATGAATTTGCTTTGTAATCCAAGTTTGAAAATGCTTGATTAAATATTTTTGACACCAAAGTCCACTTAAAAAAAACACCATTATTCATATTTCACTCACATATTTGTTCAATGTACTATAGATCTTTTGGAAATTTGTATTGTGGAAAACATCTTCGCAAATAAAATTCAAAACAGCCTTGAGGTTTCGTTGTTTGACTGCAAATAAATACAGGCACATGTTGCCTACCTTGGCTGCTGTTACTGCATGATTGTCAAACACGTCTCCTCTCTTTCTCTGTTTTCTAATGAATTTAAAGGCACATTATCGCCCTCTCAAGTTTCACAATTCTTAGTTATCTGCATATCTTCTCTAATGGCTTCCACCACCAAAGAATTAGCCTTCAAGGCCGGCGTTCCTTTCATCAGAATATACAAAGATGGAAAAGTTGAACGCCTTAGAGGGTCTCCACATGTGCCCCCATCTCCTGATAAGGACCCAGAAACTGGTGTCTCCTCCAAAGACATCACAATCTCACACAACCCTAACATCTCAGCTCGCCTTTACCTCCCAAATCTCCCTCAAAACCAAATCCAAAAGCTCCCCATCCTTGTTTACTTCCATGGTGGAGTATTTTGCATTGAATCTGCCTTCTCACTCCAAGCCCATCGTTATCTCAACCGGTTGGTCTCAGAAGCCCAAGTTGTAGCTGTCTCTGTTGAGTACAGGCTTGCCCCAGAGAACCCACTTCCTGTTGCTTATGAAGATTCCTGGGCTGCTCTTCAGTGGGTTGCTTCTCACTCAAACAAGCAAGAATTACATGGCAAAAAAGACCCATGGCTAGCCAAATATGGAGATTTTGACAGATTGTACATTGGGGGTGATAGTGCAGGTGGCAATATTGCACATAATTTGGCTATAAAGGCAGGATTGGAGAGCTTGTATGGTGGTGTGAGAATTTTGGGTGTATTTCTCTCTCACTCTTATTTTTGGGGGTCCAAGCCAATTGGGTCAGAGCCTAAAGGTGAAGATTTTGAGAAGACTCTGGAGTATAAAGCTTGGGACTTTGTTTATCCATCAGCTCCTGGAGGGCATGATAATCCAATGGTGAATCCAGCGGGTGAGGGTGCACCAAGCCTGGCTGGACTTGGGTGTTCTAAGCTGCTTGTGTGTGTAGCTGGCCAGGATCAGCTGAGGGATCGAGGGGTTTGGTATTTTAATTTGGTGAGGGAAAGTGGGTGGAAAGGAGAAGTGGAGCTGTTTGAAGTGAAAGAAGAGAAACATTGCTATCATCTCAGGAGTGAGACTGAGACAGAGAATGTTAAGAAATTGCTCAAACGCTTGGCTTCTTTTCTTGTAAGCTTGGACACGGCAGTCCCACGAGGTTCCGCACTGAATATTTACCCTAGACTCTAAACCCTTTATAAATCCATCAGGGAATTCCTAACTGATGGATTTCCCTTTCATGTATGTGTTTTTCGTTGCTCGAACCTTGTCTGACATATTCTGTAGTTGTTTTTGTGCACTAATGGTATTGTGAGTTATCCAAAGTAAAAACTGGTGAACAAAATGTGACGAGTAAATTTGATTAGTGTAGCAGTGCTCTTAACTTTATTTTCTCATATTTATTCTGGTTTTTACACTATCAAAAATGAAAATGACAAGAGGGAAAATCCCAAAAGTAGAGCTCAACAGTCAACACATGAGCAAACTAGGATGATAACAAAACTAGACAAGAAAAGAAGCCAAGCGTTTTGATCATTTTCTTAACATTCTCAGTCTCATTCTCACTCCAGATATGAAAGCACTAGTCCTTGTTAAAACATCACCACCAGCCCACAGCCCAAGTAAACATCAGCCCAGCCCCTATGCAAATATATCTTGAAGAATTCAGAAGAGCTAATGTCGGCTGAGGTGAAAAAATTAATAAAACTAATATAAATAGAAGGGAACATACAAAAATATTTAACATAACTGGACAACTTTTTCAGTGGGTTGCGTAGGTTATTGAAATACAAGTCAGTTATTGGCTTTCAGTGGCTTTGCATCCAATTTTTTGTTCTTCTAGAATCATGCAGCCTTTTCCACGCATCGAAATGAAATTAAAACTTCAGTAAGAGGACAGCGGACTGGACATAATAATGTCTTCTGTTTAGAATATTTAGGAACTTCAGCAGAGGCTGAAACGTTCCACAACTAAAACGATATCGATTCTTTTTTTTCTTTTTCTTTTTTATAGGAAGCTATCGAATTGTATTCAGATAGAGTGAAGGAATTACACTGCACATGCATGTCTAAAGTGACCTCATTAAAACCTTTCCAGGAAAAACCCTAAGGTATTGTTCTCTAAATGTATCCTCCTGCACGATATCGATTCTTTAATGTTGTGTCCCACACTACTATGAGTGACCATATAGAATGCATCCTCAGCTATTGTTCGCTAAATGTATCCTCCTGTATTGTTATAATCCTAATGTATCAAATTACTATATCACAAACAAACAATTAAACATTCGATTCAAAAAAAGTCAAAAAGGAAAAACTCATAACCTAATTTTCACAAAAATTTAATAAAAGATGAAATATATAAAGAAAGAAAAATAAAGACAGAAGAAGAGAGAAGAAGCATATGAGAGAGAGAGAGAGAGAGAGAGAGAGAGAGAGAGAGAGATGGATACTTGGATAAAAGTGAAGAAAATAATCCGTGGAGAAGATAGCAGAGAAGAACCCTAGGAAGAAGAAGATGAAAATGGTGTCTGATTTTTCACGTGAATGTGTGTGTTCTTTTTCCCTAGTTCTATAATTAAGTGGGTATTATCCAAACTAGAGTGTGTGGGTTGTATTAGTTAGTTAGGTAAATGAGAGTATTAAAAGCCCAACTCATTTAAAATAGTAGGTATTAAATAATACAAGTTGACACCAAACACCTAATATAGATTATTTACTTCTATACAGAGTCTAATACGATGTACCAAACATATCACAATTTCGCAAACAGAAAAGGGCCTAATGGCCGAGACTATTTACAAATGGGCTATTTTAGCCAATTTCGCAGACAGAAAAGGGCCGAATGGCTAAGAACACCACAGGTGTTAGCAAATAATCGAGTTGCACGGACGATACATTTTCCTATGGGTGACCATCTCACTGTTGTGTCACAAAGTAATCAGAGCCGTCCACACGATCAAAAACCCTAAATCCTTCTCTCATATATTATTTCCCACTCTCTTTCTCGCGCCTCTTCGAGCTCACAATCACTTCACACACAGAGCCACCAAAAGCCCTAAAGAAGGAGACCCAAAACCCAGAGCAGCAACCATGGCGACCCCAGCTATAGAGTCCGTTCAGTGCTTTGGCCGAAAGAAGACTGCGGTGGCAGTGACCTACTGCAAGCGGGGGCGCGGCCTGATCAAGATCAACGGCTGTCCGATCGAGCTGGTGGAGCCGGAGATCCTCCGGTTCAAGGCCTACGAGCCGATCCTTCTGCTCGGACGACACCGTTTCGCCGGCGTCGACATGAGGATCCGCGTCAAAGGTGGAGGCCACACGTCTCAGATCTACGCAATCCGCCAGAGCATCGCCAAGGCCCTTGTGGCGTTTTACCAGAAGTATGTGGACGAGCAGAGCAAGAAGGAGATCAAGGACATCTTGGTCAGGTACGACAGAACTCTCCTCGTCGCTGATCCCAGGCGCTGCGAGCCCAAGAAGTTCGGTGGTCGCGGTGCCAGAGCTAGGTTCCAGAAGTCTTACCGTTGAGAGATACTCATCTCACCTTTTTTCCATTTATTTTATTTACTGTCATTTCCAATGATCTTATCATTGTTTTGGCTTAATTTCTAGTTTTGAGTTTTGTTATGGATTTTTGAAGTGTTTGGTAAAACCTTGGTTTGGATATTTATGCTTAGTTATATTTTCATGCTATTTTCAGGAATGATTTAATCTTTTTTGGGTTCTATCTATTTGTGGTGTTTGATTCTTAGTCATTGTTCTATTGACTTGAATGGGTTTTTAGTGCCTATTGCCTTTTACTTCATTTGGTGTTCAAATTCAAAATGTTATCTGAGAAACTGATAACATTATCATTTTCAAGAACCCAGATGCCTTATTGAGCTTACCTTGCTGTTCATTGTTATGGAATAACAATTCAAGTAATTTCATAGAACCAAACCTGGAAAATGTTTCTCTTGGTCATGGAGTTTGTGCCCTAAAGTTCAAGCTTTGCCCTGATAGCTTGGTTAGGCTAGTTGGAGTAGCTTAAGGTTAGGCATTTCATTTGATCTTTGCCCTAGAAGAAATTGGAAATGCATTTGACTATCACAATTCAGAACCCTGGCCTTAGGTTTTGCAGTCTTGGATGATGGATAGCAGGCTTTATCTGAGTCTTTACTTGGACTTTGAATAAGTTGCTTATTCCGTTTGCCAAATGCTCGTTTTCAGATAATGTAAAATGCAGTGTTTGCATTCTGTGTTAAATGTGATGTCTAACAGACAAAGTAATTCTTGTCAACTTCTGGGAAAACCCTTTATCAGACGTCTAAATTTACCTGTAACCGGTTTCATATGCCCCTCCCTCTGCATCTAGAGATTCCGAGAGAGAGTCGGGGTATGAAATTGAAACCTGGTGCAAGTATGGATGAATGATTCTCAGAGACTGCATTTTATCTCACTTCATGTATATAGTTTTCTAAGGTTATTGTCAGTCATTATCATCTTGTGAAGCTTGGCATGGCACGGAGAGGGAGGGTGAATCAAATGGAAGGCAAAACGGTGGGATGGGAAGTCATAGGGAGAATGAAAATTTGTTAATTAATTATGTTGCAGCATCGTAACCTTTAGATCATTTTGAATGGTCAAGATCAAAAGTCTTATGTAGTCTGGTATGGAAGAAAACTGGTGGAGAATCCCAGATAATATTTATTTTCATTGGCTAGTTTCTTCAAGATGATTTGTTTTCAGGGGGACTGAATTTCAGGAAAATGTTGAGGATTGTGTTTTGTGCTAGACAAGTTTTGAACTTTTTTTTTGGGGGTGACATTTTTGAAGTTTATATCACACGCCAATTATAATGATTCAAATTTATCCAGTGGGCTAAGCCTATATGTTTAAAATTTCAGCGAAGAACCATAAAGCGTAACTTGTTCGTTTCTCTGTTCATTAGGAAAACAATTGTTTGTTCGATGAGACATGAGAATTTTTTATTGTCAACAACAAATATTGAATTGAAAATTCAGGATTGTGATTGAACCAATTCAAAATCTTTCTGGTTTTAACATAATTTGAATCTGAATTTTGAATTCCAAATTTTCGGACTGAGGTTGGAATACAAGTCAAACAAAAAATGTAGTGGAGAACTTTGGAATGTGATTTTCATATCCGAAATATGCCGAACAATCACCATATTTGGCAAATACCCTCTTGTATTTTTCTTCCACACTCTAAGGCCATCTTCAACCCATGAAGCCAACCCCAAAATATCCCAAATTTTAGTCCATTTCCTCTCCATACCCAAGAAAATTAAGTGGCCAAAATTTGAGAAAACCCAAACTTGGGTTCAAATACTAGTCCAGCTATTGCCTGGACTGAAAATCTTTTTTGTGGAGCCCACTCATGGCTGAGCAGCCCATGTGCGAGGAAGATTTGTGGGCCCCACGCTATTGCTGTGCTGCAGCTGATGTCTCACCACATGGCAGAAACTGGTGATTCAATCGTCTATTTTTTTTATTTATAAATAATTCAAATAGTAACTCAAATCAACGATTCATATTAAATCCAAGCTATTTTAACAGTAAAAAAAAAGATCAAACGGCTGAAATTTAAATCCAACGGTCAAAGTAATATTTTAAATTAATATAAATCAGATCCAACCTCAAAACTCACTCCAAACTCTATAAATACCCACTCATTTCTCAAATAATCTACCAAAAACTTTCTTTCTATTTCTCAATTTATTTTTCCTTTGTCAATTTCATAAATCTTCTTTCATTCTTGTTGAAGATGTCCACAAAATCTATTTAAGAAGAGTACCATTGGTTGTCAAACACATCATCTTCTTCATTCTCATACTTTTCATATCATTTCAAGGTTTCAATGGATAGTCGTGGCAAGGCCATCTTTTCCTTTATGTTTGATGATGATTCAGATAATGAAGAACATCATATAAGAGTGAATCAAGCCATTGTCCACCATACTTCACTGGAGAATGAAGCCGATCACCTCCCCAAACATGGTGGGTCGATAGTCGGTCACGAGTACAAGAACCGTGAGAGGAAAGATCGCCATCGCAATCTCAAGTCCGACTACTTCGTTGAAAGGCCACATTTTAATACCACAAACTTTCGTAAGCGGTTCCAAATGCAGAAAGAGTTGTTTTACCACATCTTGAATGATGTTGTCAACCATGAGCCATATTTTCACCAGAAAAAAGATGGGACTCGGTCGACAAGGGCTATCCCCTGAACAGAAGTTAACCAATGTCTTTCGTATGGTCGCATGGGGATGCTCAACTGATGAGACCGACAAGTACTGTAGATTGGGTGGAATGGGTGGAAGCATATTGAATCACTCGGTAAGTTTTGTTCCGTTTTTGAAGTCGTGTATGGACAATGGTACCTCAGGTTTTCAAATCCAGCTGACCTTTACAAGCTCTTACACAAGGCGAGCCGTCAAGGCTTCCCAGGCATGTAGGAAGTCTTGACTGCATGCATTGGGAATGGAAGAACTGCCCATATGCTTGGGCAGGCCAATTTACCGGTCACAAAAAAAAAAAAAAAAAAAAAAAGCCCACTGTTATGCTAGAGGTCGTGGCCTCGTACGACACATGAATATGACATGCCCGTTTTGGAGCCGCTGGATCCAATCCAACAATGATATCAATATTTTAGATTGTTCCCCATTATTTAATGATGTGGTGCATGGAGTGGCTCCCTAGTTGAATATATTGTCAAAGGAAATCAATACCATTTGGGCAACTATTTGGTAGATGGGATCTACCCCCATTGGGCTACTTTGGTGAAGACCATCTCTTCTCCTGATAACCCAAAGAAGATGCTTTTTGCACAAATGCATTTGGAATACTACAGTCTCGATGGGCTATTGTTCGGGTCCCTGCACGTATGTGGTGCAAGGATAACCTCCACTCAATCATGATGACGTGTATAATTTTGTACAACATGATTGTAGAGGATGAGTACGAATATGTTGAAGAGGAATATGATGATGAGGATATGTATCCACAACGATCCAGGAGGGCCACAACAAGACAATATGAGCTGGAGGCAAGCATTACATACGAGTACCACCAAGATAGGTAGACCCTCTCTAATTACATGATTCATCATAATAGAGTTCGATCTCCACATGTGCATTAGAGTCTTCGACATGATTTGATCAATCACATTTGGAAGGAGCTTTGGAGATAGTGAATGAGGTCGACAGTTGTTTCAATCCTCCTTTTGTGTTTCAATTATGTTGTGTGTTTTCTTTTGGAATATTTTTTTTTTTTTTGTGGAATTTCAATTTTTTGATGAGGTCAAATTGTTCAAAAAAAATAAAATTATGAAGTTATTTAAAAGGATTAAATGAAGAAAAGTTATCCCCAAAAAAAAAAAAAAGACTTAAACAATTTAATAAAGTTGCGGACTTAAAATTTGAGTCTGCAGGGTTGGGGGAAAAAACGGTTTGAATCCAGGCAAAACCCAAATAGTAACTTTTTGGAGGGGGAAAATTTGGGTTTAGCCCCAAATGGGTTGGAGAAGGCCTTATTGCATTTAATTTTACCGTTGAAATGAAAAAGCACTCTCTTTTTGTCGCATTCAGGTGTAATAATGATCACCAATTCAAAAAGAGAAATATTAAAGACACTAATTTACCATTCTTGGTAATTATAAAATAAATAAATAAAAAGATCACCAAGGGAAAAACCTGCGATTTAGTCAGGCCTCGATTTCAAGGGTTTTTCCCTTGGCACCACCCCCATCTGACGAATAATCCTCGTATTTGTGTGGAGAGTTTTTCTTCCTATTCGCTCTTGTTCAAGGGTCTTGTTTTCCTAGTGTTTCTCTCAACCCTAGTTGTATTAGGGTCTTCCTATATGCCATTTAGGCTGCCTCTTTTTTTATTTTATTTATTATTATTATTATTATTTTATTATATAAGATTTGAATAGACCTATGGAGCTTTGGCCCCTTAATGTGTTGTCCTTGCATTTTTTGGGTTTGATGAGGTGGATCTCCATCACATCTTTGTGTTAAGGGGTAGAGTTGTTTCATTTTGGGGATGTACTATCAATAGGTGCTTTGAGATCATGGGGTGATTGGGAACCCTTTGACCAAGTATTTTGGTATAAGTTGAACGGGATTTGCTCTTCCCTTTGAAGGTGTTTCATATCTCAAAATGGTAGAGAGTTCTTATCTCTCAAATAGTGAGCTTGGTTTCAAGATGTGGAATTGATTTTGCTTACTGTGTTGCAATAGTTGTGTTTTATAATTTTGTATTTTGATATATTATTTGCAAGGACCCCTTTTTGGGTTGTGTTCTTAATTCCCCTATATCTTCTATTTTCCCTTTTATTAATGGAATTGGTATAGCTGAAAAAACAATAATTTATTACACTAACTTTTGCAAACCAATATGTGGCAATGTTTCATTTGTTTTCATTTGGGCTTAATGTGTATCTTATTTATTCTTCGAAACTAAAAAAGTGTCACATGAGTTGGTGTCTAAAACTTGTTGTCTCTAGCATTATGGATTCAAAAATATACTCTTAATGCATTTAATTTTACCATTAGAACGGTAAGACGCTCATTGGCATTCTCCTTTTGTCACTTAGGGGATCAGTACTAAAGGATCGCCAATTAAAAAATAGGCTAAATTGTAGCAATAGTCCCTCGACTATGACCCGACTTTATTTTTCATCCCTCATGTTGCAAAATTGTTATGGTCATCCTTCAACTAGATCTCGCGTTGCACCACTAGTCCTTTCTGTCAATTCTGTTTGTTTTTCTGTCAAAATTGATCACATGTCAGGCACATGATAGATATTTTAGGGGCAACTAAGACTTTTACCTAGCCACCACCTCCTTCTACCTAAACCCAATCGCACGCCATCCTCTTCCCCCAAAATTTGCCTATCCATCTACCTCCCCAACCCAGCAACCCAAACCATCTTAGATGGCTCAAAGCCTCCAGCACCTTCTGGTGATAAATTCCAAGTCTCCTCTGGTATGTCAACCACTTCCCCTCCAGACCACGATGGATTTTATCTGGACATAGTAAAATGCATCAACATGGTTTTCTTTGCCTCCAACCAATGAGGTGTAGCTCAACTTTGGGTGGCTCAAGAGCTCCTTATCCTCTCCAAAAATCAACTTCCCCAATCATCAAACCCTCCTTCCCCACATGCTCAAATGGAGAGACTGGGTTGATTTTTTAATGAGTTTATTTATCTAATAAATATTTTATATAGGATTTCCCAATTTGCCTTTAATTTTAACAGAAAATTTAACTTTGTTGACGAAAAGACCAATAATGCAACACGAGATGGAATTGAAGGATGACCATAACAATTTTGTGACATGAGGAATGAAAAGTAAAGTTGGGTCTTATTTGAGGGACCATTGCTACATTTTAGCCTGAAAAATATTCCACATTCTTTGGTCCACACCCTTACTATATTTATTTTTACCTTTGAAATGATAAGATGCTCACCAGCGCTCTCTCTTTGTCACCCAGGGAACAATACTAAATGATCGACAATTCAAAAATATTTCAAATTTAAATATATTTAATATATTTATAGTAAATAAGTTAGAGTTGTGATTTCCCCACTCCAATTTTATCCACTTACACTCCTTTTATACATGTTTTTCCAAAGATGTATATATTTTTCTTTAAAAAGCAAGAAGAAAAAAGGGAAGAAAGAAACAGAGTAGCACTCACTGTTTGCTTCTTTAAAATAAAAAGAATTGTAAAAAACTGTTCGTTAATTATTTATGGGAGCAATACCCTATCCGCATCTGTCACAATGTTATTTGGCTTTCCAAACATCAAAGTGGCGGCCGGAAACGCACATGATAATTGATGCATCAATGATTCGAGTTCCCCAAATATAAATCCAAGAAAACCTAATACCCACTTTGTTCCCTTGGTTTTCATTTTTCCCTCCACACTCATTTCCCACTCTTTGAAATTGAGAACACATTATATTCCTTCAATTTCAGTGTTCCATTTGAATCTCAGATAAACCCAAAGTACAATATCTCTCAAACCCACCCAAAAGCAGGGAGAGAAAAAGAAAGGTACCCATCTCTTCCTCTTTAACTTTTGCTTCATCTTTCTTCTTTTTCCAGTTTTAGGGTATCATTTTTCTTTTATAAGATTTTGAAGCTACTAAAGCACATTTCATTTTCTTGGATTGCTTCTTAATATTGGTTCTTTGTTGTTTTACTTGGTGGGTTTAGATTCGTTTGGGTTTATAGTTCATTTTGAGTTGATAAAGTTCTGATTAGTTCAAGATCATTTTTCTTGAGAAAGTTTGAATCTTTGTGGTGGTTCGATGGTAAACAGGGTGCCTGGGTGCCCTTTTCAGTTTGCGGGTACTTTGATATGTATGAATCTATATTATCTAAGATCCCATATAGGCTATGTAAAAGAACAGATTTTTTTTTTCTTTAACGTTGGTTATTTACAATTTTATGCTTTCTTTGCACACTAATATTATAGTCTTATAGCATAGAAATTTTCTCAGACTGTGACATTATCTGTAGTTTCGTGCTTAGTTTTGGATAATGAGGTTTCAAAGAGATTATAATAAATCCAAGAATACAAATCTAACTTTTTGGTCCATTATGTATGAGTGTAAGTTGGAGATGAGAAGAGAGACACCGAACGTGACCGTTTGCAATTGGGGCTGTAAAATGTGGCTCTGATAATGAAGAATTAGATGGTTGAGCAACACAGTTGTGTTATCTTTTTGGTTTTTTGAGAGGGATTATCTGCTGTGAGTGTGTCTTATTGTTTTTTTTTTTGTTTTTTAGTTACCCTGAAATCTGTGGATTGGACCAGAGTGTTGTAGGGAAAAAGTTAAACAAAAACCAAGGGTGGGAAAATTTCATGTAGTGATTCTTTAGTTGTATGAGAATATATCCAAGATTTTACAAAATTTTAAGAAGCCTAAAAGTCAGTGCTTCACTCTCATTTTATTGACGATACCTTTTGCCAAATGAAAATGTAAAATTTTCTCAACCCTCCCATTGATTGCTAGAAAGAGGGTAAAGTGAAGAAACTTGATTGGTAATGCTGAATAAAGGGGAATAAAAAATATTGGGAATCTATATATATATATGGCAAAAATTGCTTAGTAAATGAAAAAAAATGCTGAAAACTGCAGTAACTTGCATGATAACAATTTAGGAAGGTTTTACTCTTTTACTTTTGTTTGCGTACATATTTTCTCCGCCCTTGAAGAGGAAGAGAAATTTAATGCATCACTGTTTTTCTCTAGATTCCAAGATTTCTTTCGCAGTGTTTTGAGGGTTATAACCCTATCTCTCTTCTGTTTCCTGAAACATTCGTCTTGAAAATTTACCATGCTTGTCATTTAACATTTGAAACTTTATATGTATGTTATGTTATAAGTGGACTGCTTATCTCTTTATTAAAGTATTTATTACTGTTTTTAACATATGTGAAGCCTGAATTTGTAGGTTTTGCTGCAATGGATTCAACTCTGAATTCGGAACACCGGCCTTTTTCAATTAAACTATGGCCTCCAAGCCAAAATACAAGGCAAGTGCTTGTGGACCGGATGATAAACAATCTTAGCACTAAATCCCTTTTCACTGAGAAGTATGCCTTGCTCAGTAGGGAAGAGGCTGAGCAAAATGCAAAACGAATTGAGGATGTGGCTTTTGCCACTGCAGACCAGAACTATGAAAAGGAACCAGATGGAGATGGAAGTTCTGCAGTGCAGCTTTATGCCCGGGAATGTAGTAAGCTCCTGATGGAAGTTCTTAAAAAAAAACCTAGAAGCAAGGAGGACAGCAAAGTGACATCTGACACTACACCCACTCAAACTCTGTTTGATATATCTAAAGGTGTCCGGGCCTTTATTGAGGCCGAGGAGGCTGAGAAACTTTTGAAGCCGTTGACGGAGCCAGGGAATACTTACACCAAAATATGTTTCAGCAATAGAAGCTTTGGCCTAGGAGCAGCCCATGTTGTTGAGCCCATATTGGTTTCCATTAAGAATCAGTTGAAAAAAGTTGACCTATCAGATTTTATAGCAGGGAGACCAGAGCAAGAAGCTCTTGAAGTCATGAATATCTTTGCAGCTGCCTTGGAAGGTAGTGCGTTGGAGTCTCTGGATCTCTCTAACAATGCCTTGGGTGAGAAAGGTGTTAGGGCTTTTGGGGCACTCCTTAAATCACAAAGTTGCTTGGAGGAACTCTATTTGATCAATGATGGCATTTCAGAAGAAGCTGCTCGAGCGGTTTGTGAGTTGATTCCTTCCACAGAGAAGCTTAGAGTCCTCCATTTTCATAATAATATGACGGGAGATGAAGGGGCAATTGCTATTTCTGAGGTTGTGAAGCGTTCTCCCCTATTGGAGGATTTCCGTTGTTCCTCCACTAGGGTAGGCTCTGAGGGAGGAATTGCCTTATCTGAAGCACTTGAGACTTGTACCCATCTAAAGAAGCTGGATTTGCGGGACAACATGTTTGGGGTAGAAGGTGGAGTTGCATTGAGCAAAGCTCTCTCCAAGCATGAAAGTTTGAAAGAGGTTTACCTTAGCTACCTGAACTTAGAAGATGAGGGTGCAGTTGCAATTGCTAATGCTCTCAAGGAATCAGCTCCTTCACTTGAAGTCTTTGACATTGCTGGAAATGAGATAAAAGCTAAATCTGTTCCTGCTATTGCAGCTTGTATAGCAGCAAAGACACTTCTCACCAAGCTGAATTTGGCTGAGAATGAACTTAAGGATGAAGGTACTATTCAGATCAGCCAAGTGTTAGAGGGTCTTCCTCAGTTGAAGGAAGTTGATATGAACACCAACTTAATCAGAAGAGCTGGGGCTCGGGTGTTGGCGCAAGCTCTGGTTCAGAAGCCTGGTTTTAAGTTGCTGAACATCAATGGAAATTTTATCTCTGATGAGGGCATAGATGAGGTGAAGGATGCATTCAAGAAATCTCCTGATATGCTTGGGTCTTTGGATGAGAATGATCCTGAAGGAGAAGATGATGACGGTGATGATGACAAAGAATCTGAAAAGGGTGAAGGCAATGAGGATGAATTGGAATCAAAACTGAAGAACCTTGAAGTTGGCCAAGAAGAATAGAGTTCCTCTTATGCTTAGTTGTCTTTTCCTTTTCTAGTTAAGGTTCCACAGAGTTATTACCCTCTTTAACATCAATGACTGTAAGGCATATTTGGAGGTTTTAGGATGACCATTCAGTTGAATCTTATTATGCACCAGTTGGGCACACCTGTTTTTTGGAGCAGTGTGATGACACTGACAGGTGTTAGTAGAATTGGGTTTAATTGGATCTTTTATTGTCATGTTTTTAGTCAGTTTTTCTTCTTTTTGTGTTTGCTTGTTTGGAACCTTATCGGTGTAGGAACCTTCTTTTTGTGTTTGCTTGTTGATCATTTCTGAATTATGCAAATTTTGTAATTATATGCTTATTTGGCGATTTTGAACTGAATTATTGTTTTTTGGATGACTAAATGCTAGGAACGCTTGTATTAGGCCATCTCCAATGTAAAAGGGGCTAAACCCAAATTTCCTTCTTTCAAAATACATCTATTCATGCATTAGATCAATAGTTTATTCCCCTACTGTACAAACTCAAAATTTGAGTCTGCAAATTTATTAAATTGTTTAAGAATGACGTAAATACATCTATTCATGCATTAGACTCAATGGTTTATTCCCCTACCCTACGAACTCAAATTTGAGTCCGCAAATTTATTAAATTGTTTAAGAATGACGTATAAGATGTAGATGTTAGAAGTTCATATATATATATATATGAGTGCTGCTATTTCCACCCACCTGTCCTATTTTCCCACCCACCTTATTTTCAAAATTTTAAAGATAAATTTATCCCTTTGTAAAATGACTCATAAGGACAAATGCCCCTCCTCCCTCTCCACGCTCTCGTCCTCACTCTCTCCATCTCCGAGCTTTCTCCCAGTCTCCTCCTACCTCTCAAGGTGTTCCCTCTCTCTCTCCATCTCTGTATATGCTTGCATGTTTTTGAACTTTGAAGTGGAACTTCAGTTTGCACAGTATTCTTGTGGTTGATTTAGATTGTGGGTTTTAATCATTGTACAACTCGATGAAGATGGTTGGTTTGTTTTTGTTGTTTTTGTGCAGCAAATGCAAATCCAGTTTCAACTATGAATTTTCCAGTTTCAAGGGTAAAGGGCATTCAATGGAGGATTATTTTGATGCAAATTTATCTGACGTTGATGACCAAATAGTTTCATTTTTTGGTGTTTTTGATGGTACAGTAAAATTCAAGTTGTTCATTCGGGAATTTGTAGGACTTAATAATTAGTAATTATAGGGTATTTTAGGAATAATGGTGGGTGTAAAGAAAAGATTGTGTTTTTTCAAATGTACATAGTGGATGCAAAGATAAGGTGGGTGAGAAAATAGGATTGGAGGTGGAAATAGTAGCACTCATATATATATATATATATTACACTCGTGAATGCCGTACCACATGTACATTGCAGGTTCTGTAGTTTTTGTCAATATAACTGACTTCATAAAAAAATGAAAAAGAGAAAAAAAACTAAATATATAGACTCCTAGGAGTTTTCTTTTTTTCCATCATCGTGATGAAAGGAACCGTAGATTTAAGCAACATTTTTAAAAACTGGTAGTGTCATTGAAATTGACTGCGCATAGTTATTTCCTAACGCACACAATTTCACGAAATCCCAATCAATACTTAAAAAAGCAAAACAAACTAATAAATTTTTCCGAGCAAAAATCTCTGTTAAATATTTTCTACGAGACAAATGCAATCTTATCGTTAAAACTCTCTAATTAAAGGTAAACCAAAAGATAATCAATTTATACATTTCGCTACCACAATTATTCTTTGATACATGGGGTGCAGACATCTTAGATTCATTATCCAACCACAGTGCCTATTGAGCCTGACAATGAGAATGGAAGGTGCTTTTGATAATTGTGAACTCATATAAGTTCACGTTGCTGCTCATCTGCTAGACTTTATACAAGAACCAGAATGTACGGAGGTTAAGTCAGCATCACCATGACCAGATCAGTCTACAAGGTCATGAAATGTTTGCTGCGCTATGACGTAAACTAATTAGCTGAAAGCTGGTCATTCCTCAAACCCATGTACAAAATCAGCAGCTATAATAATGCTCTTGTAAATATTCCATCTTGGGGGTTTGCTGAGCCAGTTTCATGAAGCCCATCCATTTCCCCTTCCATTGGAACTTTGCCCTCTAGCATCGGAGGACGAACTTGGGTTACCATAGCTTGATCTCTTCTTTCTGTGTATCTTGAATGTCAATAGAGGCCCATTCAAACCACTTCCTCCAGCTACGCGACTTTCATGTTTCTCTATTTTTGGTCCTTCAGACTTGTGTCTTTTTGAGGCTGGGGTCAAACCATAGGTATCTTCACTAGCTCCCTCGTTCACCGAGGGCAGATTTTCATTCAATTTTGTGATCTTTTCCTCTGCCCCAGCTTTATCACTAACTAATACACTGGTATCAGATGGAAGATGATGTCTTCTCTTTCCTTTACCTGAGAGCTTTGATAAGTCTGCTCCATTTTCTACGGCTTTCATCCACTGTAAATCACTAAGACCATCATCGTAAGACTGTACCTCCTTTCTTCTCCGCTTTCCTGTGATGCTACTGCTATCAAAGCCTTTGGTAGCAGTTTGCTTTTCACGTGCTGAATATGCCCACTCAGGAACCTCATGGTCTTCCATAAGGCGACATCTGTAGTTCTCCTTTCGCCTTCTCTCCTCGTCCATTTTCTCAAACAGCCAGAACTCCTCATCTGATCTGGCAGCGAGGCGGTTGATTTCTCGCTCGCTTGGCACGTCTGTCCCAAGTGAGCTTGTACCCTTGCGCATGATTTCCTCCAGCATATCTCTCCTGTCCTGAGCTGCAAACACAAGATATGTCTTTGTCAGAATACAACCTTAGTGGACTGTAAAATAAGGATAACGTGCTCATCTTAACCATGCAAGAATCCGACTCAATCTCTGTGGCAGACCCGTGCTACCTTACTGTGAGTGGGAAAAAACAGTTTTGGTCTGTGCCTTATGCGTTGTCAACAGAAAGCTCTAGACATATAACAGATGAGACTTAGTGTAGCACTTCTAATTTGCTTCTATTATTGACCTTGGAATGGTATACACGTGTATAATGAAACCACAGTTATATGAACATAATGCATATTTGCAGAGCATGTGCAGGCAAAGTAATGCTACCCACTTTAAAAATAGGGTAGCGATTCTTATACTCCTATTTTATCCTTGCACTCCTCCCTCTTATTTCATGCTTTGGTAATGGAAACATCAAAGGAGAATGAAAGCACAAAAACAGAGGGAGGAGTGCACATGGGCAATGGGATTGTTAAAATCACTGCCCTTAAAAAACGCTACCCTAAATAAATGAGTGAATGCTGTTGTGCTGAAGCAGACCTACTAGAAGGAATGACATCATAACAGATTCTTGTGTATGAAATTCAAGTACAACAAACCTGTGGAAGTTGTATTAAATAGTCCAGCCTGGATGACCTTGGCATCTATGCCCATCTTCTGTTTAGCACGCTCTAAAATTACTTCTTCAATTGATCCAACACTAACCAACACAAACACCCTAACTTCTTTCTTTTGACCTATTCGATGGGCCCGATCCTCTGCCTGTTGGTCCATCTGAGGATTCCAATCACTGTCAAAAATTACTACCGTATCTGCTGATTGTAAGTTCAAACCAAGACCTCCAGCACGAGTACTCAAGAGAAACATGAAGTATGGAGAGTTTTCAGCATTGAATTTCTTTAGCAGTGTCCCTCTTTCCTCAGTTTTAGTTGAACCATCCAGTCGAAGATACTTAAAGTCGTGAAGTTGCAGATAAACTTCAAGAATGTCCATGAGACGAGTCATTTGTGAGAAAAGAAGGACTCTGTGCCCAGCTCTGTGGAGTTTTGGAAGTAGACGATCAAGTAGTTCAAATTTTCCTGATGCTCTGATGATCTCCTCCTTTCGCCACATGTTATAATCTCCCACAACAAAAAGGTATGGGTGGTTACAACACTTCCTGAGCTGCATTGTTAGGTTCTGCAAGCTCTTTGATTTCCCAGAACCTAAAAACAAGATCTCATCAGTAAAGTCTGACTGAATCAATAATGATGGCAATGTTTAATCAGCTTTTAAGAATGTTAACTGTTCACATTTGCAACTAGCTTTAATTTTTAATCTTATTTTCAACTTAATTTCGTGTAAGATTAGGGATGGGGGTGATTTCAGATATGCAGATCAGGGGATGGAGGCTACAAACCATTATCTAGCCCAACTCTGCCCACATCTGTAACTTGTTGATAATATACTTTCTGCCACGCTGACATGTCACATTTCAGTATGACTTGAGATTTTCCAGGAAGGAATTTCTCCACCTCATCTTTTTTCCTCCTCAATATGAATGGCCTTATAACCTAAAACATAAACGTATTTAAATTAAAAGTCAACAAAAACGAAGATCAACAGAAACTAGGAGCAAGACCCACTTGATGCAGACGGCGAATGATCAATAACTGTTCTTCATCAGTAAGAGAAATACTACCCCGATCCGCAAAAGGTGCATTAAACCAATCCTCAAAATTCTGAACTGAATTAAAAATGTGAGGGAGAAGGAAATTAAGCAGCGACCACAACTCCTGCAAACTATTCTGTATTGGGGTACCAGTCAACAGAAGTCTGCGTCGCATATCATATCTGCGAACAAGTAAAAATTCAATAAAGAAACTCTCATATTATTTTAAGTCTTGAAAGAAAAAAGAAACAAGCGGACATTGACCCCAAAATTATACCGTTTGATAATGTTGCAGAGAAGGAAATAACTTGGATTTGATCTTTATGAAAGTACAAACAATTTTTATTTTTTGAACTAAGAGCCGATTATATTACTTGAGAAAACAGAATGACATAAAGAACAAGAGCAAGTGGTCAAGAAGATCACACCAAGCAAACAGATACAGAACCAAAGAAAAAGAGAAACCAAAGGCTCAAGTGAGCCAGAGCTTCCCCACACACAAAACTAATAGGAAGACTTCCAATCTAGCCAAATTTAAAAAAAAAAAAGAAGGGGTCTCCCCAGAACTTAGAGGATACAGATGCGCATAACACAGACCATAAACGAATTCTGTCCCAAAGCTCCTCGAAACCTGCTCCGGCATAATCTTCAAAATCCTTTTGTTTCTCTCCATCCATACCACCCATAACACAGCCATGATCATGCAGCTCCGCATAACTTTGGCCTTCTTACCCTTAACAGTTTATGTGTTTCACTAAGAAAAGAAAAGCAGTCCCTTGGACCTACCCAGCTAATACTCATCTCCCTGACCAAATTCAACCACAGACCCAAGATCACAGGGCAATGAACTTGTGACCGACCAATTCCAACCCTATATACAAACTTGAAATATAGAAAACATAACATGGCAACTCCATGGACCTTTATAATCAGTAAATCAAGACTTGTTCAAATATATGACCAACATTTACTTTTACCTCTGAACAGCAAAAAGTCCAAACTGAAAATTCTAGCATTCCTTTTTGGGGCCAAGGCTCCGACATATTTTACACAAGTTAGCCTCACATAGACCCTTGCATAGTAGACAGTCTAAATCTTTACATTTCATGAATGTTGGGAGTCTAGGGACTTTAAACTAGCCCAGGACCCTCAGAGGACAATCACATTGGTACTATTACATTTTTACATTAAAATCAAATGACAGCACAACGAAGGATAATCACTGATTAAGATAGGTTAAGGACTGCTCTGGCTGCCATCAGATACATTTTATGTTATGCGATCTGCAAGAAAAAACTCAGTCCTTTCTCTGTTTCTTCAGAAGTACACTAAATAATCAAATTTTTTACTTCAACCTTAGCCACAAATGTATTAATACAGAGCAGCATTCTACCAAAGTTAAGAAGAATTGTAAAAGAAAAAAAAAGTTTTTCTTGTCATTTTTTGTTTAAATTTGTTCACCAAGGTGAATAGCTAACTGCAGTTTTGTGCCCATCCAAAGAAACAGATAATAATAAGTCCTATTGAATTCAGTAAAAAAAAATTACAAATTCGAAAGAACAACCGTAGACTTCATAATAAAGCACCAAAAGATAATAGGCCTCTATAGCATGAATCAACATACCCTGCAAGTGTTATTGCTAGTGCACACTCAGAATTCTTCAACCTATGCCCTTCATCAACGATCAGGTAGCACCAGCTAATTTTCTTCAAAAATTGTTTATCCCTCATGATAAGGTCATAATGTGTGATCAACACATTAAATTTTCCCTCCCCTGATAATTCCTCCTTCATTGCCTTTCTTTCTTCTTGGCGTCCATCATAAAGAACAGCAGTAATACTGGTCAAGAGGAAAAATACATAAAATGATCCGGCAAAATTCTTCATGCAATCTAATATGTATATAATATATACACATGCATATATACATATATACAGAAATTCTCCTATGCGAACATCCGGACAATATTATAGTGCGGACGCCATGTGTTTTCTACTACCCCTCTCTGATTTCCTCACTGTTTACAATGGCATCCGCACGAAAATAACGTGTGGACATCCAGATGAGAGAATAACTGTATATATATATATATATATAGAGAGAGAGAGAGAGAGAGAGAGAGAGAGAGAGAGAGAGAGAGAGCGATCACTGCTTAAAGGCACTTTACACATACCTAGGAGCCCATGTTGCAAACTCCGTAACCCAATTTGGCAGTACAGCCTTCGGAGCCACTATCAAGTGGGGCCCAGTGACACCCTTATTTTCAATGAGATATGCAATCAAAGATATAGTTTGTATCGTTTTACCCAATCCCATTTCGTCAGCCAAAATACCATTCAGATTGTTATTGAACAAGGAGAGCATCCATTGTAGACCCTCTATCTGGTAGGGCCTTAACTCTCCACCTTGAAGCATTGAGGGTTGCTCGGTTACCTGTTGAATTTTAAATTTAGTAAATCCTCTGCTCTAAAGCACTCAGCACTTGTAACACTGTCACTAACAAGCTTTTAAAAAGTTTTAAGAAAATTCCATGTATAACTGTGGTTCAAGTATATCACACTGAAAATCAGGCAAATGGACCACCCCCCCTTATACTGGAATTAATTCATAAGTATATGCCTGCCCACCTAAAATAAATTGTAAGTATAATAGCCAGGAAACTAATAACGAAGCATGTTCAAAGGCCAAGGGAACTGTCAGAAGGGAAATGCCAAAGGAGGCTCAATCCCCTTAAGAAAGAAAAAGGCATAGGCCCCCTTACAGAACAAGTAACATGAATCATTGTGCTCATTTGATTTGCACGAGCATTGTTGAATTCATAAATTTCATAAAGAAAACTTCCCCATCAGTGATTTGAGGTCTAAGTTTATGGAAAGCAGCCCAGTTTTAAGCTGTCCAGGTGCGATATGGGAAGTAGTTAAATCAATGAATCAATCAAAAAGGTCAAACTGTACGACAGTGCCATATAAAGAACGGAGTGAAGAAAGAATCAACATAATGCAGAAATTGTCAACTCATCTTTCACGGTGTTACCTGTTCCTGAATAGAATGGACGACTGAGTTATATTGCCGCTGACCTTTAAGCAAGTCGCTACTGTCATCATTACAGTCAGAATCAATGATGTCCACATCTTCTTCCAACTCAGTCAAATCACCTTCTGAGTCTTTCAGGGCTTCAATGCCCTCTGAATGTTTAATATCTTTCTGGCGTTGAACAGCAGCTCCCAAATTAACGAGAAGTTTATTTGTTTCTTCAAGAAGAATTGTTAATCTTTCATTCTTGCTCTCCTTTACCATTCTCATGTATGCTTCCTGATCATCAGCCTTTAAGGCTTGGAACCTCAATTTCTCAGCCCGTGTGGCTCGTTGTCTTTGCTTTGCATGCCAATTCTGTTAAAATAAGATAATGATAAAGGACTCCTTCGCCATTAAGATGTAGTACAACACACCCTATTTTTGTTGTAACCTTATTGATTTGGTAGTTTAGCCCCCTAAGAATAACAATAAATCCTGTCTTCTGGAATTAAAGATAATTTTTAAAGATTGCAGTTTTGATGGACTTGGGCACAAATGTGATCCCTTTTGCTTCTTAAGAAAAGGGATCCCTCTTTATAAATCTCCTTATGTAGATCTATGCATATAATATGTGAGTGTACAGTCATGATCTCGACTCCTCAGAGCATGAAAATCTATGCTCGTGAAATATTAGTTCAAAATCCAACAGCTAACATTTATTTAAAAGAGAAAAATACTCTATTGAGATTTAAATATCAGTCACCGGATTTTAGTCAAATGATAAGCATGGATTTTGTGGCTCACGTTGAGTAGGAGATCAAAGTTATGGGTGAGGTGTGGGTGATCCTAGGTCTCTCCCAAAATTATGTATAAGCATCTTAATGAATTTTTCTGCTTTTTCATGTAATACCTGTTTTTGAAATTCTAATGCAATTAATGCTAAATATTTTTTTAATCTATATATTTCACTAGGTTTCACCAGAAGTTTCAGTACAACATCCCATTCATTTAAACAGAAATTAGAGGATAATTTTTATAAAAAAAAAAAGGGAAAAAAAAAAAGGAAAAGACAAAAATACGTACCAGGACATTATCATTCCTATGTTTTTGACGTTTCACAGAGGCCTGAATTTGCAATTGGTATTCACGAACAGCATTACGTACTTCTGTGAAAAATCTCCTTTTTCTAGTCTCGATATTGTTCTTCTCCTCCTCTTCTAATCTTGAGAGCCGCTGCATCAAAGGTATGCTACTATATCAGCAGCTTTCAGGATGCGCACACACACACACACACACTTAGCACGTATTCACTTAGATGATCCTCACTGTGGATCATATAATCTTTTTTAAGAAAACATAAAAAAAATTCTGATATGTCTCCAGATTTATAACCTGTACTGTCTAGAAACTCACATTTACCTATTATGAACACCTTCAACCATTCAATGGATTTATCTAGGCATCTCTAGGGCCAAGGGGTGACCAAATACTCTAAATGTACCTATTTTATCATGTTTATTCAGAACTGACCAGAGAAAATGAAAGAAAGGCTACAAAAAAGAAAAATTCAATCAAATAGTGCCACCTCATTCCATGATGTAAAAACTATATAATCTGCAATAGAAACCCAGATTTTCATTATTACCCTTCTAGGTATGACAATTTCAAACAAGTAATGCATGTATTAGTATATGACCTCAGCATCTCGTTTCTTCCTGAATTGATCATCAGCCTCCATCGCAAAAGCATCTCCAACACCATACAGTGGACGGCGCAATCGCATCATTCCCCAGTCAAACAATGTTTTGTCAGGATATGCACAGTTCATACGGAGTGAGTATTCTGAACTCACATCACAACGGACCTTCTTTTGCAATTCTGAGAGCTGCTAGAAAAGAAGTCCTTGCCAACAAGGACATACGCATGTCATCCATCGGTACCCAAAAAATAAAGGATAACGCTCTCAATTACAATCACAATAATGACTCTTTTTGCTGTATATTTTAGGAAAACGCTAAAAAGTGCACAAAAGTTTTTGACTCATTACTTAAGGCACATCTTTCCGTTCTTCAGACGAAAAATGGAAAAGTGTCTTTCTGAAACAATTCTCAGAAACAGAATGCAATTTATCTTGTTTCTAGAAAGAAGGAACAATTGATTCTGCTTCTCAAAATCAATCTTTCCAGTTCAGAAAACAAAGAAAAAGTCATTTTAAGATCGAGATTATCACTTTGACACCATGAAGTATGAGCTTCATATATATTAGCATTTGACATGGAATATTCAAAACAACTTCAGTACATCAAGTTTACCTTTAGCCCATAGAGTTCAAGCAAGCACTTTGTCTGCAGGTCCTCTCCTCTACTTGAAGGTAATTCTGATTCAAAATCATTAGTAAGTAATGGCTCACCCTTCTAGACCATAATATCAAATTTTACTGCATAAAAACACTTATGGGACTCTAAAAGAAGTTTAGATAACCACTCAAAGGTTGAAGTGATACTTTCTGGGTGGTCCTTAAATTAAGTACATCGCAGGTTAAGACATGACCCGAATGCAAAAATGATGTGGTCTTTGAATTAAATGCAATGCAGGTTAAGACATGATTACTCTTCATTCTTTTGCAAGAAAAATATTCAGACATAAGACCTACCCCAACCTGGTATCACCCCCTTCACCACAGGAGTTGAGGCCTAGCCGATCTTTAACTTCCACATCTACTCTAAAACATGGGTTAAGAGTACAAAGAGACACCCGACATCAATAAATAAAGAATTAGCTTTTTCTTCTCTTCTTTTTTCCTTCTTATGTTTTGAACATAGTAACAAACCCAACTGCATCCCACTGCCTACCGCCTGATTAGCTAATAGAATATTATTACACAACAACAATTAGGAGCCTATTGATTAAATTATCTCGCTGCTTTACCAAAAATTCAAATGTCATCAGATGCTGAATAAAAATTATTCATAAGGTTTAACACGAATGGCATAATGAGCAAAAGAATGTGAAACACTCAGTGTGTAGTTCTCATAAAACCAGTCACCTTCAAGTTCGGTTAATCTATGCTGAATGTGGCTTTGATAACGTTTTTCTCTCGATTCTATTAATCCTGCACCTGACATGCAATTTTGACGTTGATTCAAAAGTGCATCTTCAAGGTCTGCTAACAAATCATCTCCTGCGGAACTATCAGGATCATCCTGCAGCATCACATATATCAAGGTCAAACTTCTTGAAGCAATGAAGCAACACAATAAAGGACAATAAAACACCAGCTGCAACCCCCTCCAGTGAATAAATTCAATTGGTTAACGCATAAAGGTAGAAACTTTTTCCTACAGAATTCCATATTTTCAAGCTTCACTGAAATCCCAAAATTAAAAACAGCCCAAACCACCAATTCCACACACAAAACCAAACAAGGAAGCTAAATTGACAAGAACCCAAGAACCAAAACCGACCCAAAACCTCGAAAACACCCTGAAAACCCCAAAACCAAAACCCAAAACGCAGAGAAAAGAAAGGGAGTTAGAAGAAACCATACCAAACCCTTGTCATGTTCGAGATTGGCGTCTTGGGCGCTGTCATAGATGGACGAAACGACGTCGAAGAGGTCGGGAGGGAGAGGGAGGTTGCGGGAGACGAGGTTGAGGGCACAGATCAGAGTCTTGGTCTTGTGGATGTGGTCGAGGCACTCAAGCTGAGCCATGGACCTTGGCGGGAGTGAACAACCCAAGGGATCTCTTTAAACGGTCTTTTTTTGAAATGAATTATTAGGAGAAATTTTAATCTGTGATGTGCTTTACAAATAACACACACACTCTCTCTCCTCTCTCTCTCTATCTCTCGCTCTGTTTATCGCTCTGTCTATAAATCCCTTTGCCAAAAACAAAGAGGTTGGTTACTTGGGTTGTCTTCGGCGTTCGGGTTTTGTCTCTTTTTTCTCTCTTGGGTTATTATATATAAATGAGAGAAAAATATAGGACCGAGTTACGGAAGGTCCTCTTTTAGATATTGTGGTGTTTCCAAACACGCCTCTATTTGCTTTGTGAATGACTGAATTGCCCCTGGGAGGATGTCAAACTGAGACCGTCCATTTCTACACCGATTATGCCCCTTGCTTCAGAATTTCTTTTTTCTATTTTCTTTTAAAACATTTGATTCATTCTCTTTCAATATCACTTTTATATAATAAAAATTTTGTTTTCATAAGGGTAAGTTTACATATTTATTTAAAAATAAGTAAGCTTCTTAGTGTGTGCGGTAAAACAGAAAGTTTACATATTAATTTCATAATAAACTAGTTTCTTAACGTGTGTGTGGTAAAATGGAAAGTTTACACAAAAACAACCCCCACAGCCACTGTGCAGCATCCCCTTCATCCTTGCTAGTGAGCCAACCCCAACACCCACATACAAACCCATCAATAAACAATCAATCTCTTGGAAATCAAAATTTAAGATCACACCCTATAATCTCTTTTGAATTATAAAACCTAAATTTTCTTCCTCCTCCCACCTTTAATTTTTATAGGAATTTTTAGGAATCCTAAGAACCCTCCTTGAAATCTCTCTATCCCACCGGGTAAAGAGAGAATGTAGGGGAATGAAAGGAGGGGAGGTTGGCTGGTGAGAAGGGAGGGAGTTGTCAGTGGGTGGGGTTGCAGACGGTGGGGTGGGTTAGAGGGTCGGCCATGAGTAGTTTAGGAGGGTTTCACTGAGAAATTTTTTAAAAATTATTTTATTTTGTTTGGACTTAACAGTGTTAAAAGGTATAGTGTTAGGAGTTTGACGTGTCATATTTTAGATCATTAGATTATTAGAATGGTTTAACATGTAATGAAATGCGGGTAAATGCACACTATCTAAATGCAGAGGCTCAGGATCCCAAAAGTAAATATATGATAAACATCCAAGAGAAAATTATTGAACCATTTACAAGTATTTGAGGAGGAATGTTCTTTTTTGACTAATGCATCAACTATCATATTAGCTTCAGGAAACAAATAGTGAATAGTGACCTGAGTGAAATTTTGTAGAAAGTGCCAAATGTCTAGAATAATTGTTCGAATATTTAAGTTAATAGTGGTTACTATTCTCATTATTTTAAACTTCGATTTTCTTTTTTATAAAAGTCATTTTTGGTCCATGTAGTTCACTACTTTTATCATTAAAGTCCCCGTAGTTGCAATTTGATCAATTTTGTCCTATAGTTTGAATTCCAAATAATTCTAGGACAATCTTCAATTTATGTCAAATTACTCTAATATGGTGGGGCATTTCAGTCCAATCTTGCAACTCCTCCCCAACCACTCCCACAACTACTCCAGCAGCCCTCATACTATAGCTTTTCTTATGCTTTCAAGTTTCAAAGTCCCTTACCTCCAATCTTGAATAAACAATTGTGTGACTTTTTGGTCTTAATATCTGGATTTTGTTTTTGAAAATTTGAGTTCATGAAGAGAGGTTTTGATATATATATATATATGAGAGAGAGAGAGAGAGAGAGAGCATAATGTTGAGTTGAGAGAGGAGGGGAGGGGGGAATAAGATGGTTAGGGAGGGGGGGTTGGGTTGTGGCTATAAGGTGGGGAGTGGGGAGTGACTATAAGGTGGGAAGCAGGTTGAGTTAGGAGGAGGAGTTTGGGTTGGGAGGGGGAGGAAGGATGGTTGTCAAGTGGTTGGGAAGGAGCCTCTGGGTGCCTCTAGGTGGCTAGGGAGGGGTCGTAAGATTAGACCAAAGTGCCCCTCCATATTAGAATAATTTGACAAAAATTGGGGGATTGTCCTTGAATTACTTAGAATTCAAATTACAGTGTCAAAAATGATCAAATTAGAACTAAAAGGACTTCAGTGGTAAAAGTGGTAAGCTGGACTGGACTAAATCATGAGACTGTCTTGGATTAGCTCGGATTGGCCTAAGCTGGATTAAGTACTGACCTACGTTTGGTGCTGCATCGAACTAAGAAGCTAGATTGTAAAAATAATGAAGACCTATGTTTAGTGATGTGTCGAACTAAAAAATAATTCTTGTAATATTTAAATTTAATTATTGATTTTAACCTAATAAATAAATAAATGCTACAAAGAAACTCAATTCAAAAATTTATAACAATATCTGACCAAAAAAATAAAAAATAAAAAGAAAATAAATAAAATTATGATATTTGTTTTTTGGCTATCTCCAAGATTAATCTTAGTTGCTCCCTACCCTTGCCCCAAGACTACAACAAATCTTTATTATTTTTGGTTGGTCGAAACATTGCTAAAGGAGCTACTCACTCTACATAATTGTAGGTTTTCCAGGGACCATGAAAAACAATAATTTAAAAAAGAATATATATAATTTTTGTATATTTAACTTTTGACTTCAAACTGAAAAATATCATTTAACAAGGTAAAAATTGCTTGCGATAAAGAAAGCATCACATCATGAATTATTAAACATGTTTCAATAAAAAAAAATATATCAAACATTTGTAAATTATTATAGTTTGATTTTCCAAATGCAATATCAAAATAATTCTTGTAATATTTAAATTTAATTATGGATTTTGATCTAAAAATAAACACATGTTGCACAAACAAAACCCCATTCAAAGATCTAAAACAATAATAAAAAGAAATCAAATAAAATTCTGATATTTTTTAAAGAGAGGCATCGGACTCATGTGTTATATTTAGCGAGCGTGCTATTCAGCTAACCACTTTTCAAGCTCACTATATTAGATGAGCGAGTGAGGTGTTTTTTTCACTATTGGACTATACAGTCTTATTTAAGTTAGTCCCATCTCTTACCAAACATGGGTTTCGAGTGCTATTTAACTCAGTCCAATCCAGTGAGGTGTACCAAACATGGCCTATAAGATCAAAAATAACTTTTTTGTTTGAAATTCTAAAGAATTTAGATCCTCGCTTAATCAAGGCTTGTAAAAGCTAACGTGGCATGAATATAATGACATGAAAAACCTACTAGTTGAGCATTTTCTTTTCAGTTTATACACTCGTTATTGTAACCAAAACCACTCAAAAATATACATAAAACAAATTATTCTTTGAGTAACGGACACGCGCACACTAGAACATCATAATGAATAATTGATTTTAGAACAAATGGTGTGCCCTCAACATTTTTCGAACAAACATTTCTATAATTGCCTGAAAGTTTTTTTCACACTTGGTTCATGAATGAAGACAATAATGCCATAATTTCAACTCTGAAAATAATTGTGTATTTTACACGTTTACAACAAGAAAACAATATAAGACCATGCTGAGAAGCAGCTCACCATCTATGCTCTGCAATATTGACATCGATTACATCAATTTGAACATGCTTTCCTTCCAAAAAGAAGGGGATTGTAAAGTCATTCCCAACATTGCAGCTCAGACTAGACTATTGTACACTGAAACAAGCAGCTTAAAGTTGAGCTTGTGAACTAGTTGGGAAAAAAATTAAATACACGAAAAAGAAGAGGATACTCTATCTGCCGCTAAGTAACTAATTCCGTCTTTCAAAATGTTAGCAGCCAAATCATGAATCAGATTCCCTATCTTGACCACAATTGTGGAAATTCTCAATGTCCTCCAAATAGTAAGCTCTAATGCTAAACTCTCAGCAATGCCCTGTTGATTGGTTCTTGGAAATACTGAAGTGAAATGAAAATGGCTTCCTGTTCAAGAAGATGCAAATTAAGCCATAATAACACAAGTTTCAATACAAAATTCTCATCCATGAATAGAAAAGCATAGAGATACTAAAAATACCTCTGTTCGAATTGTTCGACTCCCCTGATGTGGACATGTGTTCAAATACAAATCAAATACCTCTCGCACATTTTTTGCCTAAAAAAAGATCCAATAAAAACAGTATTCAGTACCATTTCCTTTCTCTATCCTTACTTTCAGTTAAACGAACTACTAGAAGTTGTGCCTCATCAAGCAAACGTGTTTCAAGTCCAATAAGGGGATGTTTTTTGGGTAAATAAGTTTAAACCCAACACATTTTTGAGTTATCCAGACATATGGAGCTGTTTGTTTTTACACCTTATAGCTACTTTAAGACATTTTATACTAAAAATTCAAATTAATAATGCAAATAAGCATGGCTTTTAAAAGTTTCTTCCACAATTGCCCTTTCGAATCTGAAGACTTTCCTATATTCCTCCTCACTCTCATCCTCTTCTCTCTTCCTTTCATCACCATCATTAACCCCATCAAGAAATTAAAGTAAATTGACTCAAATTACATCCCAAGCAAAATCAAGAACTAATTGAATGTCAACAAAAGAAAAAGGAAAGTTGTAAGAATTTCAATGAAGTTTGTAATGAGGAAAATGGAAGGAAGAAGGGAAAAACTAAAGACAAAACAAAGGCTTGATGAAGGTTTTAGCTGGTAGCACCAGACTCCAACCCAGCCATTCACGAATCACAATTCAAAGTGGAAATTTTTTTCCTGCAGAACTGTAAGGCCTGTTATTATTTTCTAGCTACTTACACCAGGCTACACCACAGACATTTGCAATTCAAAGTATCAAACTAAAGCCATAGGAACCTTACCTTTAAGTTATTATCTTCTTCAATGCTCTCTTCCAACCCAGCAAGTCCACCAAAAGCAATCAATAGATGCCTGCCAAATCATTCATTCAGTCAATTAAAAAATATCAGCGGCGGCGTAATGAGTACAGCATCTCGATGTATATAGTTTCACATTTGCTTCATGCTCAACAAATGCCCAAAAATTTCTTAATACAGTTGAAAGTAGTAATAGTAAAATGATGTAAAATATCTAGAAACTTAAAAGAGGGAATCTGATATATTGCTACAAATTCACTGGCCAAAAATTCAAAATATAGGTCCATAATCCTTTAAACACAACTGAATTCAATCAGCATACAAATCAAAACATTCAACGGGAAAAATACTTGACAGTAATTCTCTTATTTATCCTTTTCAGTTTCTGCTTAACAGAATTTTTGACATAGAATATTGTAATAGAGATGAAATGGTTTCCTTCAGCCCAAATCTCTGAGAAGGACGCCAGGACGACTACTTAACAAGAAAACTAAAGAAACCACAATTATTGAGGAACAATTCAAGTACCTGTAGAAAAGTAATGGAAGGGAGAAGGGGTGGGTGGGTGGGTATCGATGTTTTGCTTAATGATATGTGCCTGCATAGCACTCACCTACTATTCTCATGTAGAAAATAAATTAAAGGAAAAGAAAAAAAAACAGAGGGAAGCCGGGTGCATAGTTCATAACTTCTCAAAATATAGATAGTTCAATTGGCCTGAGTCATTTTAAATGGATTTTGACTGTCAGATCTCACCAATTTTCTACATATACCGCAAAAAGAATTTGTCACCAAACAGAGGTTAACAGATTGAAGGAGGCTGAAATTCCATCCCATGTACATCAAGAGCCTGACCACTAACTAAGCCATCTAGTTGATGAATACGCAACACAGTAGGCATCTATCCAATTACAAGATACAGAGCACAACAATTGCCTTAAGTGGCTAAGGACCAGCTACCCAAAGAAAGCAATACTCACAACATCTAGAAAAACAATCTTATATATGGTTAGCGTGTTTAGAGAATAGTACCTGAAGGTAGGTATAGTGAGATCAGAGGAATTAATAATCTGACCATGCTCTGAGGTACCAATTGAGTGATCATAGCCACCCTGTGATTGAATAAAAGAAATTGATGAAGAAAGGCCCTATCTGAATGGTTAACCAAAAAACCATGTATTGGTAAGGGCAAGAGGGGCTGTGAGAGAGAAAGGGTCATAGAGTGAACACATGAATACCTTGTATGGGCATTCATTCCTTACTGAAGTAATATTGGAAGCATAGCGCACTTTGTACCCCCAATACGTTCCTGCTTCTTCCCTAGGCTTGGAAGATGAGACAACCTGGTGTGATATATCTAGATGAATGCAATAGAAAAAAAGCCTTTACCCATTTGGATTCATAGTATAAAAAATAAAAAAAAAGAAGCAGAAACCTCCATTAACGATAAAGAAAGGAATCAGGAAAGGCCACAAATGAATTCACGAAAAATCATTACCAGCATCCAAATTCCGGTTGGCTCCCATAGCCACAGTAACTCTCATCCCAGGTTCAAGTACTTGATCAACGATGACATTCTGCATTTTTCATCACTAAATCAATGACTGGCTAAGGCGGGAGGAAAAGGCAAAAAAGAAACTATCAAACAATAACTCTTGTAACAGTAAACCTAGAATATGAGAGACTACCTTACTCAAACCCACATCAACTAGTGTTCCCGCAGGGTTAGGAGATCTTTCTTTTAGTGTGACACCTATAAATTTACCGCAAGCTCTCACAAAATAAGGCCATAGGTCGAAACAGAAAGCACAAACAAAGAAACTAAACTAAATGATGAAATTCATTTACAATGGGAAGTCTGAACTGAACCATCTCATCTCATTTTGGTTCTTGTTCAATGTCTTGAACATGGTCATCTTGACTTGAGTATAAGCAAGTATAGTAAGACAATTTTTGTATTCCAGTAGGTTCAGTATTTCCAATAGCAGAACAAGTCTTAAATTCCATCCATTACACTTTACCTTCCCGAAACGGACCCCATTCATGTTTGCGAAGATGGTGCGGAGCATCAAGTGGAGGCAACATACCCTGAAAAGAAATTTAAGCCAAGATGTAATAAACTTGATAATCAATTACCAATGTGCTTACTGCATAGCATAAATGAACGATTGGGGAACCTCACCACAAATCTTAAGCTGTTATGTTTTGGAAACAGAGCTTTTCTCAAATATTGAGGTGTCTCAAGGTACCTCAAGATTCGTACAAGAAAAGCAGCACCACTTTCATCCTCATCCGAATTAGCTTCTGGTGGTGAGCCAGACTCACTCTTGTTGTCAAATATCACCACCTGTTTACAGAATAATAAACTACATATCAATCAAATTTGCGTACTTAAACATCAATTGATATAACAAATCCACTAATGCTGAAGAAGAAAGAGTAAATATAGAAACCTCGTCGATTCGGAAAATCGTCATGGCACGAGCAATCTGACCAGCCAACTGAGATTTTTTTTTTATAAACAAAAAATCATAATTAGAAAACTGAAGAGGAAGTGAAATGAGAAACATAAAGCAATTATCTGTTTGGATGGTGAGAAAATGGAGAGAGAAAATACTCTGGTGGCGAGTTCGAGGGATTGAGCGTTGTGGATGATGGAACCGGGGACGGCTACGCTCACAGTAGGTATCAGCGCGGCTTTGTCGACTTTGTGCTTCTTCTTCTTGTCTTTCTTATGAGAATCGCCATTAACAATGTCGATTTTGTTCTCTTGCTCTGCTTCGGCTTCTGATTCGGCTCTTTTCTTCTTCTTGCCCATTTCTGTTTCTAGTCGTTTGGTCCTTACCGCGCCTGGGTTTTTACAAGGGTTTTTGAGAGTTTAGGGCTTTCGATCATTTTAAAAGGAAAAAATAACAAAAGAGCGGAGAGAATTGAAAATTGCATAGAATTATTAAATGATTGAAATTAGATATTTATCAATTAAATTTTTGTTAATTAATAATTTTAATGTTTGAATTTATGTATATCAAATTTTATAAATGATAGAAATTACAATGAAAACAAATTCATGCTCTTCGGCAGAAATTAAACTTCCCAATTTCTTCAATCTTTCCACGTATAATTTAATAAGGGGGTGTATGTAATACATAGTTATAAAGATTTTTTTTAAGTGAGTGACTTTCATAGAGTTGACAAATTCTTAAATACTTTCATAGAGTTTACTAGCCTCTCTGCATGCGCTTCCGCGCTTGCGAGAGCCTTTTTTTTATTTATATATATTATATAAATTTAAATTTTATTTTAGAATTAAAAAAAGATAATGGGCAGTTGTGTTCCATAAAAATAGGATCCATTATCTGATTTTTTTTTTAATTTTAATTTTTTTAAATATGAAAAAGTGTGAATTTACTATATTATCCTCATTTAATTAATAATTTCAATTCTCAATGTTTGCATTAACCAAGGGCATTTTTTGGTATTTTGAATGTTTCACCATTCTCTGCCTTTTGCTTTATATATATAGATAAAAGTCACTAGTAAATTGGCAAGACTTCTGCTATTAACAATAAGCATGAAATGTATGGAAAAGTCATTAATTTAATAAGCTTTTTAAAAGTCATTAACTTTTTGGATGCCACCAAACTTTTAAAAACTTTTTAAAAGTCATAATTGGATATCACAAAAATTTTCGAAAATGACTTACCTTAGAAACTCTTTTCTTCTCTCTCTCCTATTTTCTCCTCTCTTCCTCACCCAAATTTCATTTCTTTCACCCCCAATCTTATCTTAGTTTATGCAATTAATTTTCTTAGCCTAGACTAGGTGACTCATCTACCAATAGATGAACAACTCATCCCAAAATCAGATTTTGAAGAGAATGTAAGAGGGAAGGGGGGAAGAATGAATGTTTGGCTTCCACGTTGCTTCTTTTTCTCTTTTTTTTTAATTGTTTTTAATCTACAAGGGTATTTTGGCAATCTTTCACACATAGGGGTATTTGTTTGGTCATTTTTGTCCAACTTCAAATTAAACATACTTAATTTAATAATCTCAATCCAAAATCTCTTAATAAAATACCCATAATCATTCTCCACCATAATATTATTTTTCACTAAAATATGAAAATCCACCTTGAATTTTTTTCCGGGGTATTACACATCAATAGCACTTGATTGAGTTTCAGTGGATTGATCTGAATTATTTATGAAGGTTTCTCGATTTTATTTGATTAAGTTACCTTTATGTACTTACAATTTTTGTAGAAAGAACTACGTGTGGCTTGATCCCTTAGTAAGGGTACTGTTGAGGCCCAAAAAATCCACGGTTCAGCCCAAATAAATTCTCGGCTCAATGCAATACTTTATCGAGAAGAAACCCGATTTGGGCACGCGAAAGTTCGTCATATGCGTTTGCACACATGTCACGCCAAGCAAATAAGAAACACGGCACGCTACAAGCTTAAGTGGGCCCAAGCCACGCAAGATGTCTGGGGCTTGCTTGAGTGTGTTGTGGAATGGATGGTAATAAGTTGACATGAGGCCCATTGATGGGTCAAGAAATGGAAGTCCCGGGGTTGCTTGGGAGCCCCGGAACTCAGACCCATTTCTTAGGCCCAAACATGTGGGTGAGCACAAAGAGAAAATATCCCAACCAAAAAGCCCAACCGAAATAGCCCATTAGCTTAACCAAATTAGCCCAACACCTCAACAAAAAATAGGCCAACACTTGTTGAGGTTAGCCCATTTATTTTGATAAACCAACTTGGCCCATACAATTACAATAGAGGAGCTGCAAAGCTCCAGCACCTGGCTGAAGAACAAAGCCACGAAGGGAAGTTTGGAGGTCCACTATGCAGAGCTGCTGGGAAGTTCCAACACATGGGAGGAACAAGTTTCAAGTAAAAACTTCCAAAGGACCAAGGGATATTAGAGCGCAGATCACCATATGAACCAGCATGCATACCCATTCTCTTTCCCCCATCAGACCTGGCCATAAAAAAGGAAGAAAGGAAAGGAAGGAGATGGCTGAAAATGAGAGTTCCGAGGCAGCTGCAGGAAAGGGCCTTGAGCTCCCAAAAATCCCTGATTTTGTGCAAATGGGCAGAGTGGATTTCACTAAAATATGATGATTGAAGGGATGAGGGGAGAAAAGAAAGGAAAGACTTGGCCAAATTGGATAGAAGCCATTAGGGTTTCTTGAAAAAGGTAGCTTCCAGCGGCTATAAAAGAACCCTCTTCTACCCAACCAAAGACAACCCATATCTAGAGAGCAAGCTTCATCTCTCATCTCTGAAACTCTGCAATTTCATGCCCTATGCCTCCATTTTCTCCCATTTTCTCTTATGGCAAGCCATTCCAGAGTCGGACATAGCTTTTGTCAGGCTGCTGGAAAATTACCCAAAACACCCAATACTTCACCACTAGCCACAACACACATCCAGAGAGCAAGCTTCCTCTCTTGCATGCAAAACCCAGCAATTTCGTGCTCCATTCTCCCTTCTCTCCCATTTTCTCTCTTCTGGCAAACTGTTCTCACATTTGACAGAACCTCTGTCAAGTTGCCGAAAGAACACTTAAGACACCCATTTCTTTCTCCCCCCCCCCCCCCCCCCCCCCCCCCCTTTTTCTCAGCCAAACCTGCTTGCAAACCTTCCCTTTCTTACCTTAACACTCCCATTTTCCCCCAAGTACGCATAATTTTTCTCTTCGGTGCTAAACTCATGTCGATTTTGCTCCCATGCCACAAGCTTCTCATGCCAAGCTAAGAATTTATCTGTAAGCTGTTGTTAATTTTGTTGGTGAAGGTAACCAAGAAGTTTCCTAAGGCTTCACTACCCTTTCAAGACGTTCTTGGGGTTTGATTTTCGAACTCAGACACAGGGGGATAATTTCATATTTCGTTCCTTATGGCGGCCCAACCCATCTATAGTTGCCGGAAGAAAAAAGCCCCTACATAAATTGGTGACTCTGCTGGGGATTAGGCCGTTATCTTCGCCAACGCCTCCAACGAAGAAGACCAGAAGCAATAAACCAGAGAAAATAAAGAGATAAGAACATTCCCTCTTTCTTTCCTTTTTTTTCTTTTGTTGGCTATCTACTTTGCATAACAAGCATAATAAGGGTGACTGACATGTGCCTTTTGCTTGTTTCTTAGATCTCCGTTCTCAAGCAAAACCAGATCTCGTACGAGGGCTGGGAGCTTAGGCAAATCCATCATTCATGCCATTGAAGCGAACTACACATGCAAACTCCAAAATACTTGGGGGCTTCTTGCCCTCGGTTCCGAGAGCTTTGATTCAACATTATTCACATCTTCAACCAAGTCCAAGCTATATACATTCATTCATCATTGTTTCCACCACGTGCCTTATTTTCAAACCTTCTTAGCCTTTACCTGATTTCAATCCATCCTTACAATAATTAAACAACCTCATTGCACCTCTAAAAGAACACTTGAAGTGACCTCAACGACTAGCTTGTTCTTCTCATGCTTTGGAACCTCTAAATCAAGTCTAAAAAAAAGATACAGATGCTGGAGAGGTATTCGTGAAGAAAAAAAAACAGAGGTGCCAGAAGCATATTTTCTTACATCTTCCAGCTCCTACTCTACAAGCAAAGAATTTCTGGCACTTGCTTTATTTCAAATCTTCTTAGCCCCTGCCCTATTTCAAACATCATGCTAGTGTATATGCTCCTTAACCCCCAAAGCTCAATTTATCCTTGCAACAATTCAATGAACTCATTACATCTGTGAAACTCACCTTTATTCTATCAAGTTCCCAGCAAATCAGTAAGAAGATGGCATTTCTCATGCTTTGGATCCTCTCAATCAAGCCTGAAAAAGAAACAAGGGAGTACGTTGGCCAAATCAAATGCTGGAAGGGAACTCGTAAACGAAAAGGGGGCGCCGGAAGCATAATCGCTATTGAAGCATAATTTTTTCCAAAGACAAGTTGCAAGAGACCAAAATTCACTTTCATGCTATCAAAATCCTAGAAAATTAGACTTCTCATGCTTTCTCATGATTTGGAGCTTCTAAACAAGAGAATACATTAGCCAAAATCAGACGCCGGAAAGGTACTCATACACAAAGGGAGGCGCCGGAAGCATAATTTTCTCAAAGTGCAAGCAAACTCATCTATCAAGCCTTTGACAAAATTCACAGGGTGTGATACCAATCCACATGCCAAGAAATTTCATTTCATTCAAGCATTCCAAGCAATTCGGGCATTTCAAGCAAATTGAAGAACTCATGCTCTTACGACAATACCTTTCAACATCATACTTTCACGACACTATTGCTCAAGAACATGCTCTAGCAATACTCAGATTAGCACTCAATGCCAAATTCTCAACAAAAAACAGCATGCCAAGCAAAACTTATACACAAGCTTTCCCACCATTCTAGCTAGAACATCCCACTTTTAGAAAATCACTATAAATCAAGCTTACAACCAACAAATCCCAGACTTTCCAGATTAGAACTAGACATATCAAGCTTCATTTTCCCAAAATTTCATTGCATTTCGAGTTAGGGAAGAATATAAAATAGATTCCTAAAAATAGCCCATGCAACAGGAACTGCACAGCTCAAGCAGCTTAACCCTTACTTTGAAATTCCACCGAAAATTCATTTTTTCTTCAAGTGACGCAAGACCAATTCCAACATAACCATTGAGAAGTCCATTTTTATGTCTCAAAAGCTCCAACTCAGATTCGAAAAGAAACATTTCAAAAGTTCAAAAAACAGCCAGCAAACTATTTTGAGATATTTTGACAAACACTTGGCATGCATACCCAAGTGAGCTTGTATGACTCTTGTTTATCACCAAGCTAGAATCCTAAATCAAAAGCTCAACCTCAGAATTCGATTTATAGTTCACAAATGTTGGGAAATACAGAGGAACTCAGGCATTCAAGCATATAAAACAAGCATGCAACAAAGGCATCAACATTAACTCATGAACATGCTTCAGAAAAATGGAGGTAGAGAGCACTAGAATGGGTGGATGATTGATGAGCACATAAACTATCACATTTATTATCCCTACATTATATTTGTTAGTAACTAATTTTATTTAATTTGATATTATTTTGTGTGTTTATCTCTTTGTAGCTAGACTTTGAGGTTCATTGGCTATGCTCATACCCACCCCACATAAAAGAGTAAGGAAGAAAAACATGAAGTGGATGAAGCAACAAACAAGACTTAATGGAAGTAAACAATTGTTGTTTGGATGGTGGCTTGAGAAGATTTGGAATCATGGAATAATAAATTTATGAGTGCAGCAAATTAAATGAAGAATGAAGATAGAAGGTGCCGCACTTAGCCAAAATAAAAGAGATTGAATAACAAAAGCAAGAGGAAGTGGAGTAATCAATACAATGAATTAAGTAAAGAAAGCATTTGGATGGCAATTGACGGGTGAAACACTTGGTAGTAGCAAGGTGGAATAATAGTTTAATTAAAGAAAGTTGCCACATGAGCAATTCCCATTCTCTATAAATTGAGTGTTGCCGTAGAAGGAAATCACACCAAGCTCACCATCTTCTCTTGAGCTCTCTCTCCTTCCTCCAATTCTTCTAGTTCTAAATTTCTGTTTTAGTTTTATTTTATGGGGAACTAACTCCCTAGCTAAGGCTAGGGGGAAAGCTTTTAATATAAGTGTGTAATTGTTATTAGTTTGATCCAAACTTATGCTTTAATGTGAATTTGTAGTTTTTGTTCAAATGGAATTTGTAGTTTTCTTTTTAATTAATTGATGAATGTTTGATAATCTATTTCATGGGTTCAATCATGTTTTTCCCATTGTGTAGTAAAAACTTTCATGCTTTTAAAAGAGAAGAGAATTACTAAAGATTAATAGAATTTTGATGAAGATTATTTTTTGATAGTTTGTTGCCAATGGTACAAGTTATGCTTAGAATACTTCTAAAGGAAATTAAAAAGAGCTTTAATTATTTTGAACAACTACAATGGAAAATATTTTGTGGATCAAATTATTAAGAGTTGCATGCTTATGTTAAAAGTGGAACCCCAATGCCTTAGTGTTTTAATCAATTAAATTTTCTCTAAATCAAATCTTGCATAAATCAACCTCTCAATCACACTTGTTCTTTTTCATCTCTGTTATTTTCTTTACACTGCTCTCTGTGGATACGACACTCGGACTTCCGAGCTACACTGCTATACGACACCTCCCTTGGGTTTTACAAAGTGGTCCGAACAAATTGGCGCCGTTGCCGGGGAGCGGCTTGTCAAAGAGTACAGAGATCCCCTTGGTCAGAGGTTTGCTGGTTATGTGAAATTCTTCACATATGGTACACTCTTTCCAACTTTCATGTTATTGTTAATATTTATTTTATTTATTTTAATTTTTTTTGTTTTATTTTGTTTTTGTTTTTGTTTTTGTTTATTTATTTTTTTACTTTATGCGACCTAGAGATCATCTAGGAAGATTTGTCAAAAAGTCTGCAACTATTAATTCTGCTTCAACTTCTTCAACTGAAATATCCAACAAATCTGAAAGCATGGCAGAAATTGCACATATTGAACAAGAAATTGCGAATAATGAACGAGAGGTTAATGCTCAAATTGTGAATGATGAAATAAGAGAAGTAGTTGCACCTAGGACTTTAGAGACATTTTTGCATCCTATTCGTGCACCAAATCCTTCATGCATCATGTTTCCACCTAACATGCCAAATTATGATTTCAAACCTGGAATGATTCAATTACTACCTATTTTTCATGGTATGGAAAGTGAAAATCCTTATGTGCATGTTAGGGAATTTGAAGAGGCTATTGGCACTTTTTACAATGTTCAACTTGATAGGATTAATTTCATAAGGTTGAAATTTTTTCCTTTTTCCTTAAAAGAAAAGGCTAAAAGTTGGTTGTATTCATTAAGGGCTAGATCCATAGGTTCTTGGGGGGAAATGACTCAAGCATTTTTCAACAAATATTTTCCTAATCACAAGACAATTGCTCTTAAGAAAAGAATCTCAAATTTCTCTCAAAAGGAAAATGAAACTTTGTATCAAACTTGGGAAAAATTTAAAGAGCTTTTGAATTTGTGTCCACACCATGGCTTTGAAAACTGGCGTCTTGCTAGTTATATCTATGAGGGACTTCTCCCCCGTGATCGCCAATTTGTTGAGTCTATGTGTAATGGAAATTTTATGCAAAAAGACCCTGATGATGCCCTAGAATTTTTGGATGAAATTGCTGAAAAAGCTCATCAATGGACTGTCCCCAGTCTAGTTGAGACCACTGATCGTTCAAGAATTGCCACATCTTCTAATAATAAAGGAATTTACCAATTAAAAGAAGAAGATGATTGGAAATTAAAATTTGAGGTTTTGACTAAAGAGATAGCTGCTTTAAAAACGGAAAAATCAAATTTGCCTCAACCTGTTTTTCAAGCTGATGTTAATCAAGTATGTGATTCTTGTTATGAGATTGGTCATACTGTTAAAAATTGCCCAATTTTTCAGGAAATGAAAGGAGCTTATGAGGAGCGTTGTGCTGCTGTTGGAAACTTCAAACAACAATATTCTCCTTTTTCCAACACTTACAATCCAGCAACAAGAAATCATCCAAATTTTCGTTGGAGCAATGATTCACAACCTCAGGTAAGTGATAGAAATTCTTTCAATCATCAGTTTCCTGCAACTAATACATTTAATGCTAGACCTTCTTTGAGCGATACTCTTCAAGCATTTATGCAGGAACAACAGAAGCAAAATCAAAGGTATGATACCTTGTTTGGTCAAATGGTTGAAGAAAATAAAGAAATTAAAAGCCAAATTTCTAAATTAACAAATTCTTTTGCAATAAATGAAAAAGGAAAATTTCCTTCCCAAACTCAACCAAATCCAAAGAATGTTAAAAGTGGAACCCCAATGCCTTAGTGTTTTAATCAATTAAATTTTCTCTAAATCAAATCTTGCATAAATCAACCTCTCAATCACACTTGTTCTTTTTCATCTCTGTTATTTTCTTTACACTGCTCTCTGTGGATACGACACTCGGACTTCCGAGCTACACTGCTATACGACACCTCCCTTGGGTTTTACAAAGTGGTCCGAACAATGATCATCAATTTTGGATATGTTATAAACAACATAATTTCGAGCAAATTTTGTGAATGAAGTGCAATCATCCAAGCATCATAAGTTAAAGACATATGCAGAAGCAGAATCTGCAGAAACTCACCAGCCATGGATGAATGCAGAAGTTGCAGACCAGTTTTGAGGTATCAGAAAAATTCAAAAAATTCTACAAATTTTACAGGCTATAGTACTCGAGCAGATGAACAACTTTTATCAAGGAAGTTTTCTGATCCGAGCTTCAAACATCTGACTTCTGTGTCAATGAACAATACCCACAGATTTGGGTCTTGAAGAAGAAGAAGAAGAAGAAAGAAGAGTGAAAGAAAATCAGAAAATAAAAATGCCATGCCAAATGAAAGGAAAAGAGAGCAGCCACTTGCAAATAAAAAATTCAAGAGGAAGGGGCAACACAATTTTGCCCACGTGAGGGCCAAGCCAAGTCACGTTCTTCCAGCACCTATTCCACATTAAGTAAAGCATTGCCAGCATCTACTCCACAAGCAAAGAATTTCCAGCACCTATTCCATGCCAAACAAAATAGTTTCCAGCACATGCCCTATTTCAAACATTTTTCCGCGCCTGCTCTATTTCAAACATCTTTCCAGCACATGTCTTATTTCAAACATTCTTTCAGCACCTGCCTTATTTCAAACATCCTTCCAGCACATGCCGTATTTCAAGTATTCTTCCAATATCTAGCCATCATGTCGCACGCTATCACCTTCACTGAAGTTTTGTTCGCTAAAATTCAAATTGTTCGGAGGCTGGTGCCGTAAACTCAAACACAATGGTGAATCCAAGCTCATTGCATCCGCAACTCCAAGATTGGATCCCCACCATCCACTAGCACGTCTGGCTACTGTCAAATGACATCCACCATACTAAATGTCCCAAAAGCCATATTAAACCATGCTACCTTAGCCAAAACCAAGCATCCAAGCATACAAGCCAAAATCAAGCGTACACGCCAATGCCAAGCATCCAAGCATACAAGCTAAAATCAAGCGTACACGCCAATGCCAAGCATCCAAGCACACAATCATGCAAAATCAAGCCTCTTTAGTCACTCAAGCAAATAAATCATGCAAGTTAAGTAGTTACCTTGAGCTAATCCACCAAGCATTTTCTTTTATATCATGCCACAAAATATGTCAACTCTTAGTAACCCTAGTAAGTGACCTCCAAAAATTACAGTGTCTAGGAAAGTTCTTCAAGGAAACACCCTCGGTGTTTAAGAAGGATTGGGTTTTAAGCGGGACCATTGCGACCCCTCCAACCTTCCTGGAAAAAACCTGGCTGTAATTTCAGAGACACTTAACTAGTCATCCTTGAGTTGTTCCTAAACCCATGCCATGCCATGCCATGCCATTGCCATTATTTTGGGCTGAAAATTGATTATTTGGACCATTTCAATACACATTCATGGCCCCAATAATCAAGGGGGCTAATGTTGAGGCCCAAAAAATCCACGGTTCGGCCCAAATAAATTCTCGGCCCAATGCAATACCTTATCGAGAAGAAACCCGATTTGGGCACGCGAAAGTTCGTCGTATGCGCTTGCACACATGCCACGCCAAGCAAATAAGCAACACGCCACGCTATAAGCTTAAGTGGGCCCAAGCCACGCAAGATGCCTGGGGCTTGCTTGAGTGGGTTGTGGTATGGATGGTAATAAGTTGACATGAGGCCCATTGATGGGTCAAGAAATGGAAGTCCCGGGGTTGATTGGGAGCCTCGGAACTCAGGCCCATTTCTTAGGCCCAAATATGTGGGTGAGCACAAAGAGAAAATATCCCAATCAAAAAGCCCAACCGAAATAGCCCATTAGCTTAACCAAATTAGCCCAACACCTCAACAAAAAATAGGCCAACACTTGTTGAGGATAGCCCATTTATTTTGATAAACCAACTTGGCCCATACAATTACAATAGAGGAGCTGCAAAGCTCCAGCACTTGGCTGAAGAACAAAGCCACGAAGGGAAGTTTGGAGGTCCACTATGCAGAGCTGCTGGGAAGTTCCAGCACATGGGAGGAACAAGTTTCAAGTAAAAACTTCCAAAGGACCAAGGGATATTAGAGCGCAGATCACCATTTGAACCAGCATGCATACCTATTCTCTTTCCCCCATCAGACCTGGCCATGAAAAAGGAAGAAAGAAAAGGAAGGAGATGGCTGAAAATGGGAGTTCTGAGGCAGCTGCAGGAAAGGGCCTTGAGCTCCCAAAAATCCCTAATTTTGTGCAAATGGGCAGAGTAGATTTCACTAAAATAGGATGATTGAAGGGATGAGGGGAGAAAGGAAGGGAAAGACTTGGCCAAATTGGATAGAAGCCATTAGGGTTTCTTGAAAAAGGTAGCTTCTAGCGGCTATAAAAGAACCCTTTTCTACCCAGCCAAAGACAACCCACATCTAGAGAGCAAGTTTCATCTCTCATCTCTGAAACTCTGCAATTTCATGCCCTATGCCTCCATTTTCTCCCATTTTCTCTTATGGCAAGCCATTCCAGAGTCGGACATAGCTTTTGTCAAGCTGCTGGAAAATTACCCAAAACACCCAATACTTCACCACTAGCCACAACACACATCCAGAGAGCAAGCTTCCTCTCTTGCATACAAAACCCAGCAATTTCGTGCTCCATTCTCCCTTCTCTCCCATTTTCTCTCTTCTGGCAGACTGTTCTCACATTTGACAGAACCTCTGTCAAGCTGCCGGAAGAACACTTAAGACACCCATTTCTTTCTCTCCCCCCCCCCCCCCCTTTTCTCAGCCAAACCTGCTTGCAAACCTTCCCTTTCTTACCTTAACACTCCCATTTTCCCCCAAGTACGCATAATTTTTCTCTTCGGTGCTAAACTCATGTCGATTTTGCTCCCATGCCACAAGCTTCTCATGCCAAGCCAAGAATTTATCTGTAAGCTGTTGTTAATTTCGTTGGTGAAGGTAACCAAGAAGTTTCCTAAGGCTTCACTACCCTTTCGAGACGTTCTTGGGGTTTGATTTTCGAACTCAGACACAGGGGGATAATTTCATATTTCGCTCCTTACGGTGGCCCAGCCCATCTATAGCTGCCGGAAGAAAAAAGCCCCTACAGGTACGTAGGCAACCTAGAGTTTCTAAGTGCAACTATAAGAATCAAGTGTTGAAAATTTGTTCAGTTAAGTTATATTTGGACTTGATAATATATTCATGTTACACTAAAAGTTGAGACCAGATTCTGATGACGGAATGATTTATTTGGTATAAAGAGGCCTGAGGCCATTCAAAGTTATTTGCCTGATGCATGCTGAATGATTGGGAATTGGTTTTCAATATTAATTGTATATTTACAGGTAGAAAGTTTTTGGGAAACGTTCGTTTTACAGGGGAGATTCTGCCGATTTTTCGGTAGAGGTCAAACCTTAAAAGAATTGTTGAGTCTTAGTTAGAAGGGCAATTTGGTCAAGTGTGTCAGGCACCTGCCAGGTGTCGGAAGCGCATAGGGTTCGGCGCAAATTCTAAATTGGAATTTGGGTCGGATCATGTCAGTAAGTGTTACAACTTTTTGCTTTTTAGAGAAAGAAAATTTCATTCAAAATCAAATATCAATAAACATATGCATCTTAGTAAAATAGTATCATTAACATGATAGTCACGAATATAACGAGGTATTGGAAATCACTTTTCCAATTTGACTAGCATACAAAGATTTGTATTGGATAATGGATTTTAATGTGGAACAGTATTGTTGATGTCCTAAAATGGAGCAATAAGGAAGATGAGAGATGGATAAATGGGGATGGGAGATAAGAAGAGCGGATCACTCGTACAAAATATATGTGGTTCACCTGAATGAGCTATACATATATAGGGTTAGAGAAAATTGGCATTATATGAATATGGTGTTTACCCAATTTAAGAGGTTTGCTTAAGCGTAATGACCATGAGAAAGAGCTCTCCTCCTAGAGTGATCTTCTTTTATAGGTGAGATATATCCTTCTCTTATGTTGTATTTCGATATGTGACTTTTGATATTGCTTTTGGTGGTAACATGGGCTTCTCGTTGGTAATATGATGAGGGACAATCAATGTGTGATATGTATCCATGTCATGTTGATGTCGGCTAATCATGTTGAGTTGGTTGCTCGATCAATCATTGTACAAACATATTCAAAATTTATTTCCTGAACTAAGGGGAGAAATTTAATACATAAAAGTGCTTTGTCTCTAAGAATAAATGAGAGAGATTAAGATAATTGTGATGATTGTATTTGTATGCACTTATTTATTGTTATAACTAGTATTCGTCATTAAATTACCACTAGAAATTTGTCTAGTAAAACGTATTTGTTTGTACAACTACAACTCGTATTTGGTCAATGCATACAAAACACTTATGCTCTTGGCACCCTGCATGACCAAAAAAACTTACTTGTAACGGGAATAACATTGTTTTGCTATCCCTGACCAATAACACAATGACATGTAAAAAAGTTACACATGTCATTGTGTTGTTAGCAGGGGATGGCAAAAAGGCCTATCCCTCTTGCATGAGAGTTTCTCTCTAGTGTGACGGTCTCGCTGCAATAACAAGTACCAAGTTTGACTTGACGGATGGTGATTTAGTGGCTTTGGGCGGCTAAACTTGCATTCACAAGTTTTTTTTTTTTCCTTCATATTAACACACGTATCGTTGAGAATATAGAAATAGAATCCCACATCGGAAATTCTAAACCTTACATAACACTTTATAACATTTTGTGTCCATGAACTCGTTGCGATTTAGTTTAGAGATGGTTACTCTAATTTTATTAGATATTTGTCTAAAGAGAATTAACTAATTTTTTTTTTAACAATTAATATGCTTACCAAATACAAATGGATACAAAACATCCAAATTCATTTAGAAGCATATCTAATAACTTTCCATGCAAATTATTGCTCGCGATACTCTTCTATATAAAGGAGACCCCCACTTTCCATATATGCAGTATTTCCTCCTTATAAATTAAAAGCCAGCTCTATCATTTCTGTCACATCCAAAATTCAACATATATCATAATAAATCCATACTGGCTCTTGGCTATCAAAGCTCGAAGGAAGAAGCTCTGTGTTTTCTATACATATCCCAGCCAAAGAATGAGTAAAGATGCAAGTTCCCACTCATCTCCGCTTGATTCGGTAATAACAAAATTACATACATTCGTGAACTATATATATAATGCTGTTTTAGTTTATACATATACATGATTTTTCTTTTATGACCTGTGTTTGCTGATTTTCTTTTTAGTTTGTTATATTGAAAGCTAGGACTGGTTGGCTAGCTAGTTTGAGTTTATAGTGGCTATGGTATGGGGCGAACCATTAATGAGAAAGAATATGTCGTTGCATTTGGAAAAACTTATTGTATGTGATGCGTGCATAACACGCGTCTCATAATTTACGTAAGTTATTTTAATTTAGTGTATGATGGGTTGTACGTCATGACATTCTCTATTTGAATCGGGTTGTAAACTTTGGTTGCTGACTAGATTAATAGATTACATTGGATTAAAACTAGCAAACTTTGGTTGCTGACTAGATGATGAGACGACAGAAGTGGTGGTAGATGTAGTGTCTTTTTCCAAAAATTATTGTCATAATTTGTTATTTAATTACCGTAATGTTAAATTTTTTTTTTTTTCTTCCATGCACTGCTAAACTCATCAACCATGTTCTTCTTTTGTATTCTCAACAAAAAAAAAAAAAAGTGTTGGCTTTTGATTAAGCTTGTTGACTGGCCCAAAGAAACCCAGTAAAATCAACCCGGAAAATCGATGTGCCCGACCAAACTGTTTTTATGGTTTTCAATGGACCAACGCAACCTCTGCCACTTCCGCCCTGAGTGATGATGTGTGGAGCTTTAAACCAAGTCAGGAATATCCCACCGGCCCATCACATGCCACTCAAATTCCTTTCCGCGTGACAATAAAATAGACTGCACATGCATTCTATATATTTTAAGTTTTTTACATTTCTTTGCTTTTGGTTTGGATCGGTTTTTTATTTTTATTTACATATTTGCTTTGATTTGTTTTTGGTTATTTGAGCTTTTCTTTTTCTAGCATTCATATATTTTAAAAATTATAGCAATTTATAAATTGAACATCATTCCTCTCTCAACGGATAAAAAAGAAGCTAATTCTTTTACAAAACTTACTACACATATGGCATGTGATTTTCCAAAAAAATATATATATATATATATATATATATATATATATATATGACATATGATTGTTTTAATATTTTTTATACAAGCGATATTAAGAGAGAGAAAAATCAAATCTAGAACTTCATGTATCTTTTTATTTTTGGTAAATACTACAAGGTGTCTCCACACCTGAAGGGTGTGATTAATCTCCGCTCGGGATTCAGCTTGCCCCTACCCACAAAGTGCTTTCAACCGATTTCGAACCCCTGTCATTAGGGCACTAGGTAGATCGCCAGCTAAAGGTGACAATTTACGAACCGCACCACACCTTGTTGTTAACTTCATGTATCTTTCAGTAAAAGGAAAACACCAACTATCTTCAAGTGTATATATTCATCTTGCTTCATTTATTATTTTTTCGTATTTACATGATGGATTGTAGTACTAAACAAGACAATTAGTTTAGTGAAATTTAGTCTTCATTAATTGAACTAGGTTTTGAGTTCAAATAAACTAGATGTTTGGATATAAAAACTAGTATAGTAGGTGAGAAATAATGAATAGTTTTCTTTTAATACAAGTGATTGGGGAGGAGGTTTTACACAAATATTCATTGGGTGTCTTGGGGTTTTGAACCTCTGCCCACATAGACGGAAGGGGAAGAGCTCAACCAAGCTATATCCCATTGGCAGAAATAATTAATAGTTAGTAAAAAATAATGAATTTAATAATAAAGAAATATATTTATAAACAAAAAGAAAGAATGAATTATAATGAACTAGTAAATAATGAAAAAGAAAAGTAAAAAAAAAAAGTAAAAAATTGTGCGACCATTTCAAAGCGACCTTCTCGCAAACTCAAAGCCAATCTCTATCTCCTGGAGGGGAGAGAGAGCGATGACGATGACGATGCTAGAGGGCATTGTCGGTGTTCTTCTCCTTATGCTTCTTCTGATCCTCATCCTCATCTTCGTCGCCTGTAAACCATGGCGCTTCTTCTTCTCTTCTCGTTCTCGCACTATCAAGGTACCTTCCTCTATTATTTTTTACTGTTTCCCAATCCCTCTCCTTTTATTTTTTTAATTGCAAAATTCTCCGGGGTTCCGTTTCGATCTTCCTCTTCGTTTATATATGTAACGCTAGTGCAATGTTCTGTTTGGTTGCCGAGAAATCGTAGAGAAACGGAAGGAAAATTTGAATTCCTTGGCACATCGGGTTTGACCTTGATTGATCACTGGATTTCAGTTTTGTTCTTTTTAATGCGAATTTTTCGTTTGTTTCGGATTGGTGTTTAGCTAAGAGCCTAAGGCAGTGTCAGAGTTATAACTTTGTGCCACTTTGCTCAGTGTAGCTCGGAATGTATGACTGGCATTTGTGGTGATGTGAGTGTGATCAAGGATTTGATGGGTAAAATTGATTTTGTTTTGTGCTTCCATGTGTACCTTCGACTATGTTAGTGTTTAATATTACGTATCTGGGTAAAGTTGAACCCAAGAATTCGAACTTTTGTTGGTTACTGTTAGAACTTAATTGTTTTGTGTATTTTCTGATGTTATTTGTGTGACTTATTGAATATTTGATATTAAGCAACTCTATCGAACTGTTTCATTCGTTAGTTCACATGAGAGCAGGGGGCTCGTGTTATTTTTCAAACTCCTAGCATTATATGCTTCTTGTTTTGTTTTTTGCATTTGGTTTGATACCTTCGAGCAAGTAATGGAATCTAAAGCCTACATTTCTGAAAGAGTAATTGAAAGAGTGCCAAGAAAAACTTTATACAAGGATTGCTGTTTGACTTCCGTCTTTATTTTACCTAGTTTATCTTTGTTGTAGTGGAATTAAAAAATAAAGCCCCATTACCAAAGACAAAAGAATTGGTCTCTTCATGGCTCAGATATTGGTTGATGATTGATCTGTAGTGCAATACACTGCATGAAGTGAGATTGGGCAATTTGGCTTTTACATTTCAGATACAATAAGTACCTGAATACCAAGTGTTTCCCTTTAGGCATATGATTTATCATTTCGTTTACCTTATAACTCTTAAGCTGGTTCGCACCTTGTGCTTCCTCTTTTAGGTTGGTGAGCTTGAGAGACCCCTTGTTTCGGATGATGCGGATCTGGTCCGGAACCAGGGTAATGAATTTCCAAGAGGTTATGATCTAGAGGGAGCATGTTTCCAAAATGAAGGGAATTTTCGCTCACCCCGAACACAAGGACTTATTTATAAACAGAGGCTTCCCACCACAGCTCCCAATTCGACTCAAGGTAATAAAGTCTATCCTGTTATTTCACCTTTAAATAATTCTCGCCGTAGTTGTATTTTAGTGCTCATTTACTCGTTAGCATAACCAAACATTTATGCTTCACTCGTCCCAGGTGACTTGATCCTAGATGTGATTTCTGATGCTCCGGAAGATATTTTAGTTGGTCAGACACTCAAGCGTCCATTGGTGACACAACAGTTACTAGAAGATCAGAACATTGGTAGACAGATTTTAGAACATGATAGACTTCGAGAGTTTGTGCCCAATGATATTCTAGATCAAAGTAATTTCTTATCTCTTTCACATGTTTGAAGTGTTTAATCTTTTAGTGGTTTTATATGGCTGAGTTGAGTGTGTAAAACATGTGATCATATTCTTCTTTTAGAAGTGCAGGAACCTGCCTCAACCTGGAGGTCATATCTGGTCCTTCCCAGGGACTTCGTTGCTCTGTACAGTCAACAAATTCCGCTAGGCTTCCTCTTACCCTTGGAAGGGTTCCTCCGAGTGATTTACTAGTGAAGGATTCGGAGGTGTCAGGAAAGCATGCATTGATAAACTGGAATTCGAATGTAAGCATATTAATGACTACTTCTTTGACTTTATTGGGGTTGCATCCGTGTGCTTTTGGTATAAAATTATGTTTTACTTGTTCACCGGCTGTAGAAAATGAAGTGGGAGCTGGTAGACATGGGCAGCCTTAATGGGACACTTCTAAACTCTCAGCCAATCAATAATCCTGATTCTGGAAGTAGACATTGGGGTAAGCAAATGGAGCTAGCAAGTGGAGACGTAATAACTCTTGGAACGACCTCAAAAGTATTTGTAAGTCAATGTGCCTCTATATCTGAGTGAAGAAAAAAAAGTACCTCTGTATTTATTTGTAGCATTAATATAATTTTGTAGAACATACATAAAATTGATAAAAACTGACCTGGCTGGGCTATATGGATACTTCTTGAGGACCTTGAGTTTTCACATTAATATACTTTTACTTGGGCTTTCTGCTGTCTCTGTAATTGAGAAGAATTTTATATCAGACAATTTAAGTTTCAATGAATATACATGGATTCATATGGTATACAGAAAAGGTGCAAGACTGCCTGTTCATAACCTACATGTGTAAATTACAGTAGGACAGCCCACCAGTATATGATAACTTGTTAGGAGAGAGAATGGGTGTAGAATGTTTATAGCCATGCTCTCTTATATTCTGTGTGCTGTTTAGATGCCCCCTTTGATCATTTTTATTCATAAAGTACCCTGTTTCATGGTCAATGAAGAATGGTGAAAAGTCAAAAATTAAACACATATTTCAGTTTTAAAATAATTTGGGTAAGCATATTAGTATTTATGACTAAGTACCTTTAGTTTTGTGAGCTGGTGGCTCACTTTGTCCCTATTAGCACCTTTTTATTGGATATAGCATTATCAGGTTCGTATTGAAAAGCATCATAATAATGTCTTGATATGATATTTTCTAGGTTGTAGATCAAAATAATTGCTTATTCTTGTAGTTATCCAAATTTGCATTGATGTTGACTATGTAATGTGGATATCTGGCTTTTATAGGTGGTAATGTGGAGGTTACATGACATTTGAAAGTTTCCTATCCTTTTTGGCAGGTGCATATTTCATCTCAAACTGAGAGTCGGGTCCCCTTTGGACTTGGTGTGGCTTCAGATCCCATGGCTCTGCGTCGCGGAGGGAAGAAGCTTCCGATGGAAGATGTGTGCTACTATCAATGGCCTCTTCCTGGGATTGATCAGGTTTCACAGCTATTTTTTCTTCCATTGAAGTAACTTTGCAAGTTTCAGAAAGAGCTAACATCACCTAAGTTCCTCCCTTTCAGTTTGGACTATTTGGTATCTGTGATGGACATGGTGGAGCAGAGGCTGCCAGATCTGCTAGCAAGTTAGTATTTCTTTCTTTTATAATGTGCTTTGTTGCTAACAGGTACTTTAGTAGTTACAGTATAATTGTTTTATTTTACAGGCTTCTTCCTGAGATGGTTGCTAACATTTTATCGGATTCGCTAAAAAGGGAGAGGGTTTTATCACTACGTGATGCTTCAGATGTTCTTAAGGATGCTTTTTTTCAGACCGAAGCAGGCATGAATCACCATTACGAGGTTTTTCCTTCCACTCTATTTATCTTGTTCCATTAGTATTCATTTTTTTGTGAACGTGTAAATGTAGCAGTTGACTCGTGCACACATCTAAAATTGATTCCTTTCTCATGGTCCTCTCTAGCTCTAATAACATGTAGTAATATTGATTCTTTAATGTGTTACCTTGTTTATTGGAATCTTAGTTTCCAGGGTCTTTCTTCAATACCTAATGTACTGGATACTACCTTTCTCTCGCTTTATTTTTTTAAAATTAAAATTTAATTGTTTTAATGATCTTTTTATATAAAAAGAATATCATAAGAGTATGGAGTTCTTTTAACAAATTGTAAGTGACCCCACCAGTTTGAAGTGCAATTTTAGGACTAAATAACTTACACCGCTGTTAGGACTATCATGTAGGAGAATTATTTCTAATGAATGGGACTATATAGGAAAATAAGAATTTAAGGATACATGGTGGCATCACGGTCACTAGATGTTTTACATATTTTTATGTATAGATAAAAAGATTTTTTGGTTTTCAACTGGAAAAGGTAGGCTGCTTATTTTATATGGATGCAAATTGTTGGATCATTAGTGGCAAAACTTCCTTTGATCATTAAGAAAATAGATAAAGAATCTGTTATTACGGTAGGATTACAATGTGTGTGCTCCTCTCCTCATCAGATAGAGAGTTTAAGCATATAGTTTTGCAGCAGGCCACTTGATCCTTGCTGCATATATATATATATATATTAGAAAGATGTGACAGATGATGCGGTTTAGGATGATGTTTCTGTTAGTAGTAATTAAAGTTTGGTTTGCATATTATAATGGATCATCCTTTGCAGGGTTGTACTGCTACTCTGCTTCTGGTTTGGACTGATGGTGAAGACAATTTCTTTGCACAATGTGCAAACCTTGGGGATTCAGCTTGTGTTATGAAGTATGTGTTCATGTTTTCATCTTTCCTCTGGGTTAAAAGCATCATTTTATTATTTTCTAGAATTTCAGATAGGATCCCTGGTGGGCAAGCTGGTAGCTCGGGATTAAGGGTTCATTTCTGTGAAGATTGGTCATTACCTTGCACAGTTTTTCATCTAATTTCTGTGTCTTAAACAATGATATTCCATTTAACATTCTTCTAATGTGATTAGATTATAAGTTTTATTTGGTGAGGATTTGCTAATTAGTCACTTCATGTTTTAAACTGTGTATGATTTAATTGTGGCAGCGTTGATGGGGAACTGATTAAGATGACCGAGGACCATAGAATTACTAGTTATGGTGAAAGACTCCGAATCCAGGAAACAGGACAGCCATTGAAAGAAGGGGAAACACGTCTATGTGGTAACAGCCAGGTTCATTGCTGCCGTTTGTGAATTACGTGATTACATCTTGGTTTGCTCAGGCTTTTCTCCACTTGTTCAGGTTTGAACCTTGCTCGGATGCTTGGAGACAAATTTCTTAAACAGCAGGATTCCCGCTTCAGTTCAGAACCATATATTAGCCAAGTGGTACAAATCAATCAAGCAAGCAAGGCCTTTGCGCTAATGGCCAGGTATTGTGCCTTTGCTTTGACTTTGTTAAAAGTCTTATATTCTGAACTATATGGCACTGTTTTCAGCAGTATTTGTCTTCCTAGTTTTCCATTTTCGCCCAGTTTTTAGGGGTCTCAGTTGTCTGTACCAATTAATTGGTCTAACTTCAGATATACAAGTCTAATTTGTCTGCGTAAAGTAGCAGGGGCATTCTCGTTAAAATTGCAGAGTCTAGCGATGTGATATGTTAAGACTGTCTGGAAATATGACAATACTTGAATGTCTGGCAAGAGAGTATCAATCTATCGATGGTCCAGATTAACAGTCTTGCAAGAGAATAATACAATGCTTATTATGGATGGTTTAAATTAACCCTGGATTTTGTGATTGTAGCGACGGCTTATGGGACGTAATTAGCGTGAAGAAGGCCATTCAGCTAGTTCTTCAGGTAATATATTTTCTTTGTCTTCTGACTTAACTCTCTGTGAAGAGAAATAATATCTTCTATTTTACTCATCTAACTTTTCCCTCATTTGGAATTTGGACATGTACAGACGAGAGAGAGATACTCGATGGATGGGGAGAATTTGGCGGAGAAGACTGCTAATATTTTGTTGAGTGAGGCTAGAACAGTGCGAACAAAGGATAATACCTCTATAATTTTCTTAGATTTTGATACTTCTAGAATCTCATGTAAAGCTGAATCTTGATATGAGTTAAAAAAGTTATAGTTTCGCAGCAATAATTTTCTCTTCTTTTTCGCTCGACTGTTGTCCATCTTTTTCGTTTTCCCCTTACAAGTTATATACAAAGTAAGTAGTTGATTCTAATAAATATTTAGTTTACTAGTCTCTTTAAAATAAGTAATTTTTTGAACAGACGGCTGTACCATGGTATCACAATTGTCTGCAAATGGAGAAAAACTTGGCTATCATCGGGTGTTTCTCTCTTTATATGGCTAAGTTTCTTCTTCCTCCTTCCGCATCTAATGGTGAGCCAAATTTTCAACACGTTGACCCCAACTTTCCAAGAAATTTGGGTTCAGTGGGAGTGCCGATCTTCGTACTTGGGGTCACCAACTTCCTCCATAAATGGATCGATGGTTTTCTTCTTCATCACGGGAATGAGGAAATGGATAGTTTTTCTTAGCCAATTCTCTCAGAGCACATTCATGATAAATTATGCCACTGTTCAACATTGCAAATTATACATGGCAGTTATGGGAGGAAAGATGAATTTTCCTAACTCAACATGCCCTTAAGTAACCCGAATTAGAAGTACAACCATGACGAATACACAAGTCATTACAAACATTACAAGCCACGCGAAACACGTAGTTTTGGACGTCTTCAAGTATATATCCGTCGCTCGTGTAGTGGCTGTGACCAATGCTTGCCAAGCTCTTTGCAATAGCCTTCTCTGCGGAATCGAGTATCCGCACACAAGCCATAACCAAATTATGAGATCCACAGATATGTCATTCCATTCCATCAGCTATGAATTTACATCTAAGACTCTACCAGAGAGTAAGCATTTATCACAATGATCAGTTTTTGAAGTAACAACATTTTTCCTTAATTGTCACACGTCTGATGATGAAGGTTTTAGGTTGATTTGAGAACTGGCGTATGTTTTATGTAGCTTCAATCTTTCCTGCTGCAGTTTCATGTAAAATCTCTTCTGTTTGATTACCATCATGAATAGCACTGGTCAACAACTTATATAAGAACACGTAATGTGTTGTAACTTTTTCAGAGATGTAATGAAAGATACTCAGCAGCATATCCTTCTTTTCCTAGGTCTGATTGCTCAGCTGATCATCTTATTCTTCAACTTCTTCCTTTCTTTTGATTTTCATTTCCATTTGTACAAGAATCACGTTCTCTTTTTGGTTTACAAGGAAAAAGCAACTTCATAAGGAAAGCATATATAATTGTACATCAATTTGTTAGATTATGAACAATATCCTAGCTCAGTACTCCCGTTTTCAATTCAATCCAGTCTAGATCTAGTTACTCCAGTTTGACAGGCGCTGAAGAATCAACAAAACCAGTTATAATAAAACATGTGATATAATACGATACGAAAAGATCGCTAACAAGGAGCTAAACGAAACCATAATGATCCTAACCATTGTTCACTTACACAAATCTCCACAAAATTATTTAAAATAATTAGCTATAATTAATTACTATTCATTAAGTAATTTATGAAATTAATGAAAGTATTTAAATATTAATTCTTCACTAAATAAATAATAATTTAAACATAATATATTTAAAGATTATGGCCGCGCGGCTATACTTTTAAATTCGAATATATTTAAATAGTATAGCCGCGGGGCTACACTATTTAATATTTTAATATATTTAGAGAGTATAGCCGACCGACTATAGTGTTTTATATTTTAATATATTTAAAGCGTATAGCCGCGCGGCTATACTGTTTAATATTTAATATATTTAAAGATTATAGCCCCGGTGCTATCATTTTTAAATTCGAATATATTTAAATAGTATAGCCGCGCGGCTATACAGTTTAATATTTTAATATATTTAAATGGTATAGCCGCGCGGCTATACTGCATACACTCTTTAAATACTTATTTAACCAAACGCTAGTAATTAATATGGAGAATGAAGGGAATGTAAGCATGTATCAAGAACTGAACTTCCCTGAAAAGCAAGAATAAGAATGATAAATCATCATTCACCCAGTCAGCTTTATAATACAAGCTGGGAGTTTGCCAAAGAAAACACAGTTAGGAGCAATGAACTTCATATATTGCATACATATTATATACATATATCATATGGAGATATTCTACTGCCAGACTGTTAATCTGGACTAAGATAATAGGAGATTCACGGACTAAGGTAATAGGAGATTCACAATCTGCCATATAACATGTTAGAAATCTAGCAAGAGAACATTATCCATGTATCAAAGATTTTCTCCCCAGACAATGACATAAACTGTCACACCAAACTAAGAAAAAATAATGATGGATGCATACTGAAAATCTTTGTTAAGCATAAAACTATGAAGAAAAAAAAAGGAAAAGAAAGTCCAACCATCCATCACAGAAAAAATAATGTAAGTTTAGGTGTTGTGTCGACAGTCTCGTACCCAATTTGTATATCATCCAGACAATATTGGTCTTTCTCATACCTTGTCATTACAATTTCCAGATCTTCATACATTACACTCAAATTTCACAGAAACCCTAATTTTAAATAACATTTGCTAATGTAACTGGTACATAAAATTGACAATTCAACGAAAAGAAACATACTAGATCATATGAACGCACCGGCGGAGCACCTAATTTGGAAGCAATATGGCTTCAAGCTTCTCTGAATAGTCACTCAAAATAGCCTTCGAAACTCTGTATATAGAAGCATCACGCATGGCTCAACATTACAAATAAAAGAACAAACAGTTCATAACTCAAAACATCACGCATGGCTAAAGATAGAGAGAATGACTTATGACAATACAACATTTGGATAAACTCTTTCCCTCCTAAATCCCTAAAACAATGTCTCTAAACACAGTGTTTGGAATGTTAAGTATTTCCATGCCTACCAGAACCTTTGGATTGATTTGTAAAGTAGAACTAAGGAAGCATATTGGTATGCATCAAATTATTGAATAAATAAAAGTTGAAGTAAATCAAGGGGGAAAAATAAAACACATACCAACCTTGGTAAGCCTTCTGAAGTTCTCTCCTCAGCTAGTTGTTCTACCTGTTCTCGTTAAGTAGCAACATACTGCAAAGTTACAGTACCTATGCATCCCAGAAACACTATAAAAAAAAACGAACCAGAAATTTTATGGCACAAATCAGTTGTCTGAAAATGAGTAAAATAATGTAACCTGTAATTCTAATAACAACATCCGTACCAAAGGTGAGAGGACAAGGATGACAGGATCATGCATGTACAAGTTTTCATTTTCATCCTTATAGTTCATTCCGGTTTCCATTTGACACTGTTAAAATTGTGTTTCAACAAGATTATGGGATTTTAACATTTTGAGTTAAAAAGATATAGGATCCTCGAAATGCTTCTATGAATATATATTTTTAGTTCTTTAAATCAACTCAAAGAACTTGTTTATATTCATTGTCTTCATCATCTTGATATTATCGATATTATCAATATTATAGCGATATTTTGGCCAAATGTTGCTGAAGTGTGAGAGAAATTATCGACGTCGATATTTTTCGATATTTTCGATACTTATACAATATGTGTTTGGATATGTTCCAAAATATCCTAGACCCGAAAAAAAGATAATATCCTCGATATTTTGTCGATATTATCGATATTTTAGTCCTTGGTAGCAGCTGCATGCCGGAGCTAGTCAAGGTTCGACTCCATGAATTTCTTGGCAATTTGTGCAAAATTTTGAATCAATAATGTGGATTCTGCATAAGTTGGATATAACTGTCCTCTAAAAACCAATGAAAAATGTTATGAAATGACTAATTGGAACATGTTCGAAAGTTGGACAACTAAAATGAAACTCGGGTATAAGTTTAGGGATCATTGGTAAATTCATAAAATTAAATCTTAAATCTTTAAAATATAACTAACTTCCAAATAGTACATATATATTTTCAACACCTAGCATTCAATAATAACGGATTGCGCGCCTTAGCGAGGATCAAAATTAATTCTCTTACTAAATAATAGAAACCGTAATCCTAGAATATGCAACTATAGATTTTCTACCAATTTAAAAACCAAAATGGCTCCTCTTGTTCTATATAAAGCCATGATGTGGGCATAGTCAACCATAACTTGGAAGAAGAAGGTGAATATTGTTTACATATTTGAATGACAATGCAAAGAAGCCAACTTCAAAACAAGGACGGGATGTTTTTCGAAGGAAGTGAGTGAGCTCATGTTTTATGTTGTGCGAGTGCTTTTGCCATTGTCTATGGGCTAGACAATGATGAGCCAGTTGTGTGGCCTTCCCATGTAATTGTGGTACAAAGGCACTCACTTTGCTTAATGTGATGAGTTCACTCACTTTCTTCAACAAACTTGCCCTTCCCTATCTGAAGGTTGCTTTCCTTTTGACCATGGGTCGAATATATTTCCATTGCACAATGTCAACTTTGACGGAGTTCAAAGCATGCAATGGCACAAGGCCCCAACTTAGAGGTACTCCCAAATTTTAGTACATCCATATATATTATCAATAAATGATTAATGTTAACCAAGGTGGTTGGTGTGAGTGGTTCGGCACTCTCATTCCTTAAGAGAGGTCAGGGGTTCGATCCCTGCTCTCGTATGGAGTCACCACTTTGACCAGCACTTTACCCCTTATGGGCCGACCCGGTGTGAGCGGGGATTAGTCTGGGTTGGCCTTAAGGCTTAAAGGTGCCACCCATAGTTGGGGCCCATCCAGGACCACCTCGTGGTTCAGACCAAAAAAAATAAAAATAAATTATTAATGTTTTCTTTTTCATGAACCGTGTATTTGTGGATTAGATTTCTTGAGGTTTTGTGAAGTTTTTCGTTGATTTGGCTGCTTCAGGTTGAGTTTAGCGTTGGTTGTAGTTTGATACTCTATAGCTCCATTTACTTCTTGTTTAATGATAATTTGTAAACCTGTTATGATTTTTTTTTCTTTTGTTGGTAATGAGTTTGTAGACACCAAAATTTTGGTAGTCAATAATGTAAAGTTTGACCACTTGACTAGTCAAAGTTGACTCGTGCAAGTTGTGGGTCTTAGAAAATTACACATGACTTCATAACAAAGGTCTAAAATATCGATGATTTCGGAAATATCGGTAGTCCAAAAACACGAAAATTTTGATGAAAATATCGGGAAATTATCGATATCGATAAAAATTGAATAAAAACCACGGCAATTGTAAGAAAAACTAGAAAAAATTTCTTGAAACTTTGGAGGATGTTTATTTAGTCAATTATCTATTACTTTATCACAAAAAATTAGAAGGAAATGCATTGCATGATGGGTGTAACTGATTTAAATTGATTATATAGCAAGCTGACAAGCACTGCGAGTGTAGAAAATATATAGTAATTGATGAAAGAAGATTAAATACACCATAATCATTTATTTATAATGATTTACTACAATATTTTACAATTTATACATTGCATGGTTAGATACATAAGTGACTTAGTACCACATAGAGTTCCTATATAAAGTTCAAATTTGAGTTATTTATACTAACACCCCCTGAGGTTTTCTGTTTGTTCACAAAACTCCTTGAGGTTTTAGAAATTATAAGAACACCCCTTGAGGTTTTAGATTGTTTTCACAAAACTCCTTTTCATTGATTTTATACAAAAAAAATTCTCCAAATGACAAAGTTGGCCTTTGAGATTAGATTGCATATACTTCATTGAGATTAATTTTTTTCATTTGCATAAGTTTTTTTTCCAATGAAATCATCAATTTTTGGACAAATAATCAACGAAAATGGGTTTTGTGAAAACAAACTGAAACCCCAAGGGGGTGTTCGTGTAATTTTTGAGACATGAATCAAATCATTTGAAAACCGTCATCAATCAAATCAAGTCATATGCCAAAAATGAATAAATTATCATTGGTCATATTTCTATATCATGAATTAATTTTCTTTGATAAAAATACGATAAAACTTTATTAGATCAATAGGAATAACATTACAAAGGACACAAAGTATAAAGGGAGCCATCCCAATAACAATATGGCAGTCATGGGTAAAACTTCCCCAATGACCTGAGCCAACCGAAAAGTTGAAACGATATGGAAACAATCACTCTCAAAAATAACTTTTCTATAATTTCCTCAACTGCCATAATTTTCCCGAATCTAGTCCAATGACATTAAGGATAAAAACTATCCACTAACCAGCACAACTCTCCTACAGAGACTAAGAACACCTAGAAAACTCAACAAATTAAGTTTTTGGAATCATAAGAGAAAAACCACAGAAAACTCATAGAGTTTTTGGACTTTATTGAACAAACTAAACCAAAATAAAAAACTAAAACAACGCCGAAAAAAAGAAAAACCAACCGCTGCTAATCTTCCTTCAAGACATGACATAGAGAGCACCACCTAGTTACTCCAGGGCCTCAACGCACCAATCAACATGGGATCTACCATGACCAAGCCGCAACATCTCAAAGAGCAACCTCACAACATGAGGCACAACTAAAGTCAACCAAGATATGAGACAATAGATCTGCTAAAGGAAGAGTAGATCAACATAAGTCCACCGAAAACCGAGGAACATTGAGGATTTGACGGAATCCGGGTACCATGTCGGAGAATATGCTCATCATGCACCTTTGGAATGTGGTTGGGGCATTGCAAAGACCAAAAGTCATCCTCCTACTATAAGCAAAAGTGTCAAAGGAACATGTGAAGGTCGTCTTCTCTTGATCTTCTAGGACTGTGACAATCTAATTGTAGCTTGAATATCCATCAAGGAAGCAATAGTGGCTATATGGCCAGCCAATATCTCAAACATTAAAAGCTAAATTAAATTAATTGGCTCAAATGAAATAAAATCATAAATCAATCCCACAAATCAAGGAATTTAAATTGAAAATTCCAAATCAAGACCCAACAAACAAGCATGTGTCGGTTCATTCACCACCAAAAGGGATGTACTTACTCCAAATGTAGCTGAACTTTGGTAATCTAAAATTACGCAATAATATCTGCATTCATGTGATTACAATCATTTAATGATTATTATCACTATAATATATAGGTAGTGGAAGTGCCAATGAAGCTTGCTAGTTGAGATTATAAAAAGTTTTTTTAAAAAATCTCAAATGTTTAGTCACAATCTTTAAAGGCCAACCTTCGACTGCGACGATGCACTGCGCGCTATAAAAGTTTATTTCGTGGGCTCGATGTTGGGGTTTGCTGTTAACTTTGTAATTAAATTAGATGAGTGGCCATTACTTGCATGACATGTCTGCATGGATTACGTAGGCTTTCATTACTTATTTAATTACAATGAAGTTTAAGAAGGAAATATTAATTTATTAAGTAATTAATTATAAAAAAATGGAAGGGAAAGGTGTGGCACTAACATCATAACATGGGTCAAAAAGGTGGGTGTGAGTGTGCTTTGTTTACTTGCTTGTGTAAGCCATGAACTGGATTCTCTTGTCTTTCTCAATAAAGTCTTAATTAAAAATAATTTATGGGGAAAACAATCAAAGGCTTAACTTTAGGCTTTCACTTAAAGCCAAAGGGACATGACGTTTACTTTCTTAAAGATTCTCTCACAATACAAAATCTCAGAAATCTATGATGGAATCTGATGCAAAATTATCGCCCTCTCTCTCTCTCTGTCTGCGCCTCTCAACAAATTTAACTTGGAGGAAAAGACGCAGATTCTGATGCATACTTGCAATCCTCTCTTTGCCATTCAATTAACTTGTCGACGAAGCTAACTTTTGGACTAACTAAGGGTTCGTTTGAGACTGTTTTTGTAGGAAGTAAGTGTGTTTTCTAGAAGTGCCTATACTTATGATTTTTAAAGAGCATCTTTAAAAAGTGCTTTTGTGATCCGAAAGCACATAAGGTTTTCCGCTAAACGCTATTAAAATTGGTTTTAGCCTTTTCAAAAGCAATTTCAAACAGACCTTAAGAGACGGAAAAAAAGTATGATACCGAAAGGTTATTAAATTCAGGTTTTGTGGGAGTATTTACTTTAAAGATGGAGTCATCTATGATCAGCACATGTCCTCAAGCTAGAAATCTTAACTAAGAAATTAAAGTGGGATAAGATTGAACAGGTGGATGAGAGATATTATTAGATGGTTAATTTTCCTTTGGATATGGATTAATAGCATTGGAGGATCTTAGTACATGGTATTTGACCTGGTTTAGTTGTTTGGATAATCATGTACAACTGGCTCCAAGTTTTGAGCCAGAATATCTCATCGGTGACGAAAGGATCCATGAGTTTTTCTCTCCAAATTTTACTTGAACAGTAAATGGGTTGCTATCCACAATTCTTTTACATCAAATTATTTAGAGTGAGAATCTACTGTATTCACTTTTAGGCTGGATCTTAATTATAGATTCTTCTCATATGCTGATTTCCCTACGAATTATGGGGTGATGTCTTTCATTTTCTGGTCAGGAATGATGTATTTCATTACATCATAGAAAAAAGGGAAAGAAGACATGATATTTTTCTTTTTTTAAGGAATTAATGAAAGCATGTCTACCATGTTTTAATTACGTACCAATTAAAGTATATTTTAGAGGAAAATTATCTTAATTTCTCAATAAAATAATATATAAGTGAGATTTGCAAAAAGTTGACTCCAAAGAAACCAAAATGAAAATCACTTACTTGAGGGGCGGCAAGTGGCATGAAAACTTCGATTAAGAGGAATTGATTGAGTTACTATTAGCACTCCAAAACGGTAATTGAAATATAAATTATTAAAAGAAAAGCGGAAACAATGACGTTACAGAACATCCTCTTAGCAAAAACACAATATAGTAAATAGATATATAGCATCTAGTGATTTCCTATGCTAATATGCTTTTCTATATTTAATCATCCCATTAGCATTAGTGATCGATTTTCTTTGGCTGGGGGAGTTCCTATTATCTGATAAGCCAAAGTAAAGTCAGCTCAGCAACTCAGCATGCACTCTCATGGATACAGTCTTGGCCTCTTGGGCCTCTTGGACCTCTGATTTCAATGGTAGCCAAGAAAAAAAATTATATAGAATGCCTTAGTAGCATGCACTTGACCAAAAAGAGGTCGGTGATTTATATGATAAAATTATTTGAAAACAGTTCACTTTTGATGTCAATGTGATCCAATTTTGCTAATATTATACAGATTGCTGTTGGTCAGCATAAATCATAAAACACAAGGCAACGTGCAAATGGCAGCAGGTGCGTATATAAAATTTTTGATTGCCGGCCGTTTTCTTTGTACTTTTCCCTCCAATTGATCAAACTTTCTGCCCTACATTTCTATACTGGGAAACCCACACCCACAATCGCCCTCTATAGTCGTAAAAGCAACATTTGTAGGGTAGTGGTCCTAGACCCCTAGGCATGCCTTTAGCATTTAGGGTAGGTCATTTGTTGTCTTCCCACATGGTTAAGGGTTGCGTCTGTGCGCGCAAGTGGTTCTTGCTCATTAGCTTGAGCTGGTTTTCCATTCTCATCACACTAAGCTTGCCTTTGATCTCATCTTTTATGGTGTCGACAAGTATATTATCCAGTTAAAACATAACATGTGTTACAAAATGTGAATTTTAAATAAAAATTATAGGTCATATTTGCATATCATTCATCTTGTTGCCGCGTGGCAAGAAAGTTTATCTCTTGGGAGAGAGAGAAAGAAAGAATGAGATTTTTTTTTTTGAGTTCCATAGGGAAGCACCTAGCCGACAAACAAAAGGGTAACTTAGTGGAGGATCACTTCCTTCCTTTTCAAAGGAGCTAGCTAGCTAGCTAGCAAGCTTTTAAACATGTCTGCTTAAAATGTCCGTACAATTAGTGAAGTGGCGATAGACAATGTGCACAGTTGCATGGCCTCTTGGGTTTGACATAGGGGTGATAATTTTTGATACGACCTGATACATGACTTGAAATTCGTATAGAAAATTAGCGGGTCAACTTGCACGATTAAATTTTCAAGTCATTTTTGAGTCAATCCGCCACTGACTTGTTTATAAACGAGTGAATTTCGGATCAATCCTCTAACCCGCTAAAATATCTATGTAACCCGCCAATCCATTACTTTGTTTCTTCTTCATTTTCTTTGTTATTTCTTTTATTTCTTTTTCTCAATCTTCATACAAAGAGAGATGCAAAATACAATCACTATTATATATATATATATATATATATATATATATATATATATAAGTAATTACTTTATTAAATTATCAAAATTTAGGAATTTTTATTTGTTACCACTTAGCAGGTCAACCCGACATGACTCGAAACCCGCACAGAAAATTAGCGGGTCAACTCTTATATGACACATTTATTAAACAGATCGGGTTTGAGTTGAGCATTCTTAACATGTATATAATTCTGACACAACACTACCCATTGCCAGCCCAGTTTGATGCAAACTCACGGCCCTCAGGAACATAACAATGTTAAACACACACCCAACGTACAAATACCAAGCTGGAAATATTCAAAGAAAGAAAGAAAAGTAATTTAAAAAGTAATGAATGGCCGTACCTTGAGATTCTTTCAAATTTCAAAGGCATTAATTGAGATGGAAAAACAATACCAATGAAATTGTTTGGTGGGTAAGTTGCAAATTTTAAACCGAAAAATAAGATATTGTTGACAATATTTGTAGCAGGCATGAGGCATTATTATGACTATATTTGAACACAAGATTGACTAAGGGTCACATTGGGTGGGACTCACACCTCCCCTTATTTCAAATCCCCATAGGAAAATATGCCCTTCAGATTCTGTCGCCTGCAGACACTAATTTTTTTCCTTTTTTGTTTTCCCCAAACATAATGATTGATGCATGCAACATGGAGTCATTCCTCTTGGTACATGTAGCATGAATCTTCAATCTTGATCTGGTTTAGAATAATACATAGTTTTCGACTTTCTGCCATAGAGAGAGTAATGTTCTCTTGTCAGATAATCGTTTAAGAATCAACTTAATCAGTCCAGTACATTTAGTTTAGCATGAAGAACTTCATATATGTTTTCAAACTGTCTGGTAAGAGAATATCATTACGCGGTAAATCACATGTCCCCATATATGAAAATAATATGTGGTCAGCATATTATAGAAATAGGTGGAATCTAATAATTCGACTTCTTAGAAATTTCAAAGGGTGTGTGCTGATGCATGTCTTTTTCTTCTTTTTTTTTATCTCTTTAATTGTTCTATTTTGAATGCAAGACTCGTGTAGCATATGGATCGTACATAAACACACTGGTCACTCGATAGTGTTGTAGTATTTAATAGATAAATAAAAGAAGCAATCACTATCAAGAAAATATTTGGGGGAATCCTTTTCTTCCTTGCCCTTTGTTGGCTTTCACTTGGAAAAGAATAGGAAACCTGATAATTCCGGAGAAATGTTAAATTCCATCTGTCTCTTTCTTTAACTACATTAATGTAAGCGCATGTAAAGACATTCTTATTAGACCCAATTTCTGTCCACATGAGATTTTAGAAAATAATCTTTTACTTTTCTTTTGCTCAAATTCAATTTCTCCAAATTAACTCAAGATTAAAGAAAGAAAGAAAAAACTTAATAGGGCTTTTTTTTCACTTAAAAAATAAAAATAAAAATTATTTTTCTTGTCTAGTTGTAGTTTGTACCATACTAAGAATTGTATAATTCAAGTGGTGTAAAAAAGGCCCCCCTGCCCACCTCTCTCCCCTCAAAGCTATGTGCCTTCCACTTTGGAGGACTACAAATACCCACCCCACACCCTTCTTATCACTCATGCTCAATCCCCTCCCCTTCCTCCTCTCTTCTCTCTCTCTCTCTCTCTCTCTCTCTCTCTCTAAACAATTCAACAACACAAGAACCTCTCCATTCTAACCAGCAAAACAGAGTCCTCTGCTTTTCCCCTGTTTCTCAAACATCACAAAAACAGCAAGACCCTTTTTCATTCTAACCCCAATAAACTCATCTCCATTCTCTGTCTTCCCCTCTCTCCTTTCATTTCTTTTTTGAACCAAAAATTTGAACTCCCCATTTCTAATTTTACATGGCGACAATTGTGTGTCAAGGTTTGCAGTCATGCCTAGACTCTCATCTTGTGGAGCCAAGGACACTAAGGCTAAAGTTTTCTGCTCCAGTAGCTCATCACTTCTCCCCAAATCCTGGAGTTAAATCTTGGTTTCCAGAGGCTAACTATATAGAGGAGCCAAGGGAAGAGAAATGCCATTATGAGGAGCCCTGCATCAATAAGCCTGTTGATGTCCATGACAACCACATGGCCACCTCCAAAACCTCTGACTTGGGGGGCTGGAGCTTCCTCCAAGCTGTCTCCAATATCTCACAGCAAGGCCCTCATAACAAGGACAAAGAAAATATGTACATCCCTCCACAGGTTTATAAGACCCCATCAGCTACTAAGCTGACTGATAAGAGCCTGGAATTGTGCACTGAAGACCTGGGTAGTGAGACTGGCACCATCATCACAGAAGACAACATTTTCTCATCAGATGCTGAGGCAGAAGCAAAAGGCAAGAATGTGATGCCAAGGGAGCAACAAAAACAGCGGCAATTTCCGGGTGGAAAGAAGGGTAATGTTGTTCATAGCTTTCCACCTCCCTTGACAACGATAAGCGGCTCGGATTCTATCCAGGTTAGACCCCACAGGGAAGATGGGAGGCTCATAATGAAGGCTGTCAAGGCCCCAACTACTCAATCATGTTTCCAAGCTGAAAGGAGCAATGGCCGCCTTCGATTGTGCTTTTCAAAACACTTTGCTCCTAATTTTGACTCCGAAGAAACTGCCACTCAAGATGACAATGAAGGATGTGAAAATGACGGGAGTGAGGAAGAAGAAGCAGAACAGCAAGACCAAGAAGTAGTGGGAGAAAATGAAGAAGAAGATTTTGTAGAACAATTAGAAGGTGATGATGATGAAGGGGAAAAATGTATGTGTTTGATTGAGGCTGAGGAGGTGGATGGCAATAGTTTGAAGGTTGGGGGTGAAGAGGGAATGGACAAGTTTGGAAGGCCAAGCAGGTGCAAAGAAGGTGGTGAGCATGAGAAGAAAGGGTTATTAAACTGGGAGCCTTTTTGGGTGGCTACCTAATTACATTATTAGATCTTTAATTAATTATAATATTGGATCTCTTCAGCTGTTATCAGAATTTCTCCATTTTGTGTTTATCTTTGTCTCTTTTTGTCCCTTTTTATTCTGCAAAATTCCCCTAGTTCATAATGTATATGCTTGTGGTAGGTAGTTAATATCGTTACTCTCTCTCTCTCTCTCTCTTTCTCTCTCTCTCTCTCTCTCACAAAGAACACAGACAACAGATGACCAAACTTTGTTTAAACCATTTTATTTAAATTGAAATTAATTTTATAGTTTAATGAGGTGGAAACAACATATGGCACTAATCAAAACAATTAAAATGAGAGGATTAAAATAGAATGATATAACTGATCCATCCATGCAATGTGGAACTAGCTATAGCTCACTCACTGTGTAAATCTCCTGCAGAAGACACTTTGGCAATAATCATGTGAGATTTGGGTGGGCTCCATATACAGGTAGGAAAACATACCAGTTGGAGATGAGTCAAATCCATGACAGTCTAGCTGCTTTTTAAGTGGTTGATCACTTCAAAACTTAAAGAGATAAAATCTCACATCTACAAGAAGCATGTCTTTGTATTGTCTATAGTTAGCTAGCCTTAGGGTTAAGATAAAAACTTGAATTCTCTCCAATTTTGTCCCTCTTTTTCAGCAATTCCACTACTTTTCTGTCCTAACACTAACACTCACTGATCCCATATGCATCTATGGTCTGAGACACATACATTACAAGGCATGCTAGGACCTTTCGGAGCTAGAGCTTTGATACAATGTTAGACGACCGCTAAATCCCAAAAACTTAAGTTCTCGACAATGTATATCAAACTAATTTAATAACAAAAGATCAATTTCGGGCTGATACACACAGCTGCCACGTAGCTAGCTCACGGGTGAATATATAAATATAATTTCCATGTTTTTTTACATAGTTTTACAGGTTCCTCTTTTATGCCATCAACAATTTCAACTTTGGAATGTGACGTCTGCCCTTTTACTACTTGCGTTAATGACCATATATAGCATAAAGAGTAATACAAGAAGGGAAACATGCCGTACATGCATATGTGGGACACATTAACTCTCTAAAAGTAATATGGATTCTGTATCATTTACCGTTCACGCTTTTGGGACCAAAATATCTGCGACTCTGAACCAAAATCTTCCACAAGGCCATCTGAATTTATGAAACACAAAGATACACAGAAGGAAAGGTAAATATTACTGCAAGTGGGCTGCAGAGCCTGGCAGGTACCTTACAGAGCTCTATATATATAGGGTAGGGGGGGGGGTCTCATCTCATTCTACCCCAACATGCACGCCGCCGTACATTTTAATTTGAAAGTTATTAATAACTACAAAATCCTCTTTCTTCATCTCTATGTACGTACTGTGCTCTCACCACCATTGAAACATGTTATCGACTTATCATCAACAACCCTTATAGCCATACACATTCACAACAATTAACCATTTCGAGTCTCGATTATAACCTCATGTAAAAGATAATGGAGACTGAATGTCAGCACTATACTAAATAGTCATCAGATGTCGTCTCGACCGTAACTTTTGATTGTCCTTTTTGTCTGTTTTTATAATATATAGTTAGACCACAATGACCCCGGAGCTCTTAATTTATCAACTTTTGTAGAGTCATTATCAATGAAATCTTTCAACAAGAGCTAATTATAATTAGCTCAGCTGGCCTGTGCCGACAGTACCTTTTTCTTTTAGTGCCCTTAAAACTGTCACATGCAAAAAAAGTACATTCCCTATAGATCAGAGGATGGCAATGTACGATCGTGGAGTTAGGGCAACCATTCATTAGGATACTAGATAGGATAACGAGTTTAGAACTGATCTCAATTGTCTGCATGCTTTCTGTCTTGAATTTTCAACCTCCACTTTAATCATCTTTGATCAGACGACATTGATAAGTGACAAGTACATATATTAGATGCTTTCTTCGTTTTGCACAACTGTGTAATGATATTTAGTGGCTAAACTTCAAAAAAAATGAAGGAAAAAAAAACCATACCCTGATGATAATTAAGCTGCATAGGCAGTGTGAGTATAAGACTTCATCAGAAATGTGTGTGTGTGTGAGAGAGATTATATATAGTCTCTCCTCTCTTAGCTATGGGAAACCAGCTGCAATATAATTAGAACCTTATATTTTCTGTAATAGCTATAATAATTAATTGCATTTTATAATTTTGCTGAAATAATCAAACAAATTTCCATTACCATAGAATTGATGATGATGATGATGAAACAGTGAAAAGCAAAATTTAACAGTGCTGATGAGGATGCAAGATGCGCTACTAAAAAACCTCAATATAAGACAACCCGTGATCAATCTTTGGTCACGGATTGGCCACAGATCACGTGATTGTGGTAGTTGTACGTAGGTGTTGCCATTCATTTTTTTATAGACTCTCAGCCAACCATGAAAAGCTATATGATCATGTCTACAAGTCCTAGCTGAAAGCTCCTTTGATAATTTACTTTGGTAATTTCAGAGTGAGCACAGCTAGCACAGAAATGGATTGAAAAGCAATAAATGAATAAATAAATATGAAAAGTCCTTACTTATACGTTAAACAAGATCATTCGTTTTAAGAAACTTTAGTTTATGTCCGAAAACTTGTATATAATACTTCCAAATGAGAACCACGTGCCGGAAACAGAAATTGTAGCGCTAAATCTTTCATATCCACATGAACTGGGGTCATTCTGAGAAGGAACCAAGTCCCCACCAAGTAAAAGCTAAAGAAACTGAGGTTTCACCCCAAAATCAATTGGCAATTGGGGGAGTAACTTAATTTTTTATAAGTCTTCGTAAGGTTTTCTAACTTTTCAATGTGAGACTTTTTACCTTCACATTCTCACACGTACCCGTCCTTGTACGTGTGGCAAATTTTCAAGCCTAACACGTAGACAACACATTTTGGGTGACATGGAGCATGTGTGGCCGTTGGGCTTTCAAACTTGGGCTACGTGGCTCTAATACCATAAAGGAAGTTGAGGTTCCACCCCAAAACCAATTGGCAATGGGTCAAAATTGGAAGTTGGTCTTATTACATTTTAAGTCCATTTTGGGTTGTTAGGGTTTTCAATGTCGTCCATACAATTTAAAAACTCACAATTATATCCTTGTAATTCATATTAGGTTACAATAAATTCCAAATCCCTAAATGTTGATCGAAGGACAAAAACGTGGTGAAAGTGTGACAACTTCTGAAATTTGGTTGCTAGAATGATGATTCGAGAAAAGTTTCAATTGTTACATCATTTGATTTTGATTTGATTGTCCCAAAATCTTTGGTATATACATTTTTCTTTATAGAATCATTTTCTTTTTGAAGACCATTTTGGGTGGTTTGGAATAATATCCTCCTTACATATATAGATAGTACTAGCTAGTGGATTAATAATTTGCAAGTATCTGACATGTGGTGTCTGCATGGAATCCAAAAAGCCATTTGGTTTGATCTGAATCTGATCCATGAGGCAAATAGAAGACAATAAAGTCGCTCCATATGTGTAAAAGTGTATGTGTGTGGACATTTGGTGAAACGCCAAAGGTGTATATATGTGTGTGTTGAATCTCTTTAAGAAAGGAGCTTTATATAATTTCTTGGTAGTTAAGCACTCGAAAGTTTTTTGTATCATTCATGTAAAGCCACGATATAGAATGTAAAAGAACCCAAAACCAAAAATAAACATAACCAAAAAAGAAACAAAAAAGCCAAGATATATATAGAAGTTCCATCATCTTCTTTGTAATAATACACCTTATTAACAACCTTTAAAACTTTTTCATACATTACTTAGGTGGGTTGGTTTCATGATCATGCACTCTTGGATCCCAATTGGGAAGTCTTTTGAATTTATGCCATTCTTTATATGGAAAAAGTTCACTCATATATCATGCATGCTTTTCAAATTAATTTTGCGCAATCAATTTAACTTTATTTTCCAAGAAGTTTTGTCATCATATATGATGAGATTTCTCTCCTAATAATATTAACGTTATCCATTAGTGTGGGAGTGTAGTCTACTCAACAAGAACTTTGTCAAAAATCCTACAAAAATAAAATAATGTAAACTAAAAGCTCTAATGGTAAAGCATTAATTTTGCCCTAGTATACTTCAGGCAAGAGTTTGCTTTTTCTATATCCTGAATAATTAGGCACCAAGAAATGCATCAAGGTTTAGATGCATGTTGTTTTTTGATACAAACGATATTCTATTTTAATCTAATCTAAATTATGGAGAGGGTGATTCGAACTTGGGTGCAGAATGAGGAGCTAGAACATCCGCAATCTAGCTAACCTAGTTAAACCCATGTCTTAGATGAATGTTGTGTATTTAGTAATTTATCTATATTTTCTCATTTTTCTTCTCTCAAACCAATATTCATGTTTTAATTCATGACATATCAATTCTCTTTTTCCCTCTCAATTTCCATCATGTTTCACACCATCATATATGTTGAAAATATAAATATGAAATAAAGAAATGCATGTACACATAATTTTGGGTAAAAAAGGAAAGTCTCATTCTTTATGGGTCCAGCCAGCCATGGCGTCACCAACAAAAGGAACCACCACCAATTCAAAAAGCTTCCCATCATACTTCTTCAGACCCCACCACCATATCCACCCTACCTTGGAACCAATATATATATATATATATATAAAGCTAGCAGCTCAAAAGGGTACACCACATAAAAATTGACCAATATAGTCTAATTTGGTTATGGATAAAACTGTGTGTCCCTCATTATAAACAATTGGAAGTATCTTATGAAACTATCCAAATTGATTTTTCCTAATCGAAAAAAAATACAATAAAGTGTCACGATCGAGAGGAACTCGTATGTAATGCATGCAATGCGTGATTGATTTGGAATATATCATTATAATCACATCTTTGATATATGTAAGTTTTTTTTAGTCACGATGAATGGTTTAAATTCACAATCAATTTGACAATTGAATCTTGATAAGAAAGAATCTTATAAACCCGTTAAAGATTTCAAAGAATTGACTTGAAATTTAAGTTTGAGGACCTCTTTTTCTCTCATACACTAACTTTCCACGCACATGGATAAGGCATGGACTCGCAGCAACAACAGTCGCCACCAAAAAGGAGCATATACATACTATTTTCCGCCCACACACATACATCACACAACAAACAACATACTCATTAATTCTCAACCTCATTGTTGTAGAAACATGAAGATCATCAAATCCTCACAATTCTTGTGGTTTGAAAAACATATTGGCAAACACATTCTCTATGTGGCTGTGAGTGCTAAAGTCCACACGTAAAAATTTGAACCACTTCATACCTTTTGGTACATGTATTTATTGTCTCTTTCCTTTTGTGTCCTTAAACTCCCCATAATAAAATAAAAATAAAAGAAGTGAGGGGGAGATTGCTTTGGATTGGAGGGTGAGAGGAGGGGAAACAAGACAGAGATACCTACCTCACCTACAATCTTGGACTTGAAGTATATTCACGAGAATCTTGTTATATTCTTATGAAAAATTATAAATGAGAGTTGGCCCCCACCACTGGTTTTTGCTAATTAAAGACGATTCGAAATTCACAGCTCAAAATGGTCCAATTTCCTTGAACCAGATAACCCACCAAACTGTACCCGATTCTTTGTCATTTGGACTGCTTGGAGACATGACAAGCTTATTTTCCAATCAATTTTCGACAACAAAAAAGCAATAAATTGACACCCTTTTGTTTTAAGAGGAAAGTTGATTGAATGTAACAAGTAACAACCTTTTTCTCTTCCTTTTCTGTGTCTGCAAAACAAGTAATAAATCTTTATTTTGTGTTATTTTCACATGATATTTATGTAATCATCTTGTTGATCTTCCACAATCATGGCCTTTCACGTCAAGAAGTTATCAATTTTTTAATTACTAGAAAAAAAAGAAAGAAAAAGAATGCCCACCTCATCCGAGACAGACACAAACATCTTTTCATGGTCTGTAGACCCTTAGAATCATTCAAAAAATTCAGCCCCTAATTCAAGAACTTTGCTTTTCCACCAAGCTCTTTCCGTGAGCCAGAAAGCTTTCTCCCATGCAATATTCAAAAAGATTGAGAAAAATGAAGACTTTAAGCTTTTCCTTCTTTTGACTCACCAACCAATTTGCTATAATTTGTCCGGGGAACAAAAGGAACTTTCAAAGATTTTTTATGATCTTTCTGGGGAAAATCATGGTGAGGTAGGGGTCCAATGGTCTATTTCATGCATGAGTTAGGAAGCAATTAGGACAATGCAACGGCGTTTATGTTTCTCCATTACCCACATTTATAATTCCTCACCGAACCCTTGTTTCTTTGACATAAACAGTAAATAAAGGAAAGCAACAATGATTTTCATCTCAACACAGGTTTTAAACGACCTAACAAGTTTTCCTAGTAGAAGGTTGAAGATTTTTGCAAACATAAGTAAAGGCTCGTTCTTAAGTACTACTTCAATGTTGTAACATGTTTTTCATTTTCTAAACGCATGACAAACATGAAACATTTAAGTCACAAAAAGCAATCATATGATTTAGGCTTATAGTTTTTACACTCGAATAAACACTCACTTATGATTTACAAGTGATTGCAAGTATTTAAGGGTTCATGATTTACGAGTGATTACACATATCTCGAATTTATCTTTTAAGGCCTTATAACTAATGAAGAAGTGGATGACAAAACTCTCTCTCATTACCCTAAGAAGGTCGTGCATGGCAGAAAAATTTGTATGAAATGGGAATAACATTGTTTTGCTATTTTCAGGACAATCATAGTCTGTCACGTGAAAAAGTTATCACGCATGACATACTGTGATTGGCCAAGGATAGCAAAATAGTGATATCTCCATTTCATAAAACGTGCATGGACTCAAAGAACAAGCGTAAGAATTTGATTGGTCCATATCAAATGCCTGGACATGGAGGTCTGCTGGGATGGTTTTTTTTAATCAAAATATAGAAAAGTCAAGTTTATAGCTCAAGGCTCATGAACCAAAGCCATACAAACTTCTGCTGTTAGGCCTCAAGCACGACCCAATCCGGGGCTTGGGCTCAGTTTGTTTACTAAACAAGCTGATCGATCGCAGCCCCGATATCTCTGAAATTCATTTTTCCCCTTTCCTCTCCCCTTTCACAGTAAACAGCCATGAGCTAAAACTGTAAGGCGTAACTGAACATCTACTAAATTCCTATACATCACTCATTTCACGATTTGATCCAAGAAGAAGCTAATTTTTATTTTCTTAAGCATATTATGAAGTTATAAAGTATAAACAGACACATACTTCCTCTAAAATGGTAGTTCTGTTTCAAACAAAATAAAGAATGTAAGAGAGAGAGAGAGAGAGAGAGAGAGAGAGAGAGAGAGAGAGAGAGAGAGAGAGAGAGAATGTGTGCTAGAACCGTTATCTGCAGCACATTACTATATATTTCAAAGTATATAATTCACACAAACTCAAGTACTTCAGTTCTCATATCCCGCAATAAGATACATATAGGCCACAATATATTAAAATAATACATATATCATCACTGGTAATGTGACATTTTCTGACTGAGCTGCGAGACATGATGCAGCAGGCAACAGGTTGCATAGCCTGCTATGGCAAAGGCGGCACATGTATTAATGGACCGCATCCTCACCAAGTGCATACTGGAGGCTCCCAACGGAAAGAACATAACTTATTTCTATACCACGGTAAAATAGATACAAGTGAGGTACATACAAACACTTCATTTTCCAGGGAAAACCGCCCTTAGCCGCTCTCTTTGTCGACTTAGAATTCGATTGTTTGGGGATGGTGAATTCGTTCCCAAACCAGCCTGCCGCATCATCTCTGCATCATGTAGGTTCCATTAGGATCATACATACTAAAAATCATGTACTTTTCAAACCAAAGTTTACAAAGACAAGATCTTAATCCTGCCAGAATGAAAAATTATACAATAAAACTTGCCTCGCTTCCTCTCCAGCTCTTGATCAAGCTCCTCTTTCCACTTCCTTTGCCTCTCGGAAAAGCTTGCGCTGAAATTAAAATGATCTCCATCAAGTTACACAGAAGAGTGCAGGACATAAGCTATTGAAAGTATCAAACACCAAAGACAAACCTTAGACTAAATGATTCTTTCTGATCATCAGGAAGCTGTTTCCATTCACTATGCTGAGGTGGCTGAATTTCATGCAAGATTCGACTGTGCACACCACTGGTATTTGATATATTTTTTATATGTTTCCCAGGGCCTGCAGCATCAACTGCTGTAGAGAATCTTCTACTAGGTGCGCGACTGGGTGACTTACTTTTAGGAGGTAAATTCAGATTATTTGAAACACGAACACAATCTGCATTTCCAATTGCACCTGGAGGACCAACTCCATTCATTGAGCTAAAGAACTCTTCATATAGAGGTGTTTGCAGCTTCTTCAGATCTAACGCCTGATGTAGTTTCATGGAGCAAGTTTAAAGCGTTAAACTTTATTAGACAAACTCTGAAAAAACATGGCATTGCTAAAGCATTTCACCATTAATTTATACGGCAAAATTTTTGGTGTGCACAAAAAAGTACCTTTTCATCCAGGAAGGCTCTTATTTTTGACTCTGTAACTTCTTCATCATCCTCAGCTGATGGCCCACAAGGAAATGAGAATTCACTCTCCACCTTATGAGATGCTCCAGTGGTTCCATAAGCCTCGCGTATTGTTTGACAAGGGGAGAAGTTAATTCCACTTCTCTCCAATTCCAGACTTTCATCAAACTTGTGTGGCAAGTCGTCAGTTGGTTCACACATGGGATTGAAACTCTATTTCAAATGAGCAAAACATTCATCACAATTCAAGCTAATTACATTCTGAATGATCTAGAAGGAAAGAAAAAAAGTTCAATACCTTGTTTAAATCGTCAGGTCCAACCACAGATTTGAATTTTGCAAATGAACCAAGCATAATGTCATCCTTATCATCAATCTGACACATGTCGTCATCATCATTATTGGTTGCTCCCCAACGGGAGCCTCCTCCTGAAAAACTCCCTGGATATACAGTTGAGCACCTTACAGTACCCATATCACAAATATCCTTCAAGCCTGCACAGGTAGACCTTCTGATCGAAGGGTTCATGCTGAAGTGTTGATATAGTTTGAAGAGGCAAGAGTGTCAACCAGTAATAATTCCAAAAGCATAAATTGATAAGACTTACAAGTTCTTAAGATCTGTCCCAGGTGTTGCCATCTCGTTTCCAGCTTCCTGATAAAACTCATCCATTAACAATTTTTTGGTTTGGTCGTTATTGATTATGGAAAATGATAATGATCAAACAGATGGAACAGTTGAGACAATAAAATTAAAATCAATTATACTGACCATAAATGAAGTGCGAATTACTGGACGAGGTTCCTGATAATCCCCAGTGACAAATGGATGCTGCACATGACCAACAGAAATTGTCCCATGAATAAATAAATAAAAGAAAATAGACCTTCACAGATGTGCGTGTTTTTTGACAAACACGATTTTATTGTTTTTCTTTTCCTGTCCTTAGAAAATGAACTACGAAGTCAAATATCTAGAATTAAAATTAAAACCTGCAATCGCATGTATGTACAATTCATTCCTGGTTACACTATGAACAATATGCAAGCAACATAATCCGCCATTCAAAATTACCTGCACTAACTCTGACGCAGCACACCTGAAATTAGGTTCCCTGCCACCACATTATTGGGGGTAAGAGTTGAGGAAAAAAGTATAACTTACTGACATTTGTTAGAAAGTAGGGAAAAGTAGAAATCATAGTTTTACTTCTCTAGACATTTTAACAGAAAATCCTTTGCCTCAGCGGAGAGATGCTCAGGAATGGGTGGATGAGATTTTGTTGTTCCAATATGGAAGAGAGCAGCGACCTGAAAAGGAAAAACCTTATCTTAGTCTGCAACCTCTTGGGGGAAATCACATTAAATTAAAAATACTAGTCATGTTAAACAGAATAATCAAACTAGTAGTTGGGAAAAGCAGCTTGAAGTGCTACCTCCTGATACTGTTGGCTCCATGGAGGCTTCCCTGTAGCCATCTCAATCACAGTACATCCAACACTCCATATGTCAGCAGAGCTAAAAACCATATTCAAAACTAATAAGGTCCAAGCATCAGAAATAAAGAGTAGATAGGTTTAAACAGTTTCCCTTCACTAAAAAAGAGGAATCACATCATTCAATGCAGAAGAACATCTGATACATGCTTCTAATAAGAGATTAGGATGAGAAATGTGCTAAAGATTGTAGTCTTCTCATGTAAATGGGCTTAATACAAAAAATTAGCACCAGTATACCTTATCTAGTCAATATATACATCTAAAACCAATCAAACTATAAAAAATAGTCAACTCTCTTAAATTTAATAGAGCTACTTCAAATCTAAATTATTAATAAATTAATAAATAGATTAAAAAAAACTTCTGATTAACATGTATCAAGTTATAACTGGGAACTGGGAATAATGTGAACATCCTCAGCATAAGAGTGAGTAATTGTCCTTACAAGCTATGGCCAGTCTGGAGAATAACTTCAGGAGCCATCCAGTATGGCGTACCCTTCATTGACTTCGCACCATTTATGGTAGCCTGTATTAACAATTAAAAGAACTAGTGATGTGTATGAAAAAATAATCAAGTCAATTATCAATAGCACATAATAGAAATGTCATTACCAGTTCAACAACTTTCTTCGATGCACCAAAGTCTGCAAGCTTAATGCACCCCTTATTATCAACAAGGATGTTTGCACCCTATTCGAAGCACGCCCATTAATAAGTGTGTGAGAGAGAGAGGTCAGTTTATACTCTAAATTAACATTAAATGGTGGGCATGGGGAGGTACCTTGATGTCCCTATGCATAATTCCATTCTTGTGAAGATATTCAAGACCCAATAACAGCTGCTTTGTGTACATTCTGATAACCTATACAGGAAACATTTTCTAGATGTAAAATCGACATCCCAAACGACAGAGGTCAATTGTTTAGAAGTAACAATTACTTACAGACTCGGGAAAGGATCCAAATTTCCCCAAGAGAGACGATATGGATCCACCAGGCACGAATTCCAACAGAATATTCAATGAATCATCCTCTCTAGCAGTCCCCAAATATCTCTAAGAGAACAACAACATCAGAACAGTAAGACAGTAAATAATCACCATCACTTCCATAAAAGAAAGCAGAAAATCATACTCACAACAATGTTTGGATGTGAAAGATTCTTAAGAAGCTTCACTTCCTCCTCCAACTCTCGAATATGAGCCTGATTTCATCACATTAGAAAAACAAAACTGCAATCACTTAGTTTCAAACTGAAAATTTGTAACATTATTTCACAACTAAACTTACTTCCTTCATTTTACTAACATTTTCATAGTATCTACAAATGAGTGCACATATTAATTGCAGGTACACCAAGAAGAATACAAGCTCTATCATCAAAATGCCTATTTCATTCAATGAATTATCAAATTTTTGTGCTTCCAAATGCAAACTATGCAATATCCAACAAGAATAACAAATACTATAATCCAAAATTAAAACTTCTACAAAAAGAAATGAAATTTATGCAAAATCAGAATCATGCCTGTGTCTTCTCCTTTGAAGCACTATTTGCCGCAATCAACACCTGTAACAAGCACAAAATCAGTACCAAAACATCAAAACACCAAATCCAATCTCGAAATTAAGTAATAGGCAGACCTGTTTCACGGCTATTAGCTCTCCGGAGTCAAGATTCATCCCCATATAGACCCGACCGAACGCACCGGACCCAATCAACTCGCCCTTGCGCCACCGAATCGGCTGCGCGTCATCTTTCGAAGCAGCCGGAGGAAGAGCACGAACCGGAGACTTGGAGAACAACCCGATTCGAGATTTTCGGATGCTGGAGCCGATCTTCCCGACCAGGTCACCGAACCCTCCTCCGCCTCCTCCGTCGTCCCGGCGCTGGGTCCGAAGCACCAGGGACTCGCGTAACAAGTCGACGAGGTCTTGCATCTTTGGGGCTCGGTGGTGAAGCTGTACGGCCAGAAATGTTAGGGTTTCTTGACGTTCATTCGATTCTTCTACTATTGATTTAGGGCCGTTGAGGGTTTGCCTGTCACTCTGTGTGGGGAAGCAGGAGAGTGAAAAATTTGAATGGAGGGAAAAGGCTAGGGGGATCTGTAATTCAAAAAATTATAAAAATAGATAACCCAAACGATGACGTTGTGAGTGTTTGTTTTGGGATCTTTAATTTGCCCTAACTTTAAAGAAGACTATTTCATTTTCACCCAACAAAAAGGGATTGTTAACATATTGGGCCCTCTTTGTCCTATTTTATTTTTGGGCGGCCCTAATTTTTGAAAGCTAACATATCCAACTGAAAACCAGCACAGATAGCCTGGTGATAGAAGAATGAGCATGAAACTTTATAGCTTTGTGTTTTGAGTAATACCTTTCACTTACCAAAATTAATCTGTTGTTCAAATAAAGGTATAATCAGATAAAAGGTATTAAACACGTTACTAGCGCTTTTTGAATGTCATTATGTACTCCTTTGTCGTCTATTTCGTTTCTTTATCTCGTTTATGAAATTTGAATTCAGAACATCCTTCAACAAAATATAAAAACTATCATTAAACCAAACGTAATGTGCATTATGGGAGCCACCTATAACAAGTAGGTTCTAAAGAGAATGGTTTTGACAGTTTATGACATTTTGGAAGTGTCAATGACATGTTCCAATCTGACAAAAGAAAAGGAAAAAGAATTAACATCTTCCAAAGGTAAATAAGGGAAGTTCATGAACATTAATAACCCAAATAGGCTTTTCGGGCATCCATCCACCCGTTTGGAAAACGGGTCCTAAAAGCAAAGAGACAATGAGAAAGAAGAGTGTTCACGTTTCCGATTCCCAAGAAGATTCACAAACTATGAGCAACCCGTCCCAATTGGTCTCTCTCTCTGTGCGTCACTTTCAGTTGCTTATTAACTGAAAGCACGCCATACTATATTATGGACCTACCCAGCTCCTCGTGAATTGCATTACCTCAGCCTTTTTCACTGACAAATCATAGCCTTCATCTCTTCTTCATTCCCTCAAAACCCAATTCTCTCTGTTTTTTTATAAGGCCAACTTAAGAGAGAGAGAGAGAGAGAGAGAGAGAGAGAGAGAAGATGGGCTTTGATCTTGAATCTGTCGCAGAGGCAACATCAGGGGCCATTGGAGCTTTGGTTAGCACCACCATCTTGTACCCACTTGATACCTGCAAGACCAAGTATCAAGCTGAAGTCCGAGCTCACCATCAGCAAAAGTACAGGTTGATTTTTCAGCCTCTGCTTTCCACATAATTGTGTTTGATAAATGATCCTTTTTTTCTTCCCATTTTGTTTTTGTTTTGTTTTTTTTTCACCCTAGTTCTTTTCTGGGTTTTCATTTATGGTAATTTGGGTATAATTGTTTCTATGACTTGAGCTTCGTGTTGCCCATATTGCAAATTCTAATGGGAATGTAATTGCAATTTACCTTATTGGCCGGCATGTTCAAAGTTCTAAGCTTTTCGCTTAGTCATTTACTATAATTAGACTCTTAGAGCATAGATGTAGGTGTTTTGTAGAGTTGTCAGCAACCCCTGAGCATCTACAAATTAAGTCAAATAAAGTGTTATATAATGCTAAATTAAGATGAAAACCAAACTCGAATTTTCATTTATTGCTCTCCATGTGTCCAATGTCCCAAAAGATTATTCACATAATATCTCCTATGAGCCTATACAATTGCTTATTTATTATGCTTAAACAGTGTTCTTCTATACGACTATTCCTCCAAAATTTTATCTTTTAGTCTCTTTCATTATGATCCAGGTAAGCCCTCAATAAAATCAATGAGATAAAATTCCATGAACTAAAGCTAGCTAGTTGTGATTAAACTTGTTTGATCCAGGTCATCACCGAAGAAGTTCTTTCTTGTTTCTTCTGTTATTTAGCAGAGTGTTATTTGGTATATAAGTTAACACCTGACAGTATTCTGTGTATATCTCTTAGTATAGAAGGAAACTTGATTCACCATATGAAGTTTTTCCAATGCTTCAAAATATTCTTTGTTGAAAGTCAGCTCTTGTTTTACAGCAACAAAATATGTCAAAAGAAATTGTGACAACTGCTATTTCCAATGAATCGTAAGGCAACATTCACCTGAGATTTATTTACTTTTTAAAAAATTGAATTTCTCTGGCATTTGCAGGAACATTTCTGATGTTTTATGGGAAGCAATTTCTACCCATCAGGTGCTTTCTTTATACCAGGGCCTTGGGACGAAGAACTTCCAGTCCTTTATTTCACAGTTCATCTACTTCTATGGATACAGTTTTTTTAAGAGGTTATACTTGGAGAAAAGTGGAAATAAAACCATGGGAACTAAAGCAAACTTGATAATTGCAGCCGCTGCCGGGGCTTGCACAGTGATAGTGACACAGGTGAGTCATACAAAAACAATGTTTTCCCTTAGTAAAGGAATGCTTGTTAGTCATGAGCCATGTAGAATCAATAGACCTTTTCCAAACCGTATGCTATCAAAAATAAATTTCTACTAAAGCCCTCATATCCCATCTATATCTTCTTCATTATCTCTTATGGTTTTCAGTTACTAATTTTCCTCCTTACTATAAGATATTCAAGTTTCTGAATTTTACTTGCAGCCCTTGGATACAGCATCCTCAAAGATGCAGACAAGTGAGTTTGGGAAATCCAAAGGACTCTGGAAGACTCTTTCAGAGGGAACTTGGGTTGAGGCATTTGATGGTCTTGGCATATCTCTTCTTTTGACATCTAACCCATCTATTCAGGTACTTAAGTGTGCACTCTAGTGTACCATATACCGTATACAGGCTACTACGTTTATGGCTCACATGTATCATCTACTTGGTTTTGTTTGGATTTAAAATTGTTGAGGTTATTTTAGGATGATCTCTTTTTTTTTTTTTAAGAAGTAGACTTTGGGTTGCATCATCAACAATATAACTCTAGATGCTAAAAATGATACGCATGGGTCTTTACTGAGATTTTCTATATTAATTTTTCAAATGTATGCAAAATATTTTATTTTGTTTTTTTCTGGTGAAGGGAAGCTGAAGCCCAAACAAACAAAAAGAAAGTAACAAGGAACATCCCTGACTTGGGCTAAGCCTAATCTATCATCTGCCAAAACGTTAAAAAGAGAGGCACAAATAGATAAAAAAACATGCAAACCTAAAGCCAAATCATGGCCCACATTAGCAAGATGATTAGCAGCCCGATTTTCCTCTCTATGCACATGTTGCACCTGAAAAGTTCAAATATTTAGCTTGCAAGAAAAAGACAACTTAAGTTGAATCTTGAGCTGCTCTATTGTACAGTACACTGTATTTGATCAGCTAAAACAAAGACTGTTGAGGGGGCAGCTGAGCAAAAGAACAGGTACAGAGTCATCTCCAGAAGCTCTTTCTGCCTTCTCTGCTTTTGTATTGGGTGCTGTCTCAAAGTGTATTGCATCCTGCTTCACTTACCCAGCCATCAGGTGGGTAGTCAATCTTCTCTGTTCAGCACACATATAATTTATTATTATTCTTTCAAGGAAAAAAATAGCAAAAACATGTTTTTAAATTTAGTACATGTACCTCCCTTCCTATCTGGTTTTTTTGTACGACTTTAATGGTAAAATTGGGTTATGAACTGCCACAGGTGCAAGGTCATGATTCAAGCAGCAGAAGAAGATGAAGAAGGTAACAAGGAAGCTCAAAACGGATCGAAAAAATCCAAAAAGACAATTTCAGGTGCATTTTTTGCCATCTGGAAAAGAGAGGGTCTATTGGGTTTCTTCAAGGGATTACAGGCCCAGATACTAAAAACTGTGCTAAGCTCGGCATTGCTTTTGATGATAAAGGAAAAGATCACAAAGACCACCTGGGTCCTATTGCTTGCTCTGAGGAGGTTTTTTATTCTCAACAAGAGCAGATTAAAGAGCGCTTGAATTAGCAATGACAGGGAGAATTGGAGTTTTACATATCAGATGCAATAATGCCAGTGGATGCTGGAAAAGTTTAGTTTCAAATCAACAAGGAACACATGGATTAGAGATGAGGTTTTTTTCTTTTTCTTTTATGTATATTTTGTTTTTGTTCATCATCCTGTTCACTTCGGTTGTCAGAAAAATGGTAAGATTGACATGGTTCCTTTATTAATCTTGAAGCAGAATTTTGTGTATCATCTACTAGCAGCATGTTATGAACCTTTAATTGGAATTATGACTTTCAGTCAATAAATTATAGGGATTGTGATTCCCATTATGAATCTTTGAACATGCCAAGACATGAGCTGTAGGACATAGACCTAAGGACATTCAGATTGATATCAAATGCTTCTTTTAGGTCTGTGGTTTTGTTCTTTGCTCTTTGTTTCTAGCCTTTCGGCTTGTTTGTGTATTTGTTTGGGCTTTGCCCTCTATGAGTAAATCTTTATAAAACTCCGAAGTCTCAGGGCCAGTCCTGAAATTGATCAACGGAACGGTTTTTTCGTCCTTGGTAATTAGTCAATGGGGGTATTTTCAAATGCACTACAGGTTCCAGTAAAAACAATGGGATACTCTATTGAGGAAGAGATAGGAAGGAAGCGCCTTGCATATGTTCCTTCTAATGATTAAGTTGGGAATATTTTATTCTTGGAAATAAGTTTCTTTGGATTTATAAGTAACTTCATGCTGGTGGAATCCTAGTACCATGTCTTGTTTTGAAATTTTGCATCCTTACCCATAAGGTTGAGACTTGATATATAGAATAACGTAATGCAAATCTTTATTTAAATACTGATCAGTACAGTACAGAGAACGAAACAGTTGACGTGTTCTTTTCCCACTCGTATCACAAAACTTCTGAAGTTGAAAGCTCAACAACAATGGTGATACGTCTGTTCAACAATCTACTGTCAGTTACAACAAGAATGAAATTATTTCCACCGAAAAAAGAACAACAAAAAAAAGCAGCTCTGATTGGATATTCATGTCTCTCCTATGTGGGAAAAGCAGAGAACTTGTTTTATACCATCCTTCGACTGAGGTCTCTCCCTCCACAAAGACAGAAATAGTCGAGCAAATAAAGTGTATGGTGATCCTCTTGGTTTACAAATGGAAGATAAAACCCATCAGCAAACAAAGCAAGTAGGGAACCAAACTAATCTTCGGAACTGAACTCGCAGATTCTTCTGCATCTTGTGACCCTTGTGCATTCGTAAAGCTTCCATCTGGTGTGTTGGTGGTCAAAACAACAACAATCCAATTATCTTCAGAGCCAATTCCAATTCCTGTATACTTGGTGTCATTAAGACTCTCAGAGTACTGAGACTTAGTGAAGTTGGTAAGGACCAGACTAGGAACCAGGCTGGGAACGCAAGCAGGCATTATGACCCCATCTCTTGTGTTAGAGACATTCAAATGGCATTTGGCTAAAAGTTTCGGATAGTCAGAAAACTGAGGTTCATTGCCTGGTACCGTGTTGGCGCCTGTGGTGTTTGTGCAGGGTTGATTTTTTAATTGGTCAGCTATCTCATCGGCAAGGCACTCTGCATTGGCGTTCTTTGTAAGGGTTGTCAAGTTCAAGGCGGAAGTCCGATAGCCGTTGATGCCTTGAAGAAGACTATCGTCCTCATCTACTGGAAAATGGAGAGAGATGGAAAAACTCATTTTCAGGATGTAAAAGTCAAAAGAGAGATAAGTGTAAGATGACTTATGTGAGTTGGCATAATCACATGTTGTGTTTATCATATTAGAACAAGATAATAGGGTTTGTATATATCAGTTGTACTAAGACTCCTAGTTTTGACAGACTTGGTAGCTATATTATATTGATAAGGACTCAATTGCTTACGTTTATCAGTTTGTTTAAACACTAACTCTATCTATAATAGGAGAGATATGGTTAAGGTTTGATCAATATAAAAGGACCTGATCCCTGCACTCACAAGTCGCCAAGTTCTATTTTGGGCTTGACCTATTGATAGCTAGAGCATATTGAGACTTGCAGAGAGTAGAAGATCGTTCTTGTTTCATCTATGTATTCCTTGACAAGTATGTATCAATAGTGAATCTGTTATTAATATTGCATAAGTCTTATGTTGTAATCTTTTGTGATGTTGGTATGTCGTTAGTATGTATTCTTACATGTGGTATCAGAGCCAACTCAACATCCTTAGGGTTCAATTTTTAATATCCTTCAATGAAACTCAAATGAGATGGATAAAATGGCATGGGTTTTGTTTTTGATATTAACATATCGTCTTTTTTATATTGTTTTTAATTTTAATTTTAATTTTTTATGATTCTGGTTTTGCTTCCGCAAATTATTTATCATTTCATTCACCAATTTTTTGTTTTGGCTTAGCGTGTAATACTACTTCCACAACTCGACCTCTGGGTTGAGATTACTTAGAATTTTGGTTTCAATTTTCTGATTCAAAAGTTTGGATCATGATGGGTTTTGGCTGTAAATTTAGGGTTGCTCACTTTGTAAAATTTTATTGGATGTGGATTTGACTTGAAATGATTACTTAATACTTCAAATCTGTTGCTTTTGTTGTTTAGATCTTTTCTGTCTTATATTTTGACAATTTAACTTCTTTTTGTCATCAACGAGCATAGACACTTTTGATATATGATTCTTTTGATGAATATGTTACTATTTTGCTTACTTTTGAGTTAATTTGTTTCTTGGCACAATTCAGAATTTTTGTACCATGAGTTGTTTCAATTAATGTACTTAAGCCTCGTACAAAGACTCACCAAATTCATGGGCACTCTCCCTTGTCCTTGTGCTCTATTTGGATCACTTTAAGATTCACACTGAAAAGTTGCAGTTATTGAAAATTTTGTATTTGCTTAAAGCTTATGTTATAGTTCAATTGTTTTCTTCTTTTACATTTTGTTTCTATGTATGCATTAGTTCTTTTCTATAATGAACTAATTTTGCAAGAGTCTTTTTTCATGATTTGAGTCAATATATCTAGTATTGACACATTTCCATTTTGATGTTGGTTTCCTAATGAATAAAATCAACTATATTCATCAATAATGCTAATGATGAATCTGTCATTCTATGACACAAATCAACTTTTGATGTTGGTTTATCAAGTATCAAACCAACTATTATGTTATATTTGTGACTAATGGTTTTGATGAATATTGTCTGGGTATGACATAAGCTATAATTTTGTTCAGTTTGAGTTTTGCCCATTCTATTGATGTGACTGAGATGCTACTGAATTTATCTGTACTTGCTTGCATCGTTTTTCAATTAGTATCAAAGGACAGGTTTTTCAATTGATTTGGTTTATCTATCCTCCTCATTTTGAAATCGATTGAATTGGATATTTCGCTTCCCCATTTTGTTGAACTCCTAGTCCAATTATCATGGTACATAGAGGCACGAAAGGCAATGTTGTTGTTTTCAATTGCTTGTCCTAGTCAAGTTTTTCATAAATTAATGTTTAGATTCTTAGAATTCATCAGTTACGGTTGCTAAAATTATTTAATATAAATTGCAACAAGCAAGACAGAGCCGCGAAGCTCTGTATTGGGAGAAAAAGGACTAATTTGATTCTTCCATACGAACACTCAATTCAATAATTTTATATAATTTTAATGACGATTGAATTGGGTTATAGTTTATTCATGTTTTTCGATTGCTGCATTTAGGAAAATTCTGAACAATAATCAAATTATTATTATTATTTGTTGGTTTTTTCTCCAACTTTTCCACTTTTGACATTAACATGGAAATAACCTGCAAGGTTGCAGTATGTATTGAAAGTTTTCACATTATCAAGAGTGCCTTACTGTCGATTCTTTATATTCTTTATATTGTATGACCAATTTTTGTTGTTTTGTTTTTTGTTTTATGCATAAAGTAATACCAAATTATATTTTCTGGTTGGATTATGTTTGGTTAATGCATGATTATTGTTAGCTTTCCTAAGTTTGATCAAAAGGGTTTGTTTCCCTTCTAGTAGCAGATATGTTTTGGCTAAAGTTTAACAGCTGGATATTCTTTCCTCGCCAAAGTGATTCAATAATTCTCATAAACCAAAATTTTAATGTGATTATATGTTTTGTGTGTCCTTATACATTTTGTTTTGACACGTATAGAGCAACATTCACCTTCTGGTTTCGGTAAATCTATAATAGTTTTGCTAGCGTGGTAATATAAAAGAAAATCTCTTGATTATGTATCGCAATTAAAATCGAAGAGTTATTTTCTTTTTTACTTTTAAAAATATATGTGTGTGTGTCTATATATATATATATGCATCCTTTTGGTGATAGGTATCAAATTGATTTATATATATACATATTGGTTACTGAAACAATACCTGATCTCAATTGTTTTTCGTTTTTTGTTATATATATATATATATATATATTATGTTGTTTATGATTGGAAAAGCAGCTGTTGTCAAAATCATCACAAAATTGTTTATTGAGTTCGATTCAATTAAGTGATGATTGCTGTATTTTTTAATGCATTAACAAACACCAGGATTCAATTGACTCATTCAATTGTTTTGGCTGGTGGCTTTATGTTCTTTTAAAGTATTAAAAGAAATTTAGTTTTGTTATTCAAAAACTCGATATCTGTTTAAAATTATTTTGGACCAACTTAATAATCTACCAAAGTAGCTTATTTGATGTTGTTCTGAGAGGATTATTTAGAAAACTCAGATTTGTAGTTTATGGAATATGACTAGTAGATTGATTTCCAAAGAAATTATCTACTGGGTTCTACCATAAACTAATGTATAGTGAGTCATGGAGACCTTGAAAGGTATAAATTTCATCTTGCCTAAAGGTGTTGGAATTTGTAGTTTTGATTCTTGTGAATTTATGCTAGGCTATGCAAAACTTCTTAGAATAGTTTCTTGCCCAAAGGTGAAACCGTATTCTATATTTTGAATACAACAGACAACCTTATGTCATAGTTTTCTGTTGTAACGGCTCTATGAAATCTAATAAGTCTTCAGTGTTTGGCGTCAATTTCCTGAATTTCATAAACATATCAGAAGTTGGAAAAGGGATCTCACGGAAGATATATGTAGCAGCAGCCTCCAGGATTGTTGAAAAGGGGAAAGAAAGTTATGAGTGCAAATTATAAGTTTCTTCATGGTCTTAAACAGGTTTAAAGATAGTAGCATCTAAAGGTTGATGAGGTGAAGGGAACTAAAGAGGTTGTTCAATATATAGCTATTTTTTGACAGGAAATTAAGGTTACCAGAGATGCAGCCACTACTTTATGAGATTTCAGAATATATCATATTATGGTATGCGTTTGTTTTGTGAGTCGGTTGCATGGTACAAAGATGAGTAGTACAACACAAGTGTGAAGGACGAGAAGCGCTTCACCTCATTACTACTATCAAGCATTTCATCAGAGACACTCATTTTGTAAGATTCTGTCTTATAAAATAAAATAAAATAACCTAACTAGTTCTCATGATTAAGATTTTAAATTGGAGTGCTAGGAAGTAATAAGTTGTTAATATTCAGAGTTTTGTTTCATACATAAGAGAAAATGCAGTTGCTTTTTGCATCCCCAATTTGCAGGAAATTTGTTCAATATTATTTTGTCAATTTGCTGTTTTTCAAATTTTCGCTGTAGTTTGGACAAACTACATTGGTTTTACTGTTTATTTTTTGAAAATGGAAAAAATTTAAAGGGTGTTTGGTTGTCTCTCCATAATTTGGACAGAATTCAATGGCCACACTTCAGCATATATATATATATATATATGCATATGTATATCAAGACTTGTCATTTGCACTCAGCATATTTGTTAGTTTTCAAGCAAATCATGATGAGTCATACTGGGTCTTAGCTAAGAAGGTGTTAAGATTCTTTGACTGAGGTTTTGGTTGTGAAGTTTTTTTTTTCTCTTAAGAATTTTGTGACGCACATGGGTCTACATGAGTTTTTTGACTCAATTTAAATGTGGAAGAGCAAGGTTATTTCTACATACCTAGCTTATTTCTTTAATGCAATGCTTTTTCCTCGTGATTATTATTTTCTTTATTGAACTTTGCAAGTTTATTTTAAGTTATGTTGTTGTTCAAGCTTGAATTTCCATACTGGAAACAATGTTAGGAGTTTCTTGGGAACTCTATTATTTGGATCAGAAATGTGGGAGTAATTTTGGTACCTAAACTCTTCACTTATACCGTTATGTCTACAGTAATGTGTTTCTGGTGTATGTGCATGTGATCTTAGAGTGCTGGTACAGATGAATTTGTGTCAAGTTTTCTAAGATTCTGCATATGCATCAGTTTCGACAACTGTTTTGGGAGTAACACTGATGGTTGATGAACCCAGTGATCACTGTTGTCTTGGTTTGATATGGTAAAATGTGATTATGCTACACTCATGTGGGAGAATGTAAGATGACTTATGTGAGTTGGCATAATCACATGTTGTGTTTATCATATTAGAACAAGATAATAGGGTTTGTATATATCAGTTGTACTAAGACTCCTAGTTTTGACAGACTTGGTAGCTATATTATATTGATAAGGACTCAATTGCTTACGTTTATCAGTTTGTTTAAACACTAACTCTATCTATAATAGGAGAGATATGGTTAAGGTTTGATCAATATAAAAGGACCTGATCCCTGCACTCACAAGTCGCCAAGTTCTATTTTGGGCTTGACCTATTGATAGCTAGAGCATATTGAGACTTGCAGAGAGTAGAAGATCGTTCTTGTTTCATCTATGTATTCCTTGACAAGTATGTATCAATAGTGAATCTGTTATTAATATTGCATAAGTCTTATGTTGTAATCTTTTGTGATGTTGGTATGTCGTTAGTATGTATTCTTACAATAAGTACTTCCAAATATCACACTTCCACTAGACTAGACAATCATGCTGCAACATATCAACTTAGATTTGAGAGTGAACTTTTGGGTTAGGCTAGCAATGTATTGGTTCTGTTGTTGGTCTAATTCCACTTTGTCTTTTCAACAAGCAGTCTTGTATAAAATTAGCCCAAACAATGTGTTCCCTGAGTTCATGGAACTTCTTAAAAACTAGAAACAACATAGCAAAATAATAATTTTTGCTGAGTCTTCCTAAAAAAATAAAAAATAAAAATCAAATACAGATCACAGACTTATTCTGGGAGATGCAGAGTGTTAATTACAGCTCCATGAAGATTTCAAGCAAAAGTGGACAGATTACAATCTACCCATTTGCCAAAAACTAAATCCACAAGATCCAGTTAGCTAAGAGGCACTTTCGATACTTTTATCTAAATCAGATCTCATCTGAGATGGGTTTCAATTTTAAAGAAATTTTGATAAATTAGCAACAAACCCAAAATAGAAATAGAATCATAAATGTAAAAACATAGAAAGAGAATGCATAACACTCGGTAGCATATAAATACTCCATTGTTATAAAGTCTCAAGATTTAGGCTGTTTTAGAAGATGAATTGCAAATGGATGGATGCTTGAAAACGAAAGAAGAAGAAAAGAAAACTTTACCTCCATCGCATTTGGCTTGGTGGCTGAACAAAACAACGCAGGAAAGGAACAGTGGGAGAAGAAGACGCAGCATAGACGCCATTGTCGGTGAAGCAGCAGAATGGGTTTAGCTGGTGAATAATTTCTGGTGAGGTGGGAGTTTTAGTTTGTAAGTCTGTGCTGTTGCTTCAAGTAGAAGCTGAGACTAGAAGCGTCTTTGATGAAGATGTCCTAACTGAACGGGACGACGACGTTTCTAGTAAGCCTTCGTGGTCAATAAACCGACGTGCACTTTGGAGTCAAATGAAACCATTCTTTGTGGGTAAAGCCAAACTCCGAGCGGGGATTAATCCCACTTTTTGGTGGGAATACGATGAGACTCTTTTTTTAATTTTTTAAACTTAACAAGGTGAAATATAGTTGAAGTTATCTAAGATTAATTGAAAGTGAATATCAAAAACAAAAACAACCATTGAATTTGTAATAGAGGGTTAGTTAAAAACTAAAGTAAAAACAAGATTATCACCTTTTAAAGAACTATTACAACGTAACATTTGTGTTAAAATGAATAGTGAATGAAAAAGTTGTAAATTTCATTAGGAAATCATCTTTGGCTCTAACTTTATTTCTCTAACTAAAATTAACATTTTTAATTATGATTTATGAGTGTCATAATTATTACATGTGAAAAGTCCTGCAAGCTATGTGGCAATGCCAACTTCCAATTCTATTTGTGTCAGGGTTCACTAACAGGTCTTATCAGTGGAAAAAGGTTTTGACTTGCAGATCAGTGCTCTTAGGTTCGAACTCTCATGACACCTTAATAATATGTGTAGGAGTGGGCATCGAGACCAGAAAACCAGAACACTGAGTCGCACCGGATGAAAAAAGAAATGGAAAAAAAAACCATGTTAACTAAAAAGTCAACAAATCGGCACCAAACTGAATCAAAATGGTTCAAATCGATTCCAGTGTCGCTTTCACACCTTATAAAATTGGACCAGACTAATTGCGTATTTTTATTTTATTTTATAAAAAATTATTTCATTCCAATGCTAAATTTCCAATCTCATAACTAATATTTCCCCAAGCCCAACTTCAAAGCACCTTTCTCTTTTAGGCTCAATAATCTCTATTTGCATGAAATTGGATAATTTGTGAATTTTGAAGCCCAAAAAATAAAAATTTAGTTTGAATTTGTAAAAAAAATTGAAAAATATATAAATAAAAATTCAGTTTGAAACTGAAAAAATCAGAAAACGTACCGAAATCGGTTTAAACTAGATCGGCTGGTTTCATAAATTTTTTTCACCAAAATCGGACCAAATTGCACTAGTTGAATAGTACTAGTTTTAGTGTGAGGTGAAAACCGGACCGAACCAAACCACACCCACCTTTAAGTGTGTGTGTGTGTGTGTGAAAAACTCACTCTCTTTTGTAGTTTAGATTATTGCCTATATTAAAAAAATTAATAATCATGAATAGTTCATTCAAGGGCCTTGGAAAGTAAGGTCACACTTTGAAATTTAATCTTCAAGATATCTTTTCGGGTAATTAAGTGTTTTGTCAAGTATATTGTCTTGATCAATATTCAAAGTAACATGAAAAGAAGTAAGATGAACTTCTTGGGTCGAGCCCTAATTAAATATAGGAAGAGTAATCATAATGAGACTTGTCGGGAGTGAAAGTATGCGTGTGGTTCGTGCATAATTTAGTATAAGGTATTCGATATCAACAAACTCTTAATCTATATATTTTTTAAAATATTAAAAGATATTTCAAATTTGGTTGGTCCTCTCTCGTGAATCATCATACCTTTAAATTGCCTAAACAAACAATATCTATATATATTTTTAAGAATAAAGCATAAAATATTTATGAGCAACAAAAACATACACAATCTTAATTTTGTGTGCATATATAACCAATTTTCTTACTGGTTGTTGCACAGTAAGAAGCTGAGCTGGCTATTGTTGCCTTGCGTGTCTATATTAAAGAGCAGCTCTACATTTCACTCATTAGATCATTATAATTTTACTACTCCTTCATTCATTCTTGTTTGTTTTCCGAGAAATTTCCTCATTTCCCTTCCTTTGTTATGAGATCAAATTTTAAGTTCGAAGTTTCCAATTTTGTTCTAACCACTCGATCATTCATGGGGCTAATAATCTATCTTAGCCTTCGTATTCCAGTCTAGGTCAGAAAGACTATTTTCTTTGGAAGTTTGTTCTTGCCCATTTTACATGTGACTAAATGAGATGTTGGAGGAAACCATAAAGGCTTGGAATCCAGACATTTGGGGGTCGGATTAGGAATTAGCTTCATGCACTATCCCACCCAGCATCATTTAGCAATCTCATCACTAGCTTGTAGCGCTAATGTTGGAGAATTGTCAAAAATATTGGAGTCTATGAAAAGCGACCAATTTCTTTGGGAAAAACAACCTATCATTTTGGTCTGAAGCTTCAGGTTTTCGTCTCTATATAAAGCAACCAGTCATTTTCCAAGCAACTTTTCAGTCTTAAGTTGTATCTCATGATGCCTATACGTTTGAATTAAATATATGAACGTTAGGAGTACTTCAAAAACATGAATATAAATTAAAAGACACACTCTTAGATGAAAAGAGGTGTCCTATATGAAGTGGTACCTCTTGATTAAGAGGTGCAATCCGAAGGATGCATGGATTCAATTAGGTGTCATACAAAAGATGCATGGATTCAATTAGGTGCAATACCTATTCAGAAAAGATACAAACATAGAGAAGTATTCTCTGCAATAAAAACATGAAATTATATCCAAGAGATATAGAAAATATAAGAAATATTAAAGTTCAATTCCAATTATTCTCCATCTAGTTTCACAAAGTAAAACCTTTAGAGGTTTTTTAGCCTCTAGGAATCTTGAGTATCCTTGTTACAATTTTAAAGTGTGTTTGCGGTTGTCTGGTTGTGCAAGACATTGACAACATATAGCTTAAGCTATTCATTGTATCCACATGGCTTATTTACTTAACCTCTTTGCACACAAGTTGTGAGGGCAAATAAAGTTTGAAGGAGAGTATTCATGCACACCTTGAAGCATTTTTCATCCTCTCATACTCATTACCATTCCTTCTTAAACACTTCTTCCGTAAGCTATTCCCACAAGATTTGTAAACACAAATTTCCAACAGCTAACTGCTCTAGCATGGTCTTGTTTTCCTAATAGATTGGGGAATTAAAAACAGTTGTAGCAATAGCATCAATTTTTTGGTCTTCCCTTAGCTTCAATATAGCTACTGGATTTACAATTAAAGTTCTGTTCAAACTAACATGTGATTCGATTGGAGTGATGTGTTTTGGTAAATATATCATATAGTACATGGTAGAATGAATTTTTGTAGAGTAAGGATCATGGGACACACATCAAACCACAAATTTTTACACACCTTTATAGCCTTGAGATAACCTATCCAATTCAATGGTCAATAATGCACTTGGTAAGAGCAAGTCTAGCTCTAGGCAGTTGCCATGGCAACAGGCACCCCCCCCCCCCCCCCCCACCCCACCCCACCCCAGCAAGGTTTGGACCTCCAACGCACAAAAGACAGCCTGAGCAAGGCATGGGACCCACCAGCTTGGGCAAGCCCATGGGCAAATCTTGCATGGGCTCAAGCCCGAAGACGCTGATGTCAGCTAGCGAAAAAAATTCAAAAAAAATTCAAAAAAAATACCAAAAAATTATGGATGTTTTCCTATAAATACTTAACAATTTTATTCACTTTCCACACCAAATCCTCGTACAAACTCTTCTCCTTCCAATATTTGTAAATTGTAATCAAATTTTTTTCTTGCATTTGTAAATTTTTATATTTTCTTCCATATATATATTTTTTCTTGCATAATCATTTTATTTCTTACATTTCTAAATTGTTTATATTTTGTTGCATAATCTTTTTTTTTCTTGCCCTTGCCCTAGCCTTTTGGGGTGGAACCAAAAAAGGCAAGGCTGCCACTATTCACATGAATAGTGGCAGCCCTTGCCTTGCCTTTGCCTTGCCTTAGCCTTTTGGGGTGGACTTGCTCTAATAGAGGTGCTTTAAGTTCTTTATTAATCCTGAGAGTTTCACAAACATGCCCATTCTAATATTTTAGAAAAAATCCATGTTGTACTTTCAAATGAACAAATTGTAACACTAAGAACCAATTATTAAAGGTTTAATTACTGTTTTACCCCTGAAACGGACGCTTGGTCTCATTTTACCCCCTGAAATTGAAATTTTCTCACTTAACTCCTAGAATCTCTAAAAATTGATGAAATTTTTACCACTTTCGTCCATTTCCGTCCAAAAAACCGTTAAGTGTGCTGATGTGGCATGGGCATTTTCATAATATTAGTTATCAAGGTGGTTGGTGTGAGTGGTTTGGCACTCTCATTCCTTAAGAGAGGTCAGAGGTTCGATCTTTGCTCTCGTATGGAGTCACCACTTTGGCCAGCACTTTACCCCTCAAAGGCCGACCCGGTGTGAGCGGGGATTAGACTGGGTTGTGGTTAAGGCTTAAAGGTGTCGCCCATAGTTAGGGCCCATCCAGGACCATCTCGTAGTTCATACCAAAAAAAAATAAAAAACTTTAAAATCCAAATTAAAAAATCAAAAACAGATTTTAAATATTTTTTATTTTTCTTCCTCCCTTCCTGTTAGCTCACCATCCCTCACTTCCATCTTTTCTTTCTTCCCTTTCTAGTCACCTCTATCCCTAAAGCACCCAGCTCAGCCCAGCCACCCTACCCCCTCTCGCAACCCCACTTCTCTCATAATTGGATTTTTTCCCATAACCTCACTTCCCTCTTTAACCCACTCCTACCCGCAGACCTCACTCTCTTCCTCCCCCTATTACCCAACCACCACAGACCCCTTTCCTGACCTCCCCATGAGATCTAAGCCCACAAACCCCAATATCAATAACCTACCAACAATAACCACTTTGAGATTCAAGGATTATACTCTATGACTCTTGCTCAAATATTTGGGTATTTGCTTTTGTTGGTCGGGTTGGAGAGAGAGAGAGAGAGAGAGAGGAGTTAAAATTACAAAAATGTCCATGCCACATCACACACTTAACGGTTTTGTGGACGGAAATGGTGAAAATTTCATCAATTTTTAGAGATCTTGCAGGTCAAGTGAGAAAATCTCCGTTTCATAGGATAAAATGAGACCAAGCTTTGGTTCCATGGTGTTAAACAGTAATTAAGTCATTATTAAATGACAAGTGGCTACTTGTGGCATGTTTACTAATCTGTAATTGAATTAGGAGGAATTGAATTGAGAATGAATTGAATTGGGGAGGAGTTGGATTGAGGAGAATTAGATTCCGGATTCCTATTTTGAAGTTGTTTACTAAACCATATGGAATAAGGGTAGAAGTGGTGCTAATTACTAAAGTGTCCTCGTTGGGTTAAAGTAGATGGCAATGGGTTAAAGTAGATGGCAAATTTTAAAATTTTAAAATTGTGTGAAGATATAATGGGTAAAAAAGATGAATTCCTAATCAGTTAGTTCTTCAAGAATTAGAATATCACTTCTCAACTAAGAATTGAATTCCTCCAAAATCAGGAATTCAATTCCTAATTTTGTGTGGGCCTCACTTACTTTTTAATTTCTTGATGTGAAGTTAACACATGAATCCTCCATAGGTGGAATTCAATTCTTGATTAGTAAACACACCATTGACAGTTTCTTTTCTCCAAATTGACTCTATAAGGGTTGTATAAAATTTCATGTTAGAATGAGCATATTTGTATTGAAAAAAAAAAAATTTAATTAATCTTTGATGAAGCAAAAAGATGAAAATTTATTTCTTCATGGGCAGAAAGAAAGCCTTCCACAAAATTTCAGCTCTAGATTTCATTGCATTTTTGCACTAGTTCAAAATCTTTCATATGGGAAAGGGACTCCAGTTCAGTTTGGGGGAAAGTATCACTCACAAAAAATAGAAGAATCAATTGCAACTTCTAATGTGTTCGTATTATTTTGTTACAACTTGCCAACGTGCACAAAAATCTCCTGTGGAATCGAGGCAGCCCCTTATAGCATATTCTTTGATTCGTAAATTCCAATTAAGTATGAGGACTAATCTGTAATTTCAATTCTTCTCTGTGAGTGGAATAAGACAAACACAATATGTAACTGGTGGATGCAATTTAGTCTGGATAACGTGGCCCAATCCTCCAATAGCTAGCAAGCATACCATGTAAATACAGAGCTCTGTTGCTCTATTCCTCATATATACAACCTTTCCATTTATGCATTTCCAATCTTCTCCTTGGAATTAAAATTCCAAAAATGGCAGTGTCAGCTGATCATTGCCGGATTTCGCTCTCCGCCCCCAGCCAACTGCGTGGGGCTGCCGGGTTTTCGGGAAGGAGCCAGAGGGTTGTGAAGTTTTGCAATGGAGACTTGATGGGGAAGAAGCTGAACCTGACCCAGCTTCAGCTTGGAGCTGCTAATGTTAAAAAGAATGGTGGGGTTGGGCAACATGTTTGCATGTCTCTCACCACCGAAGTGCCAGTTGGCGAGGCCAAGGTGAGCCTTTCCAAACTCACTACATATATACTGTCCCTAAAACATACATGCATTGCAATTTGCATGCAGATTATGAATGTCCCTAAAACATAATTTGAATAGTCATGAGCATTACTATTTGCATGTATGATTTGTTATATAAAATTTTAAGAGATATTTAACTTATTTTTTCCCCCACCACCACATCAAATTCCAAAAGGAAGCATTTAAATTCTAAAATCTTACAAGATCAATTGTTTTCTAAGTTCAAAATAAAATATTTTTCAATCAGTTAAGAGCAGCATTCATCATTTTACAAAAGGAGAGTTGTTATGTTTAGGGAAGTAAAAAAACTTCCTTCCACTATATTATGATGTTTTCAAATTTTAAGCTCGATTCGAAATCAATTGGTCACATTAAATTCGTACACGAAATGGTGCTTTTAATGGGGTTTTGGTTTGAGATGAATTCAAAATAAAGAAATTGAACTTACACCATTAAAATGCGAAATGGATTAAAGCACAAAAAAAATCAGCTTGGGCTTTGATTTGATGAGAAGCCCATGGTGTGATAATACTAGCCCAATTAAAAATGCACATGATAATATATGGACTTTGATATATGGGCTTGGGTGCATCTAACAGTTGAGGGACATAGATATAGAGAAGCGGGACCCACGGACAGTTGTTGCGATCATACTGGGAGGTGGAGCTGGTACTCGGCTTTTCCCACTCACCAAGAGGCGTGCCAAACCTGCTGTAAGTCTCTCAACTTCACAAAACTTACCTACATCCCACTGTGACAAATTTCAAACTAATCACGTATTGTCACACATTCTAATTTTCCCATATGAAGTGGGTAATTGGCTTGAGATTCCGGTACAGTGAAATCTCCATTTCATGGAAGTTTTTTCTCCCGTAATGGCATTTTACAGCAGTTGATAAAACAATGTTAAAACTCAATCCTATTTGTGTTTTTTTTTCTGTTCTGAATTTTGTTGAGTTTCAAGGCCTTAGACACAGAAATGGAGTGGATTGGTTTTACTACTGTTTCTGCATTTTAGGTCCCAATAGGGGGAGCATACAGGCTGATTGATGTGCCAATGAGCAACTGCATCAACAGTGGAATCAACAAAGTTTATATCCTCACTCAGTTCAACTCAGCATCACTCAACAGGCATATTTCCCGCGCTTACAACTTTGGCAGTGGCACCAGCTTTGGCGATGGTTACGTAGAGGTATATGTTTCAACAAAATCATCAAGTAACTTTAACAAAATGTTGCACAGACCACATGAAGAGTCTAGCCTCTCTGCATTTATAAATTATATTTATGACAATGTATGTTCTGCAATATCACTTATAGCTCTTGTGCTCCATCCCAGGTTCTAGCAGCAACTCAAACTCCAGGGGAGGCAGGCCAGAAGTGGTTCCAGGGTACAGCAGACGCCGTGCGGCAGTTCCATTGGCTTTTCGAGGTACTAAAAAAAATACAGGAATGCATTAAACAGATAACAATTTTTCAAAATGTTTTCTTTGTTTCTTATGGAGAAGTTGTAAACTTGAACAACTTAGAATGTGTGTAAGGCTTTCCTCTTGTCACAATTTGTGAAGGGAAATTGGGGTGGTTCACTGCATCAGGGAAGCCTTGAGTCTCCAAACATAGTCCTGCATGACTGTTATAAACATATCCACCTTTTCCCTTCACACCCTTCAAATTGTTCGCGGTATAGAACTGCATGCCGGGAGCATCTGTCCACAACTCCAACACTCTTCCTGATTTCTTTTCATGCACCACAGATGCCTTTTTCAGTACTTTGTCACCCTTGTAACCATTAACATTAAGCACATAGTTGATATCATAACCATTTGGCAGTTTCTTGATCCTGCTTTTAATGGTCTGAGGTGAGCTGAATCTAAGGTGTTTGATTCACTGGTGCAATCTTACCTGCTGGTATAAGCCGGCTATCCACTGGTGTGATACGGGACCGAAGATCTGTATATGGTGGTACAATACGTCGCTGCTGTTGTGGCCACCTACGTTCCAGAAAGCATGTTGGGCTAGATTCACTGGAGTAGGCTTGTTCAGAGCCATGGCTTTCATTGTTACAATCAACTGCTTGTTTCCTGTGAGTGTGTACATCACAGTGACAAGGATATCACCCGGAAATCCTCCTTCATCGTCAAAGCTGTGATAGGAGAATTGGATGCTAGGATTAGCACTCTCTTGTTCATGTCTTTTCACTTTCCAAATAACACGACTGAACCCTCTTGGACCACCATGAATCATGTTTTTGCCGTCATTAGCAACTAGTTTGTAACGGGTTCCATTCAAAGTAAATGCAGCACCGCAAATTCTGTTAGCAACCCGACCAACAATGGCTCTAAAGGGACCCGAGGACAATATCAGCCAACTTTCCACTTTTGCCAGGGACAATGAGAGATACGATAGACGCACCCCAGTTAGTAAGCTTCACAGAGACGTTTCCTTTCTTAAATTCATATGTCCCAATCTTTTCCTTTGCTAAAGAACCATTAACAAGCCCAAAAGCCAGTAGGAATAGGAAAAAGTACAGAGGGATAGAGATCTTGGCCATTTTTCTTTAGAAAATGAAACCAGCGATCAGGTTATATATATTAAAGAGCAAGAGTCATTAAGGAGTATGCATTTGAAAACAAGAATTAATAACGCGGGGGTTACTATCTGAGCTTTACTTTGGAGTAGTTAGGTCTTGAGTTTCTTACCTTTACATAAAGATGGAAATTGATGGTGCATCAATACTTTTCTTTGTTTCCCCCTTTCCATTGGTTTATTTCCAACAAATAGGATACTTATAAACTGTTTTATTTACGCAAATTTAGAAAGTAAAAAATTTTCCTTCCCAATTGGCAGTTTAAAAAATAAGTAAATGACCAACCTGATATTTTCAAATGACAAGGTTGTCATAAGTGACCCTTCCATGCTTCAGTCCCTCCTTTTGATTCTTCTTTTCATAACCGAGCAAATCGTTCGAGCGAGATGGTCTAAAATATGGAGGTATCATAATTTACACCAAGCTTTTCATGCCGCAGGATGCAAGAAGCAAGGATATTGAGGATGTTCTGATCCTGTCTGGTGATCATTTGTATCGAATGGACTACTTGGACTATGTTCAAGTAAGACAGAACCGTTAGTTTTGCTTCACTGAAAAGAATTCAAAAGGCCAACTCTCAATCATCAAAACTTACCTCTCAATTAATTTGCAGAATCATAGGCAGAGTGGCGCAGATATTACCATTTCTTGTTTGCCGATGGATGACAGGTACCGTATTCATTTTACCAAAGAAACCTCTTGAATTTTCCTTGTAAAATATTGACTATGAAATTCATATCAATATTCATAATATACTGGCTTGAAATTATTAGTGGTCATTTCTCTTATGTATGAGTGCATTGGTTTTCAACTCTGATCACAATGGTCTATTGCTCATCAACCCTTTGAAACTTTCCTCTCTACTCTTTCCATGATAGCCGAGCCTCAGATTTTGGTCTAATGAAGATAGACAAGAAAGGACGGGTCCTATCGTTCAGCGAAAAACCTAAAGGAGACGACCTGAAGGCAATGGTAATACTCATTCTTAAGCTATTACTAGAATTTGAACTGGCATAGGTATATGAATATGCTCATTTTGCTACAAACATTAGGCAGTGGATACAACCGTTTTGGGACTTTCTGTGGAGGAGGCTCTAAAGAAACCATACATTGCTTCCATGGGAGTGTATGTCTTCAAGAAGGAGATACTTCTGAATCTTTTAAGGTGCTAATCATGCGTAGTTATATACGAATTACAAATTGTAATATTAGTTCGATTCACATGAACATACATAAGCACAACACAATCACAACCCGCATTAAAGAAATTTGAGAAAACTACACTAACTATTTGAGTCAGATGGCGTTTTCCGACTGCAAATGACTTTGGATCAGAGATAATCCCCGCCTCAGCTAAAGAATTCTTCATTAAGGTCTGTATCAGATCTCTGTCTGAGGATGTTATATGTTTGCTTAAGCTTAGTCTAGAGATATACATGTTAACAAATTTTGAACTCACTAACCTTGCTATCCACTTCAGCATTCCATGATGCTCCTTTGTGAAAACCCTCTGTGCAGGCTTATCTGTTCAATGATTACTGGGAAGACATAGGGACCATCAGATCCTTCTTTGAGGCAAACCTTGCCCTCACCGAGCATGTAAGTACGAAGCAAGATGGGGAAGCGACAAAAAATGCTTTAAGAAATTTGCAATGCTCACCCTTCTAATGTTCCTTCTGCAAAAGGAAAATAAGCTTTCGCTGTCACAGATGAATCTAATGCTTCATTTTTGCATCTTTCAGCCAAACAAGTTCAGTTTTTACGATGCAGCAAAGCCGATGTATACTTCAAGAAGAAACTTGCCTCCATCAAAGATTGACAATAGCAAGGTTCGTGAGCTTACTTTCAAGAAGTTACATCATTGCCCATAAAATTTATCCCTGCTGCAAGCTAACTGAGATAAGGTGTTGACACACATGATCATCCTGATAAAAATCAGGAACATCCTCGTGCAATCAAGCACAGATAACTGCATTATATAACATTCTGCCCACTTGTGCAGATTGTTGACTCCATCATATCACATGGAAGTTTCATAACTGATAGCTTTATAGAGCACAGTGTTGTCGGTATCAGATCTCGAATAAACTCAAATGTTCACTTAAAGGTTTGTCCCATAAATTCCAGAGCATATTAAGCTCAAGTTGTTAATGAATTAACCCAAATGAGTAATTCAAACTGGTGTCTATACTCTTATGATTGGCAAAATGCATGCAGGACACAGTAATGCTTGGTGCTGATTACTATGAAACCGATGCTGAAGTGGTATCACTATTAGCTGAAGGAAGAGTTCCTGTTGGAATTGGAGAGAACACAAAAATCAAGTACAGGCTCCTTGAACCTCCACAAATTTTGTAAGTTATAAATGTTAAATAACTTCTTGCTCTCATGGTTCTTGATGTTATGTGCAGAGAATGCATCATTGACAAAAACGCAAGAATCGGCAAGAACGTTGTTATTGCAAACTCAGAGGTATAATGTGCTCTCTAGTAATTACATACAGACAATATAAAACGAGCAATTTGACTGCTAGGAAGGTGGAAAATTCAACGTTTCTATATGATTTTTGAAGTCTCAGTTCTCAGCAGCCTTATGGTGCAACCAGGCTAAACCTTTTACCGATGAGCTTATAAGATATAATTTGTGTTAGTCTAATTTGTACTTTGTGTTTATGTATCGAATTGCAGGGCGTAAAGGAGGCTGACAGATCTTCTGAAGGGTTTTACATCCGATCTGGGGTAACCATCATATTGAAAAATTCAGTCATCGTAGATGGACTTGTGATCTAAACTATCCCTCCATCCTTTTTAGTTTTTGGGTATATTAGGATGGATTGGAACGAAAAGAGAGAATGCAATGTGAATCACCATGCATACTCATATCAGTAGAGCAAGACACTCTTATGATGCGCATGTGTATAAACCTTGTTATCAAATACATTAAGCAGTTATATTTTGCAAGCTAATTGTGAAAATCAACTTTCGATAACAATTTACAGTTCATTCAAATGGAGTAAGAGTGTACATCAAATGACTTATGCAATTCATCCAATGTATCCATGGCCTTGTTAGAGAGGACAATCTTGTCCATCAACAGTTAAGACAATGTATATGCTGAGGATGCAGAAATTTATACTTTTTAGGAAACCTGAGGATTAAGAAAAAGGACTGATTGAACGTCAGCGAATGCTGTAAAGCATCATAGATTGATAAGCAATGCGGATCCAAAAATGATAACATGTACAGAATTTCCCGTTCTTGTCCCTGTTCAATTACCATTCAGGAGTAAAGGTTTATGGCCATTTTTCTGGTCATATAAAGCATTTGTAATTACTTTGTGGTTCCTCATACAGAATTGTTCTTTAACTTTACCCCTTTCTCATTGTGTGATCCTCCTTCCATAAGGAAAGTGATACTTATTCCACCATAGCTCTGGATTTCAAAGTAAAATGGACTGAAACAGCTTGAAAGGAAGGGGCATTCTATACAGATTGAGATTAACATTGATTCTACACAATTAGCTCTTCGCAGTAAAACATCAATTCGTTTTCATATTTTTCCAAAACAAACCGCTCCTTTGAGATTATAATGCTTGTAACAGAGCATATCTTGTCTGAAAACGGTTTTCTACCTGTTCTTCCAGCTCGATGAAGATAATCAATAGCAGTTCTTGGCAGATCATAGTTGTATATATGAGTAGTTTCTGGCAAGTCAAGCCCTCTGGCTGCTATATCTGTTGATACAAGAAGATAGCTGGCTCCTTGTCTCACTTCCTAAATTAAGTAAATAGACCCATCAGAAGATTTCAACATGAAAAGGATTGCATACAAAAGACCAATAGTAAATGGTAGCACATTTGGAAATTTTGGATGCTTTTAAAAGGCAACTCAGAATATCAAAATGTATTTCTGTTTGAGGTTTTCACACCCAAAACTTTGGGTGTCCATCTCAGTTTCTATCACTTGTCTGTCCCCTCAGCTATACAATTGCAAATAATTAATTGCCCGTATCTGAAAATTCAAAATCTAATGAACATTTTAAACATTTTTAAGACCTGCCCTTATCATACGTCTGCTTTTCCAAAGATGGCATTACCTTGAGTAGACCTCAAAGTCGATCCCATATGACTATAAATTCATAAAACAATCAAATATAACTAATACTACTTTAGTGGAATTGAACATGATTTACTGATTCAGACCAAAAGAGAAACATGTAACTTACAGACAGAGAAGCTGCTCGTGAATTGAAATTCATGTCTTCTTCCAAAAGGAGGATGTCTGAATATCCCTCATATGAAGCCTTCAAGAAATTAATTAATAGAGTTGCCGACGGAGCATTTCCAGCCTTTTTTGACTTCTCAGACTGACCAAATTGATAAAAACTTATATATTAATAGAATGGAGAGCCCATCTATATAATTCTAAGGAACAAGAAAAAACAAATTTATATTATATCAAAACTTACAGATTGTAAGTTTTAAATACATATCTTTAACTCGGTCCTTGTCATATATGAACTATGTCTAAGTGACATCTTATTAGAGGTTTACTTTCTGGGTAAATAATTAATACAACTACAAAATACTTAAGTTCAAATCAGATTTGAACCCAGCTTCAGCACAAGATCATGAAAAATAAAATCACATAGAAGGATATGTGATGCAAACCTGCTCACCAACAAAAACAATAGCAGACTGTGGTGCATCCGACTGTAACAAGGACAACAAGGTCTCATGCCTTCTGTTTTTTAGGCATATCTGTTAAGTATGAACAGAATTTGAATATCATTAAGAACATAGATGCTCCTAAACAATCTCAAAGAGGACAAATGGTGAAAAAAGTACAGAAAAAGCAGGATTATAACATGATTTAGTGACAGGTAAACCAGAAAACAGAATGGAGTAGATTACATGTTTTAAGAATTTTCTTACCACAAATCTATGATGTAAACATGATGGCATAGGCTCAACTGGATTGACATGGACATGAATTGTATCATTCTGTAAAGTACATACATACTGTTATGCAAAATACAAGAAACTAGAGGTAGCATTGTATGAAATCCAAATAAAGGTGACATGGAAACAAGAACTATATCAGCAAACCTTGGTCCATTTCTGCTGTATACACTTATCTAAAAAGATTTTGTGCTGAGGAATGGAAGCACTGGCAAAAACCGTCTGACGGGTATTGATTGATGAATAGGAAGTCAAAAGCTTCCGAAGAGAACTGACTTGTTTGGAACTGAACATGAAATCAACCTAACCAAACAGTGAATATAAGGCATTAGTTTATTCAAGAATCATTTTCAGACAACCTTGAATAACCTTTTAAAAAACATATCACTCTACTCATAGAATGTCCCAGCTTCCATATAGAGTTGAAATTTCAAAATCTAAGCCACAAGAAATAGCTAAGGAACAATTAAACACCAAATTACGTTCCAGTTTACCTCATCAATTACCAGCACTCGCATTGCTTCAAGCTTAATCATATGCTTCTCAAGCATTTGGCACAAACTCCCAATCGTTGCCACCACAATAGTAGGGGGCTCCGCCTGAAACAATGAACCACCGAATAAAGCTCATCATACAAGTACAAAATAATTCTTTTCGATATCATGTTAACATTGTTAGTATGTAGTCCATAACTATCAATGGAGAAAAACTTAAAGAAAACTAAATAGACTAGAATGCAGCACCTTTAACCAACTCTTGTGCCTCATCAACATTCCTCCATCTAAAAGAGCCATAACAGTACAGGATTTCTGCTCCAATTCACCTTCCTTAGGCTTCGTAGCCAACATCCGAGCAACCTTTGTAACCTTGAACACACATAGAGTCATCTTGTTCAACTCACTTAGAGGAAATGATCATAACCATACCATACCATACGATACAAATACAACCATTGTAAAATTGCACAAGAGAATCAAAGTCTTAAAGTCTTACTTGCATGCCAAGCTCCCTAGTGGGCACCACAATGAGAGCTTGAACAGTTGATCTTCCAGCGTTCACAATAGAAAACACCAAAAGAAGGTATGTCAGCGTCTTCCCAGAACCTGTCTAGAGGACCAAAATTCACGGCAAGATTCAAACTTGGCTACAAAAACACACCTAAAACATCTAAAAAATCAAAGGGTTTACGAATTTGACCTGCGCGTGAAGAATACAATCGCGGCCTGAGAACAGAGTCGGCAGAGCTTGCCGTTGTACGGGCGTTGGTACAACGAATCCCAGTTCCTCCATTCTGCAAAGCACGTGGTCGGGCACGTGGGATTGGCAAATTTGGCGGAGGGTGAAGGGTTCTGGTTCGGAGCCAGCTTCGGTGGTGATAGGTGTGGAGTTCAGAAGTGCCTGTATTGGGCTGCAGTTGGATACGAAGCCATTGGAGGAGAAGAGTCTAGGGCTAGGGTTTAGGGATTGAAAGGGAAAATGGGCATGACGGGGTTTTTGAGAGGGTTTAGGGAGTGACAGAGGGAGAAGCTGAGTACCTGAAAGTGTAGCCGTTGCCATTGACAGAGTAACACTCCAGTCTCTCAGTTCAGACTATTTTAGCGTGATTATCTCTTCGATTATATAGGTATGCCAAAGTAATTATGAAACCAACGCCTCTAGCCCAATAGAAAATGTCAATGACTTGTCGCATACCAATAATTTCAAGTACGAACTTCCTGATAGAAATTTTTTTGACTCTTAAATATCATGTAGTCTTAATAGAATAATTAAATATTAATTTGAAATAATAATTAGTGGGGATATTCTCCTATAAACATTTAAGTTAAGAATTGGTTACATATTTCTAATCTTAGGTGTTGAATTGCATTCATTAAATATGTTGGTAGTCTCTTGAATGCAATTCAACGCCAAAGATTAGAAGTATGTAACAAATCCTTAACATAAAGTACTTATTGGAAAATCTTCCTAACTGGTGATATTAACTCTTTGAAGCCCTAAAAGGTGCAAGTTAAATAGTTTTATCTTTTATTTTTTTTGCTTACATAGTTTTATCTTTTATGTTGTGATTGCATTGCATGTTTATTTATTGTTGTTTTTTTCAACTAGTTTCTATTTTATATTACTAGATGCATTTTGAGGTATACAATTCATTACATCCCTCTGATTAGGTGTATCATTTTTTGTTATTAATGAAATTCACTCGTGTTGTCGAATTTTTTTTGTAAGTTAAATCCAAGTCAGTTCATTTTGAAATTCTGAATACGTCCCTGATGACACCTTCATAATGCGTGTTAGGAAGAAAAAAAATCATCAGCAAAGTGTTTTTTTAACAAATTGCACTCAACACCTCCAACTCTTACAAAATCAATCGAATGAAACTTTCTGCCGGTGGAGATCCACGTCAGTTCGAAGCTGTATGGGTGGAGTTGTTGGACGGTCAATCCAATGACGAGTTCTATTGAAACTTGTAATCAAATCTAACATAATTGGACCTTTTCGTTATGACCCTTATACTTTTCTGCATTTCTTCTAAAGTGCTTCTTATTTGCAGAAATCTCGTTTTGCCACCCAAAAACGCATGTCATGCAAGCTTAAATATTGCTTTGGATAGTTAGAAAGTCAAAAAAGCTTCATATAAAAAATACTTTGATTTAGAATGCGCCAACAACTTACATGAATTAGGTGTTTTATATTTTTTGACATTTTTTTTTATCCTTTAGGTATAGGAAAGTTGCATTTTTCAGTTCAAGTAATGCACCTTCTTTTGTTTCTTTTGATGAGTTAGGTGGTGTGCTACTTGATTATAGATTTCACCAATAATGGCATAAAAGAAACCATACTTACTTTTCATGAGAAGTATGTTGCCATTTGTCATTTCTTCGCCAGACTATAGTTTATTTTAGCTCAATTTATTTAGATGCAAAATGCAAAAAGTTGATAAAACGTAAAAACGATTTTCAACCAAATTATTGCTAAATTGCTAGAGGCAGACGTGGACTTAGTTAAGTTGATTACAACAGATGTGCACCGTACTCTACACCGAATTTGAATCCTCAGTTTAAATTAGATTAAAGTAGAATATTAGTTGTATCAACAACCAAAAATTGCTAAATGGTAGAGAATATTTCTTATTGATTATATTTAAGGCCTCAACCTGGCAATGGCATTAAAGGCTAAAAGGTTTATTTCTTGTTTAGTTTTTGGTAAGAAAACTGCAAAATAGTGGTTGATGGCTTGCCTTGCCAACAATAATCCAAAACTGAAGGAGCAAATGATAAAAAGAGATCAAAAGAAATTTAGAGATTATATAAATGAGAACTGAGTTTTGATTCCATCAAACCGAAGCGTGTGAATCGGTTTAATTGCTGAGTTTTCTGAACTTTTCATCTTTCTCCTCCTAAAATTCTTTACTTTGACCCTTTACTCTTTCATTCTCTCTTTGCAGCACTTTTCTAGGGTTCCTTTCTTCTTCTTCTTCATCCACAATCATTCTTCTCCTCCTTCATAAAGTCACTCTTCTGTACCGTTCTCTGTGTCCACATTCTCTCGCTTAGTACACTGTTCAAAATGGCCTCTTTCGCTCCCTCTTCTTCTCTGAATCCGAAACCCGTTTCAGCTCTATCTTTTTCTTCTCCAGATGTTGTTGACGACAGCTATGAAGACTCCTGCAGTATCTGCCTTGAGCCTTTCAACTGCGATGACCCAGCCACTGTATGATCCTTTAAAAACTGAATTTTTTTTGTATTTTTGTAGAACTCAGTAGTTTATGCATACCCAACTGACAGTCTTACTGGATCAGTCTTGTAGTGCTGATCATAATGTTGAAATTTAAATTACATGTGGTACTGGTACAGTTGAAAAAACTCTGATTTTATGTTCTTACAGTTGCTTTTGTATTATTAGCTGATTGTTTGCTTCTTTCTGGTAGCTGAAATAAACTGCGATCTATCTATTGTCAGTTTTTCAGTATAATTTTAAGCTCCATTGGCTTCTCTGGAAAATATTCGATATGGGATAATCTGCAATCTTGTGTTTCATTGAAATTATGTTCTGTATGCATGGATTGATATGTTATTATCAAAACGCATTTGAAATTTAGTCTTCACCTCCCGTACTTGAGTAAAATATATTATTTTTCAACTCAATCTTTAGGATTCTTTTGTGGGATTAAATGGAAATGAAACAGTAGGAATGCATTTAGTTTTGGATTGTGTTTTTGAGACCCAATTGCACTTCATTCTTTTCGCTATTTGTATTGCAACAATAATATTTATTCCTTGTAAAAAGAAGTTATGGGTGATGTGAGGATGTGCTCTGACGATTGTGATCATTCTATTTTGCAAAAACTGGATATCGTGTAGAGGATCACTGAAACATAGGATGGATATTAGACTTGTTGCAAAATACGCGCTTTGTCTGAAAGTGTTGTAGCTAGCTTAAAGTGACTCGTAGGTTCAGATGTTAAACTGAGTGTTAACTCTTAGAATTTCTTCTTGTTTCAGATTACCAGCTGCAAACATGATTATCATCTTCACTGTATTTTAGAATGGTAATCCCAATTTACTTTATGTATGGGTTTTGTCTTATTTATCTTGCCAAGTAATACATTAATTTTGTCCTCCAGCCATGTAATTTGTGATTGAGTATTTCTTTGGTGAGAATGATTGTTTTTCTTATTGATCTTGATCTTGATCTTCCTTTAGGTCACAAAGAAGTAAAGAATGCCCAATTTGTTGGCAGTTACTTGTCTTGAAGGATCCTGCTTGGTATGGAAATTTCTAAAATTCATGCATGTGTCACTTCTTGATTTCTTTCTGCTATGTTTCCATTAATTATTTTGTGGTGTAGTCAAGGGCTTCTAGATGCTGTACAAAATGAGAGGCGCTCAAGGTCCAGAAAAATATCTTCCATGGCCCCCCAGACTTTTCATCATTCCTATGAGGACTTTGATGTTGAGCACGTAAGATCTTAGTGACATATAATAAATTTGTAACACTTATTCCTCGTTGAGAACAGGTATTTCATTGACGAAAAAAATTGAATTTTCAGGACTCTTTCTCAGATGACTCTGATTTGGATGAGCGTATTATGCAGCATCTTGCTGCTGCTTCAAGCAGAGCTCGTTACATTCGCAGACGGGAAAAACAGAGATCTTCTGGCCTAGGTCCTTCCCATGTTTTTATTTTCTCCCCTCATGAAAATGGGAGTGGTATGCAGCAAACATACCCAACATCTCCAGAAGAATGCCAAAGTTATGGGTCACCCAGAGCTGATTCACCAACTTCTCAAAGGCCACCTGTTATTCAACCTCCACCATCTTTTATCTGCAGCACTGCCGCCAATAGTGATGTCCCTTACAAACCAAGGTATGCGCCTAGGGCAAAAAGTATTTCCCTCATGTGGAAGTGCATGAATTTATTTTTTGGTGCCACACACTCTAGAAGTGGATATATGTTCCAGGATGCTCACGAATTCAAAACTAGTAGTCAGAGCAATAAACTGCTTTGTCTTAATCACCTGGAATGCATTTTGCACCAATATAGTGCTAAGTGTTCTTGCTTACATTACATGTATATGATCTAGACGTGGTTCATCTTCTCCATTGTCCACAGTATTGTATTCATCTCCTTTTCATCTTCATGTGGCTTACCACTTCTTTGTTATTCTAGAGTGCTTTATGGCCAGTCATCACCTGATGGTCCACGCAGACAAAGCCCATCTGAGATGATCAATTTGCCTGATTCTATCAAATCCAAGTTGTCTGCTGCCTCAGCCAGGTAGAAATTCTACTACCATGCTTCACTTCAAAGTGGATGTTTACTCCTTTCATCTGTTTTATACTTACATGCATATATGGTGATTGTGAAAGATACAAAGAGTCAATCTCTAGAAGCACTCGAGGCTTTAAGGAGAAGCTAGTTGCTCGTAACAACTCAGTCAAGGAGCTCAGCAAAGGAGTTCAGCGTGAGATGAGTGCAGGAATTGCTGGTGTTGCACGAATGTTTGAGCGCTTAGACCTTACCCCAAAGAAACCTGGAGCCCCCACTCCAGTTTCTGGTCGTAATGGAGGCACTTCAAACTTCAAGGGAAAAGGTGTGCTAGAGAATGTTATTGCTCAGTCTTGTAACAAAAGTAGCGGGAGAATCGCTGATGAGAGTTCAGATGGACCCTCTCACGTCACAGTTGCTGCACCAGGTCGTGTTGGTGTTGAAGTTTCTGCTGCACAGGTATCATAAATTTACATTTTGGAACATTTTTTTGATTCATTAGTTGGTAATTTATAGTGAAGATATGAAACTATGTTCAAATATAGAAAGAACAAGGTTTTGATCCTCTTCGCCTTCCTTGAAGCAAAATTAATAGCAACAATTTGCAGAATCATCCCATTTATCTGAACTTTATTTGCTTTTGTATTATGTGCGAAGCAGCACTAACTTGTACCCACTTTTCTCACAGAGCGAACACTGATACAATGAAGTTTGGATTTGGCTCCTCGACTGATGGTTTCTGTCTTAACTCTCAAGTGTAAGGCACGTGTTTTACCTCTCAAGCATTAGGCATATCAGCAAGTGACGTTATGCGAAGAGCCAAGCTGCTGGTTGGTTTTGCGTCCTGCATTGCCTATTTATGCGAAATAGAAACCATAGTTCCATATGGATGAGTTATTTGTCCTGCCCTACAATTTTTTTCCTTTGTTGCTTAGTATTAAAGGGATTCTGGGGGAATTCTGTGCCAGTTGCCTCAGGCCATCAACTGTTTAAACTTATTTTATTATAATATACTGTGTTTTGCTTCTTTGTTGAATCTTGTTTAATTCTCATAACCCGTTATCGAAATTTTAACTTATTTTTGTTGAAAAAAGGGGCTAGAAACCCAATTCGAAAAATTAAAGGAAAATAGGCGGCTTTGCCCCGGGCTCTAATGTTTTATTCAACAATTGATGGCTTGACTGTGACCCGAGCAGAGGTGGAGGACACTGCTGAGTTGTTGTTGTTGTAGTTACTGCGGCCGTTGGTGGTGGCTAATGGTGTGGATAAGGAAGATGGGTCTTTGGACCCATGAAAAGAAAAATGTGGAGAATTGGGAATTAGGGCTGGGAATTAGTGAGAGAGAGATGCATAATTGGAGTTTCATCACAGATAGAGCATAGCATAGAAGAGCAGAAGAAGTGAAGAAGAAAGCAATTTGGGGTTTCATCTTAACTTGAGAGAGAGCAGATTAACTTAAGAGAGCAGAGAAGAAGAATTTCACACAACCCAAAAAAGAAGTTATAAAAAGGTGATAAGGGCCCAATAAGTAGCCTTTATAGAGGGTGTTTTTGAATGAGTTTCAAAAAGAGGGCATTGTTGAATAAAACATTGGTGCCGGGGCAAAGCCGCCTATTTCGCAAAATTACACACTATGGGTAGAGAGAACCAGCTCAAGACAGAATACCAAGTCAGCTAATCTATGTATAGAACAGACCCAGCTTCTGTTGATATCCTCTTGGCATCCAAAACATAGTAGCAAGAGTTCCACAACTATATAGATAAGCTGAACCGCAATGCTGCATTGTAGCCCACATCCCAAGCTATTCTGAGCCCAAAATAGATTCTCATGTCATAACTCAGCTTCTAAGACTTGACCATAACCAAGATTAGCACCAAACCCTCTAACCTACTGGCCAGAGCTCTCTTAGAACACCACCACCAGCAAAGCGACCTTCTCCTTTTCTGTGCTAATTTTAATCACTCCAATAGAGAATGGCCAAAGATTGCACGGGTTTCTTAGATTTTCAGTATTGGAATGTTGCCAATCTGCAGCAGCCACAATAATTATACGCAAGTGATATTGGAAGAGAGGGATTCGAACACAAGACATTTGGTGCATGGGTAATTGCTCTTAACCACTTGAAAGCTACAAGCCCTTAACGTTGATTAGTCGTTCTTTGTTGTTCAAAACGAATGGTTCCATTCTAGATTAATTTGCTCTCTCTCTCTCCCAAAGTCCAAAAAGATACAAGTACAACGGTAGAGAAAGGTATGATAATCTAGGTAAACGTTAATGGCCAAATCTTGGCACAATGGTGGAAGCAGGCGTGTAAGTGCAAATTTATACTATGCCTTTGCTAAACTAGCATGGTCATAAAGAGAGATCCACGACTTATTTCCAAACAGCACAGACTACAGAGGTCCCCGAGTAATTGTTTCAAATTCAAAATCTTAACAGCACGAAGTTATTAATTGCCTTCAAAACTATGGTAGCTCTAGATCTGTCCCAAAATAACATCCCCTCCAGAAACCTTGAAGTCTGATGGGACTTCCTCCACATTTAGAACTTTAACCTTCCCGTCAACCACATATGCCGACCATCTGCATAATGAGAGCAAATTTCTTCAAAACTGGGAAATTTCAGCTATAGTATACACTGTCAGACTGGATAAAACCGAGGGAGGATGACCCTTAAAAGAAGTGAGAGAAAAGGGGAGGGTGTGGATAAAACGACTAGATAATAGTCCATGGATTAAACGGAGTCCAAGGCAATCTCATATTTCCATTTTGTTATTCAAAAACACTCAACTTCAAATATTATACACATAGGACTAGTGATCATACCTTTGAGAGCGAGGTCCAAGCAAAGCACCAGAGAGATCTTTATCCAATTCCAAGCTTTTGTGGAAGCTCCCATCAAAGTCCCCATAGAACTCAATCTATTTAGCCAAATTACAAATAATTAAAATGATGCTGCACTAATTACATGGAAACAATAATTCACTACTGCGTCAAAGGAAAACTGAATCTCACTATTGCTACACTTTGGAGGAATTTCCAAATGCAGTAGTAACTGTGTACAAGCACAAACAGTTATCAAACTTAAATGTGACCTACCCTGCCAAAGATGGCCGGTCCCTTATTTTCTTAAATAGCTCGAGACAATTTTTAAAAAAAAACTTCACACAGAAAGATTTTAAAAAAACCTGATCATTCTCCAAGTTATCCTTGAGACAGACTCATGAAATGAAATATATTACAACTGCTCAGTACAAGGACTATGATTAACTACAATTTGAAATACGATTTTGGAAATGATGATCCATGAGTCATGAGGCCAGTGGCCCCGCATCTACAACCTAGGCAAGAAAGACATCCATTTATATACTCTTTGCTTGAAATTCAAGTCACTAAGAGCAGTATAGATTAAAACATACTTATTTTGGGAAATAAGAAGATGGTACTTAATAAAAGGAATAACTTACAGCCTCGTTGGCTTCAATTTTGCTTGCCCAGCCATTCATAACATATGGATCATTAACAGCTACACAAATCACAGAATCGATCCCTTTAGCCTTAAACTTATCAATTTGCTTCTTGTAACTAGGCACATGCTGCTGAGAACAAACGCCCGTGAAGGCACCCTGACATATTGCAAACAAAAAACCCATGTAAATTCCTCTTTCTACAGACTTCTAGAATTCAGAAATTCATGCTTTTGATTCATATTTTATTCAATATTTCAGGGTTTCGCTAAAACTAAATGGGGCTTGTCAATGTCAGTATAAACGTGAAAAACAAAAATTGCACCTGCAACACTAACTAACCGGTAACCACTGCATCAAATTAAAAACCCATTATATAAATAGAGAGAGGAACTTACAGGGAGGCCAAAGATGACGACTTTCTTGTCCTGAAACACAAAATTTCACAAAAGAGACAACAAATTTGAGCCTCCAAAAAGCTTGACAATTTACTTAATTGTAAAGTAAACAGAAATACAAAAGCAAAAACCTTGAAAATGTCTTTGAGAGGAGTGGTGGCGAAATTGGAGGAGACGCCTTCGTCCCAGGTCCGAGCTTTCTGGAGGGAAACATTGGGTGCGGCCGAGACTATGTCGGTTCCAGCTGCAACGGCCGCGTAGGCTCTTGATTGAGCTCCCAATTGGAAACCTCCGGCCACTGATTTCATTGCAGAGTAGCTTACTCGCTTCAGAAGTGTGGACGCCATTGCTTCGCAGCAGCTGAGTTTTCCGAGTGGTAGCTCTGATTCGTAGTTTGTAAGTAGTTCTACAATTCAGGGACGGTGGTAGCTTTATTTCATTTCATGGGCAGATGGTAATTACGGTCCGTCGGAGGATCCTAACGGTCTTTACGGTCCTGCTCACTTGGGCTTGGCGCTGAGGCCTTAGAGTCTTCACGTCTGGATGACCTGATATAATTTCATTTATGGGCCAGTATGGGCTATATTGAACAAAAAATTTAAACATGAAACCCAAAACTCCAAAACTATGTCATTCTAATCAGAAGAACAATTTCATGGGAGCTTCTACAATGAGGAGGTAGAGTGAGGAGCTTATTTGAGGAGGCCCATCTCACCATCAAAAGGGGTGTGGACCCCTCAATGCACCCCCCCCATGTACTTTGTTTTTTTATTGTTGATGGTGAGATTTCACCTCCTCAAATAAGCTCCTCACTCAACCTCCTCATTCTAGCCTTTCCGCAATTTCATTACAAGTTTCTGTAGCTCAAGTGGCTAAGAGCATTTTAGATAGGTTGGGACAAAAACAAAAACTTCCATCGTAAAATATAACAAAGTTGCAAGGAACTTATAGCTCAAGTGGTTAAGAGTATTTAGGGCCCGTTTGAGAGTGCTTCTGAAACAGTTAAAAGCGCTTTCTGACAACCAAAACCGCTTCTGATAGCGTTTAACAGAATAGTTTAGAAGCGCTTTTGGGCCATAGAAGCGGTTTCTGGAGAAGCACCTGCCATGTGCTTCTTCAGGAAGCACTCCCAAGTGCTTTTTCAAGAAGCACTTCTATTTCTTATGAAAATTTCAAAATCTTTATAATAAAAGCGCTTTTGGTAGAAGCATTTATAAGTAGAAGTGCTTCCTAAAGAAGCAGTCCCAAATGAGCCCTTACTCATGTACCCAAGGTCTTAGATTTGATTCACCACTCCCCTAGTATGGCTTGTATAAAATATATATATATATATACCAACACCTAATTATTAATTATAGGTTTTAATCACACATTTTTAAATACAAATGTCAGAACTTCTAACTACTACATGGGAGGAGGATTTCTTAGACAGACACACAACTAAGATGTCGGGGGATTCGAACATAAAACTTTTGGTCTGCAAATTAAGGCCCTTCTCTACTGGGTTAGACTTTGTTGACTCATAACATAATTATAGTTGTATTTATATTGTAATTATGCAAAACATTTCTATTCTAATTAATTTTTTAAAGGTTTTTTTTATAGGGGATTTTAAGTTTATTTATTTATTTATTTTTATTTTTATATAATCAGTTTATTGAAAGAATATGGAACTGGTTGGTTCGTGATCCATTTGTTGGTTGACAAGTCACTAAGCCAAACAAAACCCACAGTCCTATTTCAATCATCTATCTATAGGCTGTAGCCAAACATGATCTATAGTGGTCACATCTGTCCTTTATCATCCTCCTTTACAACGATTATAAGGTTTTGAGAGAGATTGACATGAAATATGAAGCAGCTAATATACATGTTGTTCTTGCCACTACTCTACGTGGTTTAGAGTTTCATCTTTTTTTCTCACCTTTCTAAGTGCTATTGCGTCATCTCAGTCTCATTTGGGAGAAAAACTTACCTATGTTAGGATGTCTTGCATTATCATGTGTTTCAATGTTCTCATATGACAGTATACGATTAATTTGTAATATTGTCACAGTAACATTCCCGTTACATGAAAGTTCTTTTCCTTTCCTTGCTTGATATGCGGACTTGTGACTTATTGTTGTGGTGTTCACTTTTGAAATGAGCTTTTCAATTTTAAGACATGGACACAAACTGTGGGTGAGGAACCACAGGATTCATTCTGTTCATTAAATTATTCACCGATTGTTTGAAATTTTGGCACATTGATGATCCCACCACAGATGGGCAAGTGCTGCTACTAGATCTCTGATCTCAAATCTCAAATCTCACCCCAACCCAAAAAGAAAGAAAGAAAAGAAAAGAAAAGGAAAGGAAAAAAAGAAAGTGCTAGCTAGATCTCAGTGAAATTTCAAAGCAAATATTCCCTGACAAATAGTGTTCTTATTTCCTTCAACTTAATTTGTCGCTCTCATTCTTTTTTATTGTTCCACCAACAACAGGTTTGAAAACATTTGTTTTGCAAACTCAAAAGAAAGCTATTAGTTTACTGAAGCTCTCGGTTCATATCAGCAGACAGGGTTTGCATAAAAAGTGAAAAGTCTCATGTGGGCAGATGGGCTGGCAGTAGGAAGCGACATTGTTACAGATTAAAAAAACATGGTGCCAAAGAGAAAACTACTCAAAAATTGACCTCCAAAAAATGAAAGCAACACACCTTATGAAATGCATGCAGTACTGTATAAAAGTGACATGCTGAGTAAGAATCTGTGTTTTTGTTCTTTTTTCAAAACCTAGAGAGATTTTAAAATGTAAATCCTGTGTCGGGAATGCGACGCATTGCCTTACATTGCATATTTCTTACTATTTTGTCTCAAAATTTAACTAAAATAAAGTGGTGTCAATCGATTTTAAGTTGGATGCTCTAATTTTATGACAAATAACCGAAAATTTCGTGCCGTATGGGAGTAGGATTTGGTAATTATGCATCAATCAGACACTCTGTAACGAGTCTATATCGATCTCAGGATATCATGTAAGTTGAGAGAGAGGAAAGAGATGAGTGACCAATTATGTCATGATTAAAGAGAAATTTGAAAGTTGATGCCTGCAATGATGCAGCTCCCCTGCCAACGGTCCTAATAGATTCCCATATTAAACAAGAGCTATGTTGATAAGTAATGAATAGCTCTCCTTTAGGTTGATTTGCAACCAGCCAAATTGCTCACATGCTGTCACATCCTTTTTTTTTCTTCTCATTATTCCTTGAATTGAAACAAAACCAAGATATTTTCTTCCAATTTCAGATCCAGCAAGCTAACAAAGTTTGTTTTCTGTATCTTGCAGCTCAATCTTTCTCCCAGATTTCTTTTTTCCCCAGTTGGATTTATGCTCAGTAACTGGGGCCACTTGGTTTGATGTCAAACATCAAACTACTTGTTCTTCAAAAGCAGAACACTGTAACTTTCATAAGAAATTAATTAAGATCTACTAGTTCTGCTGCCTTCAATCAATTTAAGATAATCCCATTTTGAACAAGTAAATTAGTTACATTATTGACTTATTAGTCATCTATTGAAATAAAATTTGAATTAAACAATTTAATTAATAGAATCAATCTAATGAATTAGAAAATTTCATCCTATATCCAACCTAACAATCCCCATACATGTCCACAATTCTAAGGGTACAAACCTTTGGTAAGCCTCCCCTTGACAGAGTAAAGAACGAAATATATAGCTTTTCCTTGCCTTGCCATACATGTATACATCATCACCATAACATAAAATATTAGCATCATAAAACCCTTGCCTTGCCCATGTTAGGCAAAGGGGCTCAACTGTAGAAATTTTATTGCATTGTACACTTCATGATTAGATTCTAATCTCATCCATTTTTGGGTCTAAAAGCACAGTCAGAAGATACTTTGGAAACCATCCTTTTGTGATGATCAGCTTGTGATGATCTGTGGGATTTTGTGTTGTATGAAGCAAACCTTCCCTGCCTGTGCTTTCTTCTTGGCTGAGATGACTGGGGGATAAAAACTCCTGTTCCTTTGGTTTCTCTTCTGCAGGATTGTTCATACAGAAAAGTAGGTTGTGCAGGTGGATGATGGATTGCACAGGAGAAAGCCTGAAAATTGAAGCACAGTTAATTAACACATGTGATGTTGTTTCAAAACAAACCTACAAGAACCATATAAAAACTGAAACTCAAATATGATAAGTAAATGCATGAGGAAATGCAATAATGAAAATGATGCGTCTATGTATGTACCTGAAGAGAAACTGAAGGGCAAGTTGCAACAGGGTCCTCATCATCATCCATAATTAGCAGAGAGATTTGCCTAGTTAAGTCTGCAAAGAACAAGTCATCTTCAAGCTTTTCCATGGTTACTTCCAGATCTTCTTCTTAATCTAGAAATTGGGCAGTGTTTGTTGTCTGTGTTAAGCAGACTAAGTGAGGAGGGGTTTGAAGTCTTCCAATCTAACTCTCTTCAAATCTATGGGAATCAGTCTGATTTTAAATAGGAGAAAGCAGGGGATGGGTGGGTTAAGTCCCACTACACATGGCTTGTGCAGCCATGTGGGAATGGTGGGGTCTGAATGGCAGTTGGCCTATCTGTTTTTAAGTCCCACTGGGCCCTACAAGAATCATGTAGTGTGTCATCATATTATCCAGTTGCCCCAAAAGAGATGAGGAGCAGCAGGTAACACAACTCACACCCAGATATTCCATCCAAGATAGACTCAAAACTCTAGCAACCTACACACTTGATTGTAAATGAGTTCTCTGCCTCTCACCCATAAATAGTCCATATGTAAACATATGTTTCAAGATCCACAAATAGTCCATATGTAAACATAGTACCTATTAGTATAGTTTTCTTTGAAGGATCTAGATAAAGTTGAAGTTTCCAGTTAGGGGAGAAACTATTTTTCACTCTCAGATTCATACCTTGCATAAGCCAGAGATAAAAAAAAGATTAGTAAAAAAACAAAAGTGATGAGTACTTTTGAAAATGAAAGGAGCATGATGTCTGCCAAGGGTGCAAATAGCACCTCACCATTGTTGAACAACATGTTGCTCAGACTCAACTTGCAAGACTGTAAATCTTTGTCAAACACAGCAGTCATATCTAGAAAATATATAATTTGAAGGATGCCTTAATTCCAATCTTAGATGCATTCCTTGTATAAGCCAGAAAAAGAAAAGGAAAAAAGAAAAGTGATGGGTACAAAATGAAAGGAGAATTTATTGTGTATGCATGAAAATCAACCACCAAGGGTGCAAAGAGCACCACTTGGTTCACCATGGTTAAGCAGCAACATGTTGGTCAGATTCATTATGTAGACTGTAAATCTTTGGCAAGCATCTGGTAGAGTGTGGCCCAGCAGTCATAAGTAGAAAAATAGACTTGCTGCCAGATAAATTTGATCTTTTGTGTTCTTGGCTTTTTCTACTTCTTCAATCATGTCCTCTTTAAGAAACACAGAGAGAGAGAGAGAGAGAGAGAGAGAGAGAAGCAAAATCAATAAAAGAGAATAGACAGAGCTGTCCTGTACTCCAAACTATGTCAGTCAGTCAATTGCAAGCATTAACCAAGTAAGATGCATTATTATTCTCTCTTTTCTTTTTTTCTTTGTTCTTTTCCACTTGTTCGTTCATAATCGTATATAGCTAGCTCTCAGCTGCATGCACTTTACTTTTCTCTGGAAAGCAAGTCTTGAATTATACGGTGTTGCTTGGTCCACATCCCATTTCCACACGGTTTCCTGGCTGGCATTGACGGAGCATTCTGGTGCATGCAATTTCATAACCCCTGCAAATTATATATATATTATAGAATTTTAATGAGGATTATTACTTTGAAATTTCCTCATTTCTTGGAGACTTGGAGTGGAATGTTGTAGTGGGATCCAGCCAGGAAGGAACCTTGAAGCTGATCATAGGGCTCAAATTAATTGGGGATTCATTTGTTGTTGAACCATTTAATATGGTATGAAAACCTCATCCTTAAAGTTGTCATAATTTTATTTTCTATGGATAACTTGACAGCTGCGCATGCACAAGCAGCCTTTGGTAGTCTGTTATCCAATTGACTTCTGTCTGAGTTTTCGATGGGATATTTGGAGAAGATCCGTGGCTTCTCCTTGGCCTTGCATCATAAGAATCTTTTGTGTTCAATTTTAGTAAAATTACAATGACATCCCTCATATTATGAAAAATTACACTAATATCTCCTATCAGAGTATGTTACGGAAAATTTTGATCTAGTTTGGCAATCTACCACTCATTCACTTATTGTCGGCACAAGCATGATATAAGGTAAATTCATTTAGGACATGAAATCTGATTGACAATAGGAATTCATAACATAACCGTGAATTTCTCATCCAAAACACATTCTCATCCAAACAATTTTACTGAGGGCAACTTGAAACTGTAAAATCTCATTGCTCTCATGGTGATAATAAAATATCAATGATCTTCAAAGACATATTCGAAGAAAAAATTTACATTTTAGAATGGTATTCAAACCTTGCCTCACCAATTCCGCTTCTTGCTTCAATAGTTTCAGGGAGAGAATCTTCAAAAGCTTTGTGAGTTGGTCTTTAGTTACATCAAGGGAAAAACTTATGTCTCGCCTGCTGTATCCATATCTGCAATCCCATCAACTCCCTTGAAAACAACTCGTAGCTTTCTCAGACACGAAGTTTTCTTGTCGTTCTTGGTGGTTGTACCAGTAGCATGGACAACATCTTTGGGAATTTTACCAATTAGATCAAAAAGTGGTATGCTTAGGTTTGATCTGGTCATCTCTTCTAGTACGGGTGGCGCCTGCATGTACAGACTCTTCCCTCTATGTGTGATGCTTGCTTTCGACAACAGCAATTTAGGGTGATCTTTAAGTAGATCAATGAACTGTTGCCATAAAACTTGAATTAGGACAAGCATTAAAATAATCAAACATATGACTGATGCCTCAAATCAGAATTTCACTATGAGAAAAAATAATTTAAGCATTTAACAACATTTGCTTTGTTTTGACAAAAGAGAAGAGACTAGGAAGAACAGTCTAACAACTACGTTGATTGAGAAGTTGATACGTACGCATTTTTGCTGGCCAACTCAGTTAATTTAGAAACTAGAATGACTATTTGTTTCTTGAGAAACCAACCGTTTTGCAAACCACATAAAAAGAAACGCCAAGGAAGAACAATATCACTACTCAGATGGTTTTGACTATAAGTTAGGTCAAAAGGATTATAACTGGAAACATAGTAAAACATATAGCATGCATCTCCAAAGCATACTATAGCTTTCATCAGACAAGCAAAAGATTCCCATTGATCTTAGATTCTTAGGAACACTATAACCACAAAGACTATTATGCAAGACTCAGAAACATCAAGATGAAAGTTGACACCAAAACTAAATTTCTCAAAAGGTATTCTCAATCAAGAAGAAATACTTTTTGTTCATGATTCATAGGAACCAAATCCTAGCAACCAAAGGAAATTGAAAATAACCTTTTCCAAAGTAATTGAGGTGTCCAGCTGAATAAGAACACCTGGGCCGCATACAAGACAGTCTTTGTCCTTGACAAATTCAGTCACTTTAGTGTGGAGACCTTCTGCACCATTATACCTACAAAAGACTCTGATCATTCAGTACATACTGAAACACGTTTAATTAGAAAAAGAAGAAAAACCCACAAAAATCTGCAGCCATTCTCTTTAATGGCGATTATAGTGATGTTCAACAATGAACCAGCAGCTAGATTAACTAATTTGACAATGTAAGAAGATCTTGGTGGTTTGCACAACTTTCACATTGAATCTAACCTTTTGGGGCTCAACAATAATGAAATGCAAACTTGGAGGAATAAGATACATTTAAAAGAGGGGGAGATTCAGTAATTCTAAACTTTTTTGCAGGTGGTCATTCATTAATCCAATACATCAATTTGAAACCATAATATGACATCTGGACAAGATTCATAAGAATATACTGTCAGGTAATATAGAATAGAAAATGGAACGCACGTTAAATAGTTTGACAGGGTTTTGCTGCATCCCGATAAAATCTTCAATGTTTCTAGCGCACATGCAGCTGATATAATCGCATTTGTGGAAGCAATAGCTGGTATGATGTTCTTCACAACACCCTGTAAACAGCAAAATCTGCTTATTACAGAAGGGGCACAAATAGTAGTATCAATGCTGTAAAGCTGCAACTACATAGGTACCAAAAATTCCAAGTCATTTATCTTTCCCATATAAATTAACAGCAAAAGCCAAACCATGCCAGAAAATCTTAAAGAAAAATAATCTTAGGAGAAACAAACATCTGTAAGAATATATACATATATGTGTATATATACACACACATACCTGAGTAAGGGAATATGTAACTCCGGGGATACCGAAAAGCTCAGCTCTCTTGGTAGCCTATTGAGCAGCAAAATGAGTGTCAAATGAAAATCCATAAAAATATCTTTCTTTAAATCACTACATGATTGCACTTTATTGACCTCATTGTAGACCCACTTCATATGCTCTGGATCATCTGGATCAAAGGCCTTACCGCTATGTACCTATATGTAGAATGCACGTTTAGTTGGCATACAAGAAGTTGAGAACTTATGGAACAGTTTTAAGGTGAACGGAAAAGTAAAGTGGAAACAAACATTGAAATTATGGGAAATTTATTACCTCATCCCATTTAATTAAGTGAGCATATTCAATACAATGAGCAGCAGTTCTAGGGGTTTCTGCAAGGGTGCATAGAGGGAACTTCACTTGAGGTGGAAAAAGCCAGATGGTACACTCAAAGCACGGAGTGACCCCTGGCACAATGACCCTAGCATGTCCCTGAAAACCTTCAGTCCCACCATCTACCATAGGTTTGATTGTTTCTTCTAGTGCACTATCATCAGAATCATACTCTTCCAAATGGAAAAGCAAAAAGAAAAAAGAATGTAACAGGCCACGTTTAGCTCAAGTATAGTACAGTAAAAACAAGTCATTTCAGGAATGATATGTAATGGGTAGCATGGGATAAGACCTAGATAAAAATAATTTGAGAAGAACCTGAAAATTTCGTTATATAAAAGAGCATCAAGGCAAATTTCACCAAGAAACAAAGGATCTGTTACTAGAGATAAAAGTTCAAACCAAAGCTGAACCAATTTTGGCGCCTTAAACTTGCAATATATATCAAATATATCAAAAGGCAAGCTTATTGACCAAAATCCATCCTATGCAGGCTTTTCTAAGAACTATTTTATTCAAATCTATTCTCCCTGTTCTCATAAGGAAAATAAACTCAGTACTTATCAATAATTAGACAAAATACTACGGCAACAATTTAGGTCGAGAAATCATCATCACAGAATCAACAAGTGCAAAATATAATCACAGAAACCTGATTACAGGAGCATCTAAAGTCATGTAATGCTTCTAATAAATTACACAAACTGTTGGACAGAGAGACAAAATATGAGCAAAATGGATAGGTAGAGGGTACAAACCAAGAAAACTACAAGCAACAGAATTTATGTAGCTCCGAGCCTCAATGGAATCAAGACCGAGGGCAATAATGCTGAATTTGCTATAAAATTCAAGCTCTTTGTCCTCAATCCGGCAAAAATGTGGAACAATATTTACACCACTAACTCTTTCTATGACACGCTTTGCAGCCACCTCAGCCTTCGGCTTACCTACATCTTCAAGTCTACAACAATAACTTCATGAGCAAAGCATTTTAACAAGAAACTGAAATGCTAACTCTTTTTCTTTCTTTGTTTTTCATATTGAATATCAAAATAGATAATACCAAAGCAGATAAACTGCTAATATCGAAGTAAAACACACGAACATCAACAAAAGTTCACGATTGAGATTCCAAAAACAGGTTCATAGAACTTCAGCTAAGAGAAATTTAGCAAAACCATAGTATTGAGAGACTACACAGTTAGTGCACCACTTATGCTCCATCTTCCAAGCAAGGTTTACCATATTAGTTTTCAAATAATTTTTAGCAGTAAAATACAGTGAACTGGGTAATAAACTCGCATACATTCATGTAACTCACCCATTCAAAAAATACGCATGAGAAAGTTAAACATAAAAGCACCAAGAAAATCAAGTAACCTGAAAAGGAACTGGCGATTGAGATTAGAAACCTCGATGCGATCCATGTCTATAACCTCAAGTTTTCGAAAACCAGATAAAGCCAAGTCCTTGAGCAGTTCACAGCCCAACCCACCAGCCCCAACCACCAACACTCTCCCGTACTCTTTGAGGTCGTCTCTCAGCTGCAACAAAATCAAAATAAGAAACCCAAAATCGTATAATCGATCAAAATACCCAGAATGTTACAGAGAGAGGGAAAAGGGCGAGAAGGGTTTACTGCGGGACCGGGTTCGAAAGTGGGTCCGACGAGATTGCCGGGTCGGAGGAGGAGCTTGTCGAGGTCCCTCGATCGGCTCTCTTGGGCAGTGGGTTCTGCTGCCATTGCTATCTCTCTCCCTTCCACAGTGCCTGTGTGTCTTCTCCTGGTTGCTGTTTTGCTTCTGAGTAGACGAGAGAACCCAACGTACAAAAACCAGAGAATCTTCTACTTAGCTTAAACCAAAGCTAGTTTGTGAATCGAGTGAGCGACGGGGTTGTAAGGCTAGGCCAGTAGGCTTGATTTTCACGCTTCCAAAATGAGTGAATGAATGAATGAAGCCTCTTCTTTCTTTTTCTTTTTTGCTTTTTTTGTTTGTTTGTTTTGCAATTGTGATTAAAATTTTGAACCCGGGAGATTAGGATCCCTACCCCATCTTAGTCCAAGTTTAAAGACGTACACTACTTTCCATATTAGAGAACAAAAATATTGTCCCTTTTGAGGCCAAAAGAAAAAAATTGACAAAAATACTTTCTTTTTTTCAGGAAATCAAATGAGAATTTTGAGTAGCATATAGGGTATCATCTCTCTTGTACCTAAATCATGAATTATTTTTTTGTTCTTCTCAATAGGAAGGGAGCTATAGCAAAATTAACATTAGGTATTTCTACATCTTTATTGGGTTTTGGGTGGTTATTCACTAATCCTTTATTATAAAGAAAGTTTTTGACAATTTAGGGTTTAGAGAGAGATTTCAGTAGAGCACCGCCACACAGTGTAACAAAAAGATGAGTTTTTTTTTACTCTCTTGACATTAAATTGTGATATCTTAGCAATTTTTAAAATGGTTGGGACAAAATTAACAATGGGCCAATTTCATGCCTTCAAAAGAAATAAGAGGCAAATTGGACGTGAGACTTTGTCTTTTGAAAGGGAAGGAATTGGGCCGTGTAGAATTTTAAATAAGAAAAAGCTTGGCTCCTTCAAATTGAGTCGGTCCAAATCAGAAATGTTTTGCCTTCGCTTTTCACGTGAGTTTAGCTCAAAAATACAAGTTAGGCAGAACATTAAATGCTCTTCATGGCTCATGTCTAAAACCAAACCAATTCCACGCAAACCAAGGTATTAAATATCGATAATATTCCCGATATTATCCTGATAATATCTGATTTTTGGGGGTCCGATATTTTAACAACTAACTATAGTGTTATCGTCAATATATCGATATTATCCCGATAATATCGGGAAGATATTTTCAACATTTTTATGAATGATTTGGGCAATATATCGAGATATTATCGATAATATCCCGATAATATCCTGATACAAAACCCAAAAATATTTATATACATTGTATTTGTGAAAACCATTTTACTCCTTCAACACTTTAACCACCATATCACTTATGTTTTCGTGAAAATACTAAAATATTTATATATATACATGGTTTTGTTTTGAATTATTTTTGCAAGAAACAAATTTTCACATGAGATGAGTAGTAACTATGGTTATACTCATAACCAACCATTTCCCTACCCTTCATATCCCATTCATATTGGGATGGAATCAAGCGACTCATGGAAAGAATCCGAGACTCAATCTTCAAATGATTTTGCTTATGGACAACGTTAACCAATCTTGGATCCATATGGGTGGCATGTTAACAATTATATGCAAAACTATTTTGGGGATTTATCATTTGATGACTACTCTTCAAAATATACTTACTCTACACATAGAGATAATGAAAATAGTGAAAATTTTGAACCTCATAGGAACTCTATGTGGTACTAAGTCACTCATGTATCTTACCATGCAATGTATAAAGTGTAAAATATTGTAGTAATTCATTATATATAAATGATTATGGTGTGTTTAATCTCCTTTCATTAATTACTACATATTTTCTACACTTACGGTGTTTGCCAGCTCACTATATAATCAACTTAAATCAGTTAGATCCATCATGCAATGCATTTCCTTCCAATTTTTTGTGATAAACTAATAGATAATTGACTAAATAAACATCCTGCAAAGTTTCAATAAAAATTTCCAAGTTTTTCTTACAATTTCCGTGGTTTTTATTCAATTTTTTCCGATACCGATAATATCCCGATATTTAAGACCTTGACGCAAACTACTGGATTTCTTTTTTTTGGGAGATTCACTATTATACCTTTATCACTTTACCATAATTCCAAAACACCCCAAACCCTAAAAAAAAAAAAAAAACTCATGCCAAGAAATTCCAAGACTCTCCAACTTTTTTTTCACGTTAGCTTTACAGACACAACCTCCCAGAAGCAGTAGCAACGCCTTGTGCTATGTAAGTCATTCTATCTATCTGTCTTCTTCTTCTTCTTCTTCTATCTTCTGCCTTCACATTCATCACAAAACAAAGTACGGTCATGGATAAAGACTTTTGTGGAGATTATTAATCTTTTTTTTTTGGTAGTATAAAGATATTATTAATCATATGATATTATGTACGTTATTATTATTTGATTGTTTACTAGTTACGTAGGTGAAAGATATATATTTATTGGAGTTTATTTTTTCGTTTGAAATTGGCTCTGGACAGAGATGTTATTAACATTATCATTGAACTGGGCTCTTGCTGTCGCATATATATTCCTCATGTTTACACCGCCTTACTGTTTGGTCTCCTTAGCCAATTTGAGAATTATATATGTGCTGTGGTGAAAATGTGCAGGGCATTTTAGTAATCAAATTAATTTGGATTCTTATTCATGAAAATTAGTAAACAGTAACAATGGGAATCAACTCCATTCCTTTGCTAATTCCATATGTTTAGTAAATAGCTTAATGGGAATGATTCTTCCCATACCGATTCAGTAGTTCCCCGATTCCTAAATTCTCTGATTCCTTACTTTCTCCATTACTGATACGTAAACATGCCCTCAATAGGGCATCAAAGTAATTTAATAATCAAAATTAAATTCAATAGGGTCAGCTGTCATTTTTTGAATTTGTTTATAGAAATTAAATGATGTAGGGTTTACCTATATTATTAGTGCTAAGAATGAGTATATGACTAAATATTTGTTGTTTTTTTTTAACTAACTTTAAAAATTCCGAAGACAATCCAACCTTGCTTAATTTCAACAAAGATTGAAGTGGCACTATATTATCATAAAATCAAGACTCAACAGGGGACACGCACTCAATCTCTCAAAAAACATTTCAACTTTATTAACTTGGTATCAACTCTTCTTGCAGCCTTAGGATGATACTAGTGAAGAGGTGATAGTCTTCAACGGAAAAAGCTTCAACAAGGACAACACAATAACCTCTGAGTGATTTTATAGATATAAACATCCAAGAATGATCTTTGGACTGCAACATTTTTTCCACCACGTGATCACTGCCTAAATTGGCCTCCCTCAACGCAAGAAACATAGAGAAGAAGGCTACCTGCACTCACTAGATTCTCGAGGCATTGCCGCACTTTTTGAAAATGTGCATGTTATGTTAGGGTGTTTGATGTGTTTTTCAATTGTTGTATATGTTTCAGCATCCCACATCGAGAAAACTCAAAATTTGGAAAAAGATAGGGGAGTATAAGAGTGGGTTGGGTGCGGCATGTGAAACATACTTACCTGGACGGGGTTAATGGGCGATCATGAAGGCCCATGGCCTAGGAAGGTGACCTCCATTGCACTTGGGAGGGGTGCCTGCTTATGGTCTCCCTAAATTGGGAGAGCCAACGTCATAATTTGTGCCAGTAGGGGCCTGCGTTCGCGCGGCCCCTGCCCAATTTAGTTCATCTAAGTTTGCCTCAATATTAAATTAAGAACTTCATTGAGATGACTTTGAATCAAGCAAACATCTGATATCAGCGATATGTTGTATATTCCCTTCTAATGAGGGTGCTGATGATCAAGCCTTGAAGGTGGCTGACATTGTTGACACATTTAGGTTTGAAGAACCCTAAGCCCCCAAAAACTCCTCCAAAATCGAGTCTAATTAGGAATGGAGTGAGAGCCAACTTGGCAATGGCACGATTGGATCAAATTGCCCCTCCATGTGAGGGGCACATGTTCAAAAAGTAACAGAAGCTAGAAACATTTGAAAAAAATTCACGATTAGAAACTACATGAACCAAAAATGACTTTTTGTCCAACTTAGATATGTTATAAAGAAATTGGATCAAATTGCCCCTCCTGATGATTCTCAACTTATTAGTTAAAATTGAATAAGACGTTTACTGAGACAATATAGGTATATAAAAAAGCTATTTAATTACATATTTTCCCAAAGGAATTACAATGTAAAAAAGCTATTTAATAATTTAAAGAAGACAAAAAAAGAAAAAACACTGAAAAATTTCTCTACACTTTGATAATTTTATTCAAGAAACCCCTGACGGCCTATTTCCTGCCTGAAGTTGGGATTTTTGTCTTCCAAAAGAATGCTGTTTCCCCCACATCAATCATAATTGATCTCTCTATTAACATAAAAATCTGAGGCCTGCTATCAAACCAAAACTCAAAACCCTGACAAAATTGATGCTGCTATGTGCTGTTTCCTTTGGCCTTTTTCCCCTTTTCTAGTAGGAAGCATTGCTATGTGCACAGAAGCCGAGTCTTCCTTGGGAACATATAAACAAGAGAATTGTTTCACATCATACCTGTGCCCTATAAGTTGATGAGTTAAATTTGCTGGTCATCTCATGCTTTAGGAATAGCGCATAGAGTAGCTCATTCCATGTGTCAGGGACTCCAGGCAGACACCAGTGGCTGCAGTCTTGGCGATGGAGAGGCGCAGGGCCAACTTTAGGACCCAAATAGTACAAAGACGAATGCCCATCTTTTCTTCGTGCAGTCATTCGAGTTACATTTAATATATCAATTTCCGTTGCCTTTGATGTGTTTGAGTGAGCTGATAGCACAGCATTGGCTATCCTGAATTGATCCCAAGATTGAGAAGGAACCAATGTGGACCCTAGCTCAGGCAGAGTCTCTGAATGGCAGTTTCCCCCCGTCTTCCAATCCCCGCCTCTGCAATATTCATAAAGAGCACTTCAGCTTTTCAATAAGGATAAACGTAGTATCTTACTTCCCCAGCAAAGGGAAACATACATTAAGACATGAAAAATTGATCATCCCAAAAATCTCTAAAGACGTCTAACGGATGCCGAATCGTTGATAGGATATACGTTGGAAAGGGATAAAAACAGATTATTTCAAGTAACAAAAACAAACCTGAAATGCACAGGGGCGTATGTTCGAAAGAAAACCTGAGTCTTGCTTGAATTTACTTCAGTGTCTATCCAGTGCACCACAGTCTCCATGGAGCGTTGATATGCATCTTCTACGCTCATTTCCATCTTTACTTCTGCCCCTACCTGGAAGTAACAACCCCTGAAAAAAAAAAACACATATTGAAACTTTTAATCTTTCTACCAGGAGGAAAATCCAGACAAAGAAAGCTCAATAAGTTTAAAACTTAAACATGATTAAAGGCATGTCACTTAGAAATGCACTATTTTTGCTTGTTAAACCAAATAATTTCCCTTTTCCTTCATGTCGATTTTATCCCCACATATAACAAGTCCTAAAGTCCAAGTCCACCATTTTAGTAATATAACTTGCAAAACTCCAGACACTCCAGACAGCCATCCTCGAGATTCCTTACAAGTCCAAACACCTATAGCATCAACTTCCAACCAAAATATAGGTTGAGGTGACCCAATTATTTAGTGAAAACATTTATTTAGTTACCAAATACTTTCTTTCTGTTCTTAAAAAAATAAAAAATAAATCAAAATCTGGAAAGCTAAAAACAAAGAAAAAGGTTGGGGGTGGATCAAACCATTTGCCTCCTAGCCCCTTCAAAATCCTTCATTGAATATTATTAATAACAAAGTGAAAGGTTCATGCTGCATGCAAATGAGAGTATCTTGTAAAGTAGTCAAAGAGTATAAAGATTTAACATTACGCTCTTATAGTCTTCTCATAATTCCACCAGTGCCCTGTGTTGAAGACCAGCACATCTGCATCTCTCCACTTTGCAGAATTCCAGTCCATTTGATCCACTTTCATAGTTGTTCTGACATTTTGTAAAGTTCCAGGAGGACGGCGGCTCTGAAGTACTAGAAATGGAGACCTGTAGTACTCAACAGTGCAGTTAAAATCCTTAAATTTGAACACCAAGAACCCTTTGTGCTTAGTAATTGGGTTGCCATTCACTTCATAGATTGAATCCTTATTAGGAATTGCAGAAGAGAGCATACAGAGGAGTGATTCCCATTGGTTTCTTCCAATTGAATCACCAACAAACACTAGCCGCTTGCCACGCAGTTTTTCTAACATCAACTTCGCATCAAATCTGTTTATTAACCACAGGAAAATGACACTCTTGTTAGCTGATTTTATGTACCTTTTGAAAATTGAGAAATGCTGTTTCAAAGTTCTCAAGATAGTTGGCAACTAAATCTTTTGCCTAAGTTTCCGAGTACTATTGTAGGAAAAGCAAAAAAAATAAAAAATAAAAAAATAAAAAACCTAGACTAATCTATCCAATCAAAGAATTAATTTTAAGAAAAATGAAATTTTCAAATATGCAATAATTCTAAAATGTCACCATCAGGATTCAAATATACATAAAATTACAAAACAAATGAAGAATGGCACTACAAATCAAACTGCATTTATTTATCACAAGCACTCTCACAAGAAGCCTAAGACGAAACTCAAAAAGTGTCACCATCAGGATTCAAACATACATAGAATTACAAAACAAACGAAGAATGGCACTACAAATCAAATCATAGAGTATAATCAAAATCGAATGGCACTACAATTCAAACTGCATTTATTTATCACAAGCACTCTCACAAGAAGCCTAAGATGAAACTCAAAAAGTGTCACTATCAGGATAGACATTTTACCCAACCATGACAATTACACCCATTAAGACACACAGACACGGAGAACACACAACGCTAAAAACAGTGAGAGTAAATATTAATCAAATACACCCAATTAGCGTTACCTAATCGTTTGGATGCTGAGAAAATCAGAAATACATAAAGCATGTTAGCTGATTTAGTTTCCTATGTAGGGACTCAACTCAACCAATCGAACTTCTAGTCCTAGAAGAGAAACTGAGGCTGTGAAAATAGAGAAATCCAATAGAAATCACAGAAAAAGTTAAAAATTAAAAGTACCTAGGCAAGTTGCAATGTCTGGGTTGCCATCTCCACTTGGTATAAAATAAATCAGGCCGGCCATTCTCAGTGCACCTAAAGCCGTCATCCAAAAAGCGGCAATCTTTGGAGTTATACATAGGGTAGGACTCATCCCACACCCAATCCCCTTCAAACACATCACACCCACCACCCTTTTGTTCTAAAAACTCAACCCTCGGATCCTTGACCGACCCGTTTGTCTGCAGCCACATAAACCGCTCCGATTGTCCCGGGAACCGAAACCCTTTAACCAGAGCTCTATAATCCAAGTAGAAGAAGCACAAAATTACACAGACACTGGCAAAGAAGAAACCCAAAACGCCCAAAGACGGCTCAAAGAGCTTGAAACGCTTAAACTTCTTAAAAACTTCAAAGAATGGCATGGTTTCAGGCTCACGCTGGTGAGATGGGTCCTTAGACATTGGAGCTCAAACTCAGATTTTGGGATGTGGGTTGTGCTTCTCTAACGGTATTGATTAAGACAAAGTGAAAGTTTTATGGGTTGAAAGCAGATAGGTGTGGAGCACAAGCAAAATAGCATTCATAGCCTAATATGGGGATCGAGAAAGAAAAAAAGGGTCCTATTTGGGCTTTTGCTTTGCTTTGCTTGGTAGGTCAGTAATATTAGTTTGTAATGAATGACAAACAGAGCTTAAAAGAGCGAGCGATATGGGTGTGTGAAGGAAGCAAAGAAGCATTCATGGCGGGGGTTACAAGTATATATATATATAATTCACCTTTTTCTCTTCTTTACTTTATGGAAGGAAATAAAATTCTGATTGTGGTGGTGATTGGTGTAAAGCAGAGTAAATTTGAGCCATTAATAATACAGATGTGGGTCTTATCTGCAGAGATATGCTTCTGTTTAATGCGGGATTGAGTTTCCAAATAGACCAAAGACCAAATCGAAATATATATTATTAGATAGAGATGGAAGGAGAGCAAAGGACAAGAATTTCAACAATCAAAACCAATGGGAGTCTGATGAAGATTATGATGAGAGAGAAACAGAGAGACTTAGGTTTGAGTTTTAAGGTTTTAGAGAGAGAAAGAGAGAGGGTTTGGTCCACTCGTGAGCAACTGATAATTGCCATGAGTTATGGCGTTAGTGGACAGACGAAAGTGCGTAACGGATAGGCGGGTGCCATGTTTTTCTAAGAGAACGTGAGATGCAGGGAATGGGAAACAGAGGAGAAGTCTCTGGGTCGTGTTGTGCACGTGGAGAGGATGGAGCGTCGTTTTGGGTTTTTACTCCGTATTGACGATCGATAATCCCGACACCACTTCACTGTGGCTGGAAAGCGGTCTTTGATAGAATAATATAAAACTTTTCTTTTCGTAATATTTATTATTTATCACCCTCTTCATCTTTTTTCTGAAAATGAAAAAAATAAAGTCACATACATGTTTCTTTAATGTGAAAAAATAATTGTTTTTGGGGATCTTTTTAATAGAAAAGTTGATATAGATCCAAATTCTCATCTAGAAGTTGGATTTAATCCTCGGATTTGGTGACTTTGATACAAGTCCTTTGACTTTTGTGCCACATAGGATTACATTCCTTTTTTAATATTGTCTGATGTAATCTTTTTATTTTATATATTTAAAATTATTTTTTGTTCCAATATTGCCCATTATCTTAGATTACTTACCTTAATGAGATAATTAGCCAATATTATATTTCTTTCCTTATCCAATTTACCCTTGAGCACATAAAACGTAAGGAATAATGAAGTTATTAGTTGCAGCAAATTTTATGGTGGTTTTATAATAAATTACTAAATTTATGGTAAGTAAAGCACCTAATTAGGAAGACTTTTTTTATTTATTTATTTAAATGTTGGACATAGACATATATATATAAGAAAGAAATAATGGAGTGAGTTTAGTGCTCAAAGGAAGCCAGACACTCGTTAAAATAGATGAGAAAATAATGGAGATTCAGAATTGGGGTTCATCCAAAGGCACAAATGACTCACTGAAGCATGGTCTGATATCCATTTGCTATGCAGTCATAGTATCGACTTCTTCTTCTTCTTCTTCTTATTCTGCTTCTTCTTTTATTATTTTTATTATTTTATGTTGAATATATGCTCAACTTTTAATCAGGTTCAGTTATTTTGTTCTTTATAGTTGTTCTTTTATGTATAGTATATCGGAGACATAGGTAATACATTTTTTGATATATTTTTCTTCATATATATATATCTAAATTATAGGTAACATATTCCTTTAACAAAAAAAAAAAGTTATTAATTGACTTGTGTTTTGATATACATGAGATATAGGTACTACACTTTTTTGCCTTTTTGTTTATGAATCTAAGTTATAGGTAACATACAATTTACCACTTATCTTTTTTATGTACCGGAGATATAGGTAGCATATATTGTCCGACTTATGTTTTTATGCACCTAAGTTATAGGTAATTTAATATTCTCCTTGTTTATTTTTCCACCTTACATATAGGTAAGATGTTTTGTGGTTTGTTCAGCCTACGATGTAGATATATTATCCTACGGTATAGATATATTGTCCTATTGTCCATTGCATAGGTATAATATGTCATATTCTATTTACCTATATGTCAGGTATATAATTTAATGTCAGCCTACACTATTTACCTATATGTCAGGTATATAATTTAATGTGGGTGCTTGTCTGATCGATTGGTATAATTTGTGGGTCTTTACTATGTATTGATTAAATTGTATTTTATCCATATATTAGGAATATTATCAAGGAAAGAATTCAAAATTTAAATTATGGAATTCAATTACAAGGAAATAATGTATTAAATTTAGATTTTTAATGTGTTTTCCTTATTTACCTCAAAGGGTAAAATTGACACAACAAAAAAAGAAATAAATGTCAAAGGACCTACATCTAAAACTAAAACCGCGAGGACTAAACCCAATGATAGCTAATCGTTTTGGACCTAGATCTAAGAAGCCCTTTTTTTAATTAAAGAAAAAGTAATATTCAAAGAGTACGTTTCAATTTTGCATCTAAATTTTGACAATCGACTTAGCACTTTGCTCTTTGAAACTTCATAACGTTAACAAATCAGGCAAATCTCATTATGGGAAACGTAAGCATGAACCACTTTTTTTAAAGTTATTTTGTTTACTGGAGTTACCAGGGGGAATCACATTTCTTTTTGTAATCATTCTAATAATTTACCAGTTGAGTTAGTTAAAATTGTTCGAGTTTTTCCACTCCACGGAAGATCGAAATCCTCAAATACCAAATGAAAATTTGTATAAACCCTTCTCCCTCAATCGCTTGTACTAAAAAATAGGGGTGGCCCTGAGGGTGTGCAAGTGGTGCCACCGCACAGGGCCTCCAATTTTTTTAGAGATTTTCTATTTAAACCCAACACTTCTCTTTGTTCACCCTAATACTTAAATCATTAAGCTGTTGTCTGCCGCGCGAATCTCACGGCCTGGGGTTCCGGGCCGAGGGTATTCGCGTTAACACGCGGTTTCCTACTTTTGGACGGGGTGCGTTTGTGCGCGGGCGTGCCAGCACGGTCTACCGTGCGTCGAGATGTTTGAGGTGTTGATAGTGTTTAGATGGTGCGCCTGTCTGAACTCGTCTTCTAATCAAACGATTGTAGCCGAGAGAGGAACTAGTCTCGGCTGTAAGGTTCACGGCCTGAACTACAAGGCCGTTGAGTGGTGGTGTTTGGTGGATTTTGGGGCGGTGCTCCGGCGCGCTGCTCGATGAGCGGTGGTCGTATGATATATGGGGTGAGTGAGCGAACAACAAGGATGGTGCTCCGGCGCCTTGAAAATCAAGGGTCGTTTGATATATTGATGAATGGATTTTCCTTACAAGCTAACACTACTCCTAGAAAAGCAAGTAAAGATATTGAAAGTGCATTACAGGAAAATATAAGTTGCTCCGTGGGAGGCTTTTGTTTGGTGTTTGAACCCTTTTAAAGTGGTCTTGAGTCTTGTATTTATAGATAGAGCTCCTGGAGGGGTAATCGAGGCTGAAAATCTGCATGGTGGAGCCTGATTACACCAAGTGGGTAGTCTAATCGACATTTGGGATCGTGAAGTATGGTGGTGTGACTCCATGAATCCCGGTGAATCTCGGCCGCCGCCCTGATCGTGGGTTCTGCGCCTCTGGCCGTGGAGACGCATTTATTGCTCTGATAGCCAATTACCTAATCTCTCAAGCTGCAAAGAGCTTTGTGAGAATGTTGGCGTCTAATCACTCTGATCTCTGTCACCAAATCCTGTCTCCAATCACTTCCCACCTTCCCTCGCGCATTGAATGCTCATTCTTGGCCAGTGGGTTTGCTGCAATAAACAGAGGCCTTGCTTCATTAAATGGAGCGTGGGACCCTGCTGTCACGTGATGATCTGACTTTAATGCCTTTGGCCGTGACCTTGCTCGGTCTCGGCCTCGGCCTGCAACCTTGGCCGAGATAACCATGCCTTGGTGATTTTCTTCTTGTTTCTCCGGAAAGCCAGACACCCTGACAAAACGCTGTGTTTCAGCTTGAGGCCAAGAAAAGAAGTTCCCTCGGCCAATTCACGGCCGTTATTTATTAGGCACAAACAGCTGTAAGTTTTATTATTATGTAAAAAGACAAAAAAGGTCATCTAATTTAATACTTAATCCTAGTACATCTATACACAGACCCCACCACTCTTCATATTAAGTTTTAGAAAAATACAAACTCCTCTACATCCTATTGCCGGATTTCTCTTCTCTTTAAAGACGTAAAACGTTTGCAATCTTAGTTGGGATGCTTATGCCAGAGTTTATTCGATCCTGCGTGATCGTTAGTTGAGGGGCATCAGATTGTCTTAATTTTGTTGTTCGACCGCTCTGTTATTGTAATCGCCCTTTGTGGCTAGTTTGTTTTGGCCCCTTGTGGCTAATGGCTTTTTTGGCTGAATTATGAATGCAATCCTAGAATTTCTCAACAAAAAAAAAAAAAACAAGACGTAAAACATTGAGGAGCCTACCTTTTTAAAATATGTGTAGTTGTTGGGGATTTTTATTATTATCGAATTTTTTTTTTATTTATTTTATTTTTATGGTTTTAAATTATCAAATTAGACTTTTAATATTATATCAATGGATTGAAGCCTAATATTATATGAATGGGAAATTTGTGCACATAATATATTTCACGTTCAACTCTTTTGTAGTTTCGACAGTGACTAGTTAGCCTGAAGGAAAGATATGTATACCAAACCATTCTAGTACTAATAATATGTTTTATTAGCTAATGGGATTAAATAAATATTGTGATACTTCACTTTCTAGCATTACTCGGTCAAGAAATATCGTAATTTGTGTAGTTCTGCTATTTTAATCAAAATATCATAGCAACTCAGCTATTGTATAGTCATAATCATGTCCAAGTCTTCCCCCGTATTTTACAAGCCTTTCGCAGACCCACTGTCTTTCAAATGCAGGCCAAATTTTCCACAAAAGTCAAAGTAAATTGGTCATAATTGTTAACTATGTGTAGAACATGTCATCAACATGACATACGCGCAAGAGCTGCTGCACCTACATGAACGAGACGAACCAAGTCAATTGAGCCCATGTAATTTCCCTTCTGTCAATTTCAATGAATTCTCCTACTCTGGCTAAAAACTCAGCAGTCCCCAGTAAAATAAGATAAATGAATTTTCGTAAGAATTTTCCATTTCACGATTATTCAACGACATCGATCCTAACTTCATTTTACACAAATCTGAAAGTTTCTTCATGGTTATCACTAATTCAATTATTTAAAAAGAAAATAAAATGAAGCATTATAGTTTTAGAATATGAGAAATGTGAAGTGAATTGAGACTATTGATCAATGACTACTTATTAAAGACGCGAATTCTCGTTAATACTAATTATGGGCTATATATTAACAATTAATTGATCAATGGGTCAAAGTCTATATATTAACAATTAATTCTCGTTAATACTAATTATGGGCTATATATTAAAAAATATATAATGTGTCAACGTACTCGTATATCTTTCAGATCACAACCCAATTGAATCATGCATATAATTGTGGACCAACCACGACTTGACTTGGCTGCAGCTTCCGTAGAAGTGGTGAATAGGTTAATGTTTTACAAGTCTTTCCTAAACCCCACACGGTCTCTCGTATCAACCCAAAATTTCCACATAATTAATGTCTTAGCAAAGTGGTCCTCTCTATGTAACGTCCTATTAACGAAGCCTTACTTGGCAGTAGCTTCCCTGCTACTTGGTAACTCATGCACAGAACAGGAAATCCTACTAACAACATTAACTAAAAGTTTAAATTATTCATGAACAAATTAACTAAAAGTTTAACACCACTTGGATGACCCCAAAATAAAATAAAAATAAAAATAACCCACTTGAAAATGGACTTCGAGAGTGTATGATGACTTTTTGAGGTGCCAATCGCTAACTAGAAATGAGACAAAAGTATTGGCTTGACTTAGAATTTCGAGAGTGTATGATGACTTTTTGAGGTGCCAATCGCTAAATAGAAATGAGACAAAAGTGGTGGCTTGACTTAGAGGTGCCAATCGCTAACTAGAAATGAGACAAAAGTGTTGGCTTGACTTAGAATTTTGAGAGTGTATGATGACTTTTTGAGGTGCCAATCGCTAACTAGAAATGAGACAAAAGTGTAGGCTTGACTTAGAATTAAGTTAAGCCACATCCCTTATAACAACATGATCCACTAAAGCAATGTTAATTACTTGTATATAAAAAGAGATTTTCTATTTAAACCCCGCACTTCACTTTGTTCACCCCAATACTTAAATCATTAAGCTGTTAGTTTTATTATTGTGTAAAAAGATAAAAAAAGGTCATCCAAGTTAATACACACCCCACACACCCCACACACCCCACTACTCTTCATATTAAGTTTTAGAAAAATACAAACCCTCTATATTCTATTGCCAGATTACTCCTCTTTAAAGACGTAAAATGTTGAGGAGCCTACCTCTTTAAAATTTGCATGGGAGCTGATGGAAAGGCTTGTTAATTGCTTGGCTGTAATGATCTTATTCTCTACCCTTTGTTGATTGCTTGGTTGTTCTGATTTTTTATTTAAAATTTTATATTTACTTGACTTCTTATATGCTCAAAAGTAAACAGTAGATGATTACTGTACCTTCGTGTAAGTTGTTCTTGCCGAGGTAAGTTGCACCTTCTTGTCTACAATGCAAATAAATATCTCCTCATTTAATTTCTAATTTAGAAATCTTTATTTGGTCTAGGATCTCTTTCCATTAACAGTAAACGATATACTGTAATAATTAGCGAGTCTGTCTGTCTTGCGGAAAGCACAGGGACCTTCATCTTCTTCTCAAAAAATAGGGGCCTTCTTCATCTTCCCCCCCCCCCCCCCCCCCCCCCCCCCCCCCACCCCCACTATTCAGTTTAGATATATGTTTTTTTTCCTATAGTTTGTTGTAGGAAGATAGTGGGGTTTAAATAGAAAAACTCTTTTATTTTTATTTTCTCAACTTGTGGTGTATTTTAGGGTAGTTTGGGAAGAAAGTGGGGTTTTCTTAGAAATTGTGAAAATTTAAATTAGAGGTTGGGGTGAACTTAGAACATGGGGTGAACAAAGAGAAGTGTGGGGTTTAAATAGAAAATCTCTTTTTTTAATGTGTATAATATATGTATATATTAACAAATGTTATATATATACCGAGCGAGCAAACTTTTGACACAAAGACGTTTCTAGTTGTGTTGGTTTGCAGAGCCTCAAATTCTATTCAGGGCGTGACTTCAAAACCCGCTTGTGTAGATCATAGTTTTAGTTTTTTTTGTAACAAAAATTAATAATCATAATAATAATAAAAAGGCAAACACGTTATTTTCTGTAAGTAATAATCATCTCTCTTTGGCTCTCTTTTTTAATCATTTGATATATATTTTTTTCAGTTTCAAGGATTTCAACACAAAAAATAGACCAAAAAAATTCATAAATGTCACTCAAAAGCAAATTGTCAGATTTAAATCTGAATTCAAATCAAGTGTGTATCTAAATTTCAATTTATATATACTAAATGACTTACTTCATTATCATGTTGATTGGTTATATAATGAAAGATGATTTAATTTGTAATTTGTATGCTAATTGATGATCATTTTTACTTCAAGAAAATCTTGAGGCAATCTTGAGGATTTTTGCACAGTGCACCTGAGTTCGATTTACGTAAAAGACAATCTTGAAGCAACCCAATATAATGTTACCTCATTTCCCTCCCTATCGAATGACAAAAATAAAATAAAAAAGATCAAATTGCAAAAAGTAGTATAAAAATTATAGTTGAAAATTTATTACGTACATGACCAATAAAATTTCTTTAAAGAACAGAGTCATATGCAAATGTGACCTAGCTAGCAGCAAAACCACCATAATGACAATAAGGGTCAAATTAAAATTTTGGTTTGTTTTTTTTGAAACTGATTGTTTTCGTTGAAAGATGAAAACTGCTTTGCTATCTGTCAATCACATAATGTTGCAACCATAGTTTAAAGCAGCTTGTCTGATGTCAACACCAACATTCAATATCTCAGCTACTTTCACAACCACATACTGAAATAATAAATACCCGATCACAAGGAATTAGTCAGTAATTATGTAGGCAAAGGTCATGCTCCCTATTCTTTAGTTAAAATTTAGCTAAAAACACACAAAAGTTATTTTTGGAACTCAATAAAATTTTAACTCCAATCATACTCCCTAAGTTAGAAAGTCATAAACACTATATAGTTATTTTTTAATTCAATATGATTGGTTATCATCTCAATAAAAAAAAATAGTTTGTATATATTAAAAGTTTAAACTATGCATAAAACGAAACAACATTAAATTATAAGGAGCCACTAGGAGTCCTTTCTCTCTCCTCAGATTTAAGAGTTCCTAGAGTTCTCTTTATTTTAGGAGGTGAATAGGGAGCATGGTTGGAGTTGTATTTTTCCAATTCCACCCTAAAATTTGTCTAAGGAGGTGGTTTAAGGACCCCATTGTGGATGCTTTAAGTGCGAGTAATTATAGTGTATGTAATATGAGAGTATGTCACATGGTATAACTCGTTTGTTAGAATATATAAATGGATATTTATTGATATTATATCATACAAGTGGGAAATATTAACCATATCGCACATCCATATTATAACACGTGGACGCAGTAAAGCGTACGTACATGTGGGTTTTTGGCAAGTCATTAGACACAAACAAGTTTAAACACTTAAATCAATCTCAACCACATGATTTCATTGAAATAGATCCAACAATTAAGCACCTCATTCCTCAAATGATGACACTGAATCTCTCAACTGCATGCATGCCACTATATATATATATATATATATATATATATATATATATATATATATATATATATTTTCTTCAACAAGAATATTCTAATTGCCCCAATAATATCTATGTTCCTATGTGCAGACATTGCTTGTCACGTGCGTACGTCCCCACCATTGACTTGACGCTAGCTCTTCAATTATTCATGTAGATTTTTTTTTTCAAGTGCCCATAGAGATAAGACTTCCATATATAGGGCTCACCTCGATTAAAAATGTGGTTAGTAAAGTGGTACACGATTGTTTTTATATACGCTCAGATATTCAATTTTGCAAAAATAATGCATCCAACTAACTCAATCAAAAAAATTGCATCCAATTAATGATGTTCTTGGAATATTGATACAAAATAAATTAGGTGTTAAAAAATATTTAATATCTGAATATGATCTATGATGACAAAGACTCATCGTCACAATTCAAAAGGTGTAACATCCCTAACCCAATTTAATCGATTTAAATCGACAAAGACTCATCGTCACAATCATGGTCTCTTTATTTTAGGAGGTGAATAGAGAGCATGGTTGGAGTTGTATTTTTCCAATTTCTCCCTAAAATTTGTCTAAGAAAGTGGTTTAGGGACCCCATTGTGGATGCTTTAAGTGCGAGTAATTATAGTGTATGTAGTATGAGAGTATGTCACGTGGCATAACTCGTTTGTTAGATTATATAAGTGGATATTTATTGATATTATATCATAAAAGTGGGAAATATTAACCATATCGCACATCCATATTATAACATGTGGACTCAGTAAAGCATACGTACATGTGGGTTTTTGGCAAGTCATTAGATACAAACAAGTTTAAACACTTAAATCAATCTCAACCACATGATTTCATTGAAATAGATCCAACAAGTAAGCACCTCGTTCCTCAAATGATGACACTGAATCTCTCAACTGCATGCATGCCACTATATATATTCTTCTGCAAGAATATTCTAATTGCCCCAATAATATCTATGTTCCTATGTGTAGACATTGCTTGTCACGTGCATACGTCCCCACCATTGACTTGACGCTAGCTCTTCAATTACTCATGTAGATTTTTTTTTTTCAAGTGCCCATAGAGATAAGACTTCCATATATAGGGCTCACCTCAATTAAAAATGTGGTTATAGTAAAGTGGTACACGATTGTTTTTATATATGCTCAGATATTCAATTTTGCAAAAATAATGCATCCAACTAACTCAATCAAAAAAATTGCATCCAATTAATGATGTTCTTGGAATATTGATACAAAATAAATTAGGTGTTAAAAAATATTTAATATTTGAATATGATCAATGATGACAAAGACTCGTTGTCACAATCATGGTGATTATTCAAAAGGTGTAACATCACTGACCCAATTTAATCGATTTAATCCAATTTAATTCTTTTGTGAAATTTCAATTTTGCCCTTAGGAGTAGAGGTGCTTTGGTCACTTTAAGGAAAAAAAAACATTTATTGTATGGCATTACATAATGGTGTAAGTTTGTGTTAGTTTATGTGAGGCCCCAGTTTAAGGTTCGCACAGGGCCTTCAAAATCTCAAGACCGGCCCTGCTAAAAAATCACCATTCTAAAAGTCTAACCTCTTAAAACTTGACACGTCTCAAATTCCTCAAATATTTTTTTCCTTTATGAAAGAGACTTCATAAATTGAAGACAAACTTTACAAACAATACAGATATACAGTCAAAAAATGTCATCATGAAGTCATGACTCTGCGCGAAGGTGATGGCCAATTTGCCAACTTGTTAAACGTTTGATAATTTTTGTCCTTTCAAAACATGTTTATTATAATTCGAGTACCAAGTTGTGACATTTTGAACCAACAGGATGTGCACGAATTTTATTCCCAATCCCAAACAATATGTTTTGTTATATCATTGTTTTCTGGAAGGAAAAAAAATTATACTGTTTGTTATGTGACAATATTTTGACCTTATTCTTTTGGTACCAAGTGATAGCTAAAATAAAATGTTTGGGATCGGTCACACCGTGTGGAATCGTTTTGTCGTCTCTAATCGATAATAATTAATCTCATTAAAAAAAAAATCGATTTTAATTAATGCAAAACATTGTCTAGCAAAGTGAATGCACTCTGTTGTAAGTTGTAATGAATAATTGCACAACTTCTGAAAAACAAAACTTAAGGTCAATAAGTCATAATTGCATGACATTGCTTGGATAATACATAATGGATCTGTTTTCTTTTCTTTTTCCTTTTTTTCTTTTTGTGAAAGTAGCAAGTGTTTCATTAAGAAAAGGGGAAAATACAAGATTTAAAGATGGGAAGAACACAACCCAAATACAAAACAACAATAACAGATCTAGAGATAGAAAAAATAAATCACAAACATTGCAACAAACGATCCAAACTCCTTTTGAATTCTCAGTTTACAATGTCAACAGGAGGGTTTTTTTTAGGGAAGTGAATCTCCCTAATTCTAGTGAAAAATGTCATGAATTTGAGCTGAAATGGCATTGCCATTAGGGAATTTTTTTTATAAAAAAAATTTAATGATGATCTAAAAACTTGATTTGCACATAAGAGCGATGCATGTGTTACACGGACTCTCCCACATGTCAACCCTTTCTTTCAAGTCTCTTAACAGAACAGAAGCTTAATGAAATTGCTTCAAGTGAAAGGAAAACACCATGCCACATGGAATGCAAAATAGTAAAATAAGAAGAGTTACACGTGAACATGGTTCTTCTGATTCATTCATGGGATGGGATTCGAAGGAATATCTAGGGGGTTCAAATTCAATCACATGTCACTTGTCTGGGGGACAGAATGAATTAGTAGAACATAAACAAACAGCTTAACGTACCCGCCATGTTCATGTTTCATTTTTTTTATTTTTATGGTTTTGCTGATTTGTTTGTTTTGTCTACTAAATTTCCATTATGCGTCACGCATGACAATCGAACTCACTGGTTTTGTAGTAACATCGACGGAATAGCTTCACGGTGAAGCTTTACGAAATTGGCTAGTGATTTTAACGCTCTTCTTTTAGCATTGCGTTCTTAGCAGTCACCTGTGTGGGAAGAAATTGTACAATATTTGTTTGTATGGCAGATGGCTAAAAGAGGAGTGCCAAAATTGCTACCCTTTCCGAATTAGAGAGACTAATGTCGACAAAATTTCCGAAATCATCTTCACATAACACGTTTTCGGATCATGTAGCAGATCTTCTTGTGCCAAAAAACATATGTGTAACGCATCATTTACCATCAAGTAGAAAACAAATTTAAGAAAAAGTAGTATTGGAAAACATAGAACTCCATCAACAAGTTTACTACATGGATGAAGTCTGTAGTAGAGCCTGATGCAGTGCAGTTCCCTTCCTGTTATTAACAAAACGCAACACAACAATACCATCTAAAACCGCTATCGGCTTCCATATCATACACATTTTATGTATTCCATTTCAATGCATATCCACTTACCCACAACCTTTGATTTAAAAAAAATAATCCCGAACTAAAAGTTATCGTGTTCATCAACAGAGATCATGCAACAGTTGGAGCTAAAAATTCCTGTGTTCATCAACAGGGCAACCAAAGAACGTGTTGACCCTTGCTTTACATTGTAAGTTTTGATCAAAACCAATTCACCAATTCGGCATAAACTTCTTCCTCTGACTAAACACATGCTTGAGCCCTCTGAGCAATAACATTCCTTACCCTCTCTGATTGCTTCTCTTTCACATCAAACCCTCTCTTGCACAATCATCCTGTGGAGTCTTACGTTTTCTTTGTGGCCCTTCCAGTCGGAAAACAATCCACTGCTGGACCATCACCCTCCACCGCTACAAAGAAAAGGCGTTGATTTGTTTTGAGTCTTTACCTGAGTTAAAAACCAAACCAGCGGGAAAGAAATGAGATAAAGAGTTGTTTGGAACAAAAAAGAAGAAGAACACAGGTGTTGTTTTCCGAGTGCGCCAGCCAAGTCATTGTATACGAGCAATGTCCTTTTCAAATTAAAGACTCAGAGAGTACAGAATAGTTGGGAAGCAAATGGAAAACTATTGCCATAAACATTAACATTTATAAAAAGTACCATGTCAATGATATCATTCATACATACGTAGAAATACTAAGAATGCACAAGAGGTGAGGTAAGCTGAGACCGTGAGGGATGAAAGCCACATTCGACATACCCATATGAAATGAGCATTATATTTCTTCAATGTACACGGAATTCAAATGCCATGCATAGCTAATGTATTATAAAGAATTTTTGTGGTCACATAATGAACTGTGAAGTTTACTCATCTGATAAACAAGTTTTGTTGGGCACGTTAGGATGGGGGAAACCATATAGAACTACAAACCCATTGTTAACAACAGAAACCAAAGTAAAACAATTCAGAATCAGATACTCTCATTATGTGACCAAGCCTTGAAATGTATAGCTCTACATTGAATTTAACCAATGATTACAAACTACAAGGAAAAAATTGAGATCAAGGTTTAAAAGGGCATGTGGGAGTCCACTCACTGGATAAAACTCAATTTCTAGCACAACCAGAAGATGGGTGATGATCTTGATAATTCTCATCTAAATATGAAGGTAAGAATTTACTTCAGAAGAACCCACTAAACCAGTTGAAAAGCACATCCCTTTAGCTAACTTCTCTTTCTTTCTGCTTAATATATTTTAAATTTGGGCAGAAACATAAATCCAAATCCATCATAAATACCATTAAATCAATGAAATCAAGTTCAATTCAATACCTTTCAGAGCACCAATGGCCCAAGTAATTCTCTGGGTCAGCAAGAAACCCTGTTGCGCATTGCAGTAAAACTTCCCAATCCAACAAAAGACAAAAAAAAAAGGAAAGAAACAAAAATTGCGAAACAAGTGAGAGTTGTGAGGCTTTGGGTAGTGGGTATTGTTGATTTAGAAGTGGCGGGTTGAGCTTGAGTTAAGCTGTTGTTGTTCTGAGGAGGAGGAAGATGGCGGCTCAGACTCATCAACAGCAAGTTGAGCTCTTTCAAGGAAGGGCCTGAACCCAAGCTGTAGCGTAAGGTACCCAAATGCCAGTGCTCCAAGCACCACAACTCCCGATCTCATCGCATTCACTTTCGTCCTCTCCCTCATTCTCTTACTTCTTCTTTCAGCCCCAACTCAACTTCCCACAGGTCCCAAACTAAAAAGCTGCTAGAGATACAAAGCAGGAAAGCAAATAAAACCAAAACGCTGTCGTTTCACTCTCTACTTTTGAGAGCCATTGTAGGACCCACTTAAGTTTGCCAACGTGTACGCTCAATCTTCTTCCACATAGGGGCGGCAATTTCCGACACGACCAAATGAACGACTCGAAACCCGCACGAAAAATTAGCAAGTCAACCCGCACGATTAAAATTGCATATCAAATTCGGATCAACCCGCGATGACACATTTTAATAAACGGGTGAATTTATGGTCAACTCGCGAAATGACCTACAAGACACGTTTACTATTTTATTTTTTATTTTTATTAATAATAATAAATATGTTCTATTCTATTCCACTGTGTACCCTGTGGTAGTAGATTTCAACCCACCCAAATGAAAATCCTTACCTTAAGTTGATCTCCTCATTCTAAATCTCATCTTTATTTGAATTCAACCTCCTCTCAAACATGTGACATGTTTAATTATGTGTTAAATAGGTTATTAAATAGGTAACATGTTTAACACGACTTGAATCCGACATTACAAGTTTATTAAATGGGTCAAATTTGGGTTGAGCATTCTTGACACAATACGAACCCGATACAACACGATCCATTGCCAATCCTACTTCCATAGCCAAAAAATCAACAATTTTTCCAAAACATTTCATTGTTTTCACTTTAGTGTGTTGGTAGAAAATTTTTAATTTGTATGTAACCATATATACATGTATGCTGTGCGTTGAGGTAATTTGTGAAAAAAAAAAAAAGAATAGTATTTGCTCTTTGCCATGACAATTGCTGGAAACACACAATGTTTTTTGCAAGGGCAGCCACTATTTACGTGAATAGTAGCTGCCCTAGCCCCCCCTTGCCATGGCAAGGGTTTCACTGTTGGAAGTGCTCTAACAAAAACAATAGCCCAGCCCACTCAAACTTTCTCCTTTAACAAAAACAATAAAAAGCAATATAAGCTCCTTTAACAATGTTTCGACCAACTAGATTAATCTTGAGAGGCCAAAAAACAAATATCATAATTTTATTATTCATTAAAAAAAACAGAAAAAAAAAATTTATTTGTTTTTTTTTTTAAATTATTGTTTTAAATCTTTTTTTTTTTTTTTTGCCAAATATTATTATAAATCTTTGAATTGGGTTTCTTTGTAGCATTTATTTATCTTTTTGGTCAAAAACTCCAATTAAATTTAAATATTATAAGAATTATTTTTTAGTCTGACACAACACCAAATATAGGTCTTCACTATTTTTACAATCCAGCTTCTTAGTCCGATGTAACATCAAACGTAGGTCAATACTTAATCCAGCTTAGGCCAATCCGAGCTAATCCGAGATAATCCCAGAATTTAATCCAGTCCATAACAGTCCGTCGTGCCAAACGACCCCCTATTATCCTCAATGCAGGCTCTTCATCTCCCTTTCCTCCTCTTCCACAGTTACTTGAATTTTCCTTTATGGATCAATTGAGCCATTCTTTAGAAGCTACAGCACTCGGGTAAGTTAATATTGGGTTATTTCTCCTCAATTTTCATTTTCCCCTTTTTCTTTAATTTATAGGGTTTTAATATCTTTCTAATGTTTCTTTAATTTCTAGGGTTTTATTCAGTTCAATATTCTTTAAGGTCAAAGCAAATCGTCTCCTTCTCTAATAGGTACATATGCATTTCTAATTGTTGTTGATTTTTCTAGCTTTTCCCTCATGAAAGGAAAATTGTTATATGGATGTGTGTTACATGGGATGAATTTGTGCTTCTATTTGTTGTTGTTAACTGAGAAAGGTAAATTTAGCCACTCTATTTTAAAATCCTGAGTCTGTCTCTGATTTCGGTGAAACTTTTGACTGTCAAAGTAGGGCCCACTTAAGTTTGCCAACGTGTACGCTCTCTATCTTCTTCCACAGCCGAAAAAACCAACAATATTGCCGAACGATTTCACCGTTTTTGAGTGTGTTAACTTAGCAGAAATCTTTTATAAATAAAAAAACGAAAAAAGAGTTAGCTTGATTCATTAAAGGCTTCGCATTTCGTTGATTTTCGCAGTTCTTGTATCGGTATGTATCTGCAGTTTCTTCTTCATAGTTCAACAATTTGATAAATTTTTGGGTAAGTTCATCTTATGATAGTTTTCTTTCTTTTTTTGAGTTTTTAGTTGTAGCAAAGTGTGGTGCTTGGTCATTGATGTTAATAAAACATGGAATAAATTCTGGGTTTGGTGCAATTTATATGTTGGCTTCGTCTCCTGTGTTGAGAAGGCAACAGTTTTTGATAAGGTCTCTTGGAGATTACAGCGATCAGAACACTAACACCCATCAGAAAAGAATGCAAGGAATACAATTCACCAGTGGAGCCTCTTTGGAGGCTGATGCTGAGAAAGTTCTGAGAGCAATCACTCCGACCCTTGATCCCAATAGACACAAGGGTCAGGCTGGTAAGTGCACACTATGCTACCAATGTCATTTCTTTAACTTTGTGTACTTATTTGTCAATGATGATTGTTGTGCTTGATACTGTATAATCTAGGCAATGACTGAAAACTGAGGAATGCTGCAGCGTTTTGATGTTGATTCTAGGGAACTGACTTGCTTGCTTTCTGGTTTTTACTTGAATTGGTTTTGTTATTTGTTTTACCAATCATCTTCTAGTCAAATCTAGCTTATATTTACCCCTCAATGCTTCTCAGGAAAGATAGCTGTTATCGGCGGGTGTCGTGAGTACACTGGTGCTCCATATTTTGCAGCTATCTCAGCATTAAAAATTGTTAGTGTCCTGCGTTTTAATTTAAAACTGAAAATAAAAAAGTTGGCTGGATCCAATCAAGAATGTAGCTTATTCTAGACTGAAATGGGATAAACAAGTGATTTCTGTTTTTCGTTATGCTTGGCTTGCTAATGTGGTGGAACAAAAATATATTCTTCCCCTTTCAGGGTGCAGATCTATCCCATGTTTTTTGCACGAAAGATGCAGCTTCAGTCATAAAAAGCTACAGCCCTGAGTTGATTGTACACCCAGTTTTAGAAGAATCATACAGTGTTAGGTGATTTATTTTTCATAAAAATTTCATATGTCTATAAGAATCAGTATATGAGCTTTATTATTGAAAGAGCTGCTAATTTTGTGAATTGATTTTTTTGTTTTTATGTTTTTTAGGGATGATGAAAAAGGTGTCATCTCAGGAAAGGTTCTTGCTGAAGTTGATAAATGGTTGGAAAGATTTGATTGTCTTGTCATTGGTCCAGGCCTTGGAAGGGACCCATTTCTTCTGGTTAGCTTTTTGTTTGTGCAGTTACTTGAGGAGCTGTCTTAGGCTAGTTTAGTGTTTGATTATGACATGTACTAAATATCTTCACCCTTTAATTTTCTGTATGATGCACGACTGGTATTGTTGTTATAATCTCTACCAAATCCCATCCAAAATGTTTCTAAGATCGAATATCATAATGCAGGACTGTGTGAGTAAAATCATAAAGCTTGCAAGGCAGTCCAATGTCCCAATTGTCATAGATGGGGTATGCAATCACAAGTGTCTCTGTCATCCTTATGGTGTATTTAATCATTCTTTTTTCTTATGTGTAGTTTTCAATGCAAATTGTAGCTATGAATTTGTTTGCTGATGGCATAATCTTTTCCAGGATGGACTCTTTCTTGTTACAAACTCTCTTGATCTCATAAGTGGATATCCCTTGGCTGTGCTGACCCCAAATGTAAATGAATACAAGCGCCTTGTACAGAAAGTTTTGAGTTGTGAAGTAAATGATGAAGAAGCTCATGAGCAACTAGTATCTCTTGCAAAAAGGTAAACAGACTATTTTGTATTGCGTTGGCGGGTTGACAACTGCTTAATCTTATACTTACATCTCAGGATAAAATATTAAGAACTTATTTGGTTCAGAAGTTAGTAAGGATGTTTTACAAATACATACTTGTCATAATCAGTATGTATCAAAATCATGTTGGCTTGCATTCACCATATGTCTGTGTTTTAGCATCTGTACAGGCAGGAAAGGTTGATCTGGCATTCCTTCGGGGTCTTAAACCATCTGATTATTTATAAATCAAAATGGGAAGTAGATGAAGTTGTGCAGAATAGTGTGTTAAATCAGCTTCTGAATAATTCCCTCATTTCCACTTCACACTAAGGCTTTTTTCTTTATAATGTATTTTGTCCCATGCTATAAAATATTTACAGTTTTTTTTTAAAATTTGTCTTTGTATGTTTCCATCTAATGATTATTGAGTTCTATGGAACTTATTGAAGTGTGGACCCTTTCACTGTCAGGATTGGTGGTGTAACTATACTTAGGAAAGGAAAATCTGACTTCATAAGTGATGGTGAGACAGGTATATAACCATATATGCCAGTATGTTGTGTGTTGAGATGGTTAATAGTGAAGCTTTTGCTTAGATAATGTTAATATTCCATGAATATAACTTTTTTCGCATCTCAGTTGGGAAATGTAGATAAGTATATTGGAAACTGCTGGTATGGTTGCCACTTAGCCAGTCGGCTAGTGCATTTCATGTAACACACTAGACCAACAGTTGAACCAGTAACACCTTGATTAAAGTGACATGAAGTTGAGAACTTGGCGTGCGCCTTATGTTTTGTGCCCATGAAGATGATTTTTTACTTGAAACTGGGCCATGAGAAGGGTTCCATTTGTCTTTCTTTTTTGTTTTTGTTTTTTTTTCTTCTAAAAGTTCTATAGCTCACATGATTTGTGGTCTTTTGACATACTGCCAATCAAATCCAAGACTTTTTATTTCCTTTCCTTTAGGTTTTGGAAACATCCCTATTGCATTCGCAGATATGGAAACCTCGAATTATTGAACTCTGACATCAGATTATTTTTGCAGTCAAATCAGTGAGCATCTATGGTTCTCCTCGAAGATGTGGTGGGCAGGGTGATATACTTTCTGGAAGGCAAGTTTTTTTGAAAAAAAAAAAAAAAAAACCATTATGGCAAACATTGACGAGTTTAATATGTGCTGAATTTGCTATCTTCTCCTTACTTTTCCAGTTTATTTTTCCCAAAGAATGCATAACCCCAATACCATAATATGCTTATGAGAATGAGAGAGAGATCCATTAGAGTATTACAAATTTCACTACTAGTCCTGGTGTCCTTGTTGTGAATTCCATAGTCACGGGGTGATGGACACTAGCTGATGCTTCTGCCTCTAAAACCCAGATTTTGAGAGATTACCGAATGTTATGTTCTGTTGTACTGATGGATAACTAACTTTAACATAGAAATCTGATGTGTTTGGTTACTCCAGTGTCGCTGTATTTCTATCTTGGGCCCGTCACGCTATCAGAGATGGGGACTCGAGTATCAGGTTTTACAGTCCTAGTATCTGTTCATATTTTGATTCCTTACGGCCCTCATTTTTTACAGTTGATTTTACCCAATTTGTGTTATTACAGTTCCAAAAACCCCGCAACATTGGGGTGCATTGCTGGGTCAGCCTTAATGAGAAAGGCTGCATCCCTTGCTTTTGAGAATAAGAAAAGGTCAACCCTCACTACTGATATCATCGAGTACTTGGGAAGAAGGTAGTTCCCCCTCAAATAGAACGATTTTCATGTGCGGATTTAGAGTTATGTGTAAGACTTTACTTTCTCTATTGCAGTTTGGAGGATATTTGTCCAGTTCGTTGATGCTGTTGAATTTCAGATGATAGAGTTGGATCTACACATTCAGAGAGACATTAGTTCGGTTGCCAGAAGAACCACATTTTCTTCCTTTAAATAAAATCACACCTTTCCAGACTTTTTGACTTGTATATAAAGAGAGTGCTGTTGTTAGCTGTTTCTTTTTTGGGAAATCTGGATGAAAATGCTATACAAAAAGGAGGGTTATGACATATAATAAGGATGAATGTATCATGAGTCTATAAGATATGCTGCAAAGGCAGTGATGTTTCTAAGGCAGAAACCTCTGTTATATTTTGTTTCACTTCTTATTATGAACAGCCATATGACGCAAAAGAATAGCATAAATCTACCATGATAAATATCCTTGTTGCGTACAGAGCTGAAAGGATACCATCAAAGGAAGACTTCTGGACTAGCCTGGAGAAGGAAAAACACAAAATTTATCTACAGTAGCAGAAGCGCACAATTTTTTCAGAATCTTTTTCTAATAGCAAGAACCAGCACTTTGTAGCTGTAACAAATGGATATAAAACATTTTCCGGAAGCCTTCTATGCGGCTGCATTCTGGCTCCACCACAACCAGCCCAAGACGCTATTATGCAACATCACCTCCTTTGGCGGCTCCATCAACTGCTTGATAGCTTGTTTGTCGGACCTTTTTGAGATTCTCCACAACCACCCCAAGACTCTGTGGCGCACAGGATCCACTGACCCGCAATATAAGTTGTTGCTCGACCGGGTTATGGACCTCTTAGCGGAGCAGTTGAAGTCTGATATTGACAAATTGAAGCAGCACAGGCTAAGGATGGAATTGGAATCCGAAAATGATGATAAAGGAGATGGTACTACTCTGCCTTTCATTAGCCAGGCTGCATAATGTTGCACTCCCGGGAGCCCTGAAGAAGACCACGCCGCCCATGCCATTTTGCTGTTTGAAAGCCTTGGAAGAAGGCTTTTCCCGCCAGAATCAGATGAACCAGAAGAATGGGATCAGCTTAGGCAGGAGTTCTTGGAGCCCTTGACTGAGTATAGACGCATGGATTCCATTCAAGAGCCCTATGTGGTCAAGAATTATTTGGAGGAGGTGAAAGCAGACGGCAGCATCATAAAGCCAGATGCATTGCTTCCAAATCATATCATAAGATATGTAAAAGATGAGGATGTTAGGGAAGCAGCTGAGATTTTGTGGAAGGCAATGATGGAGAACATGTACCTAAAGCAAAAGCGGGGGAAGGAGAAAAAATTTAAGAAGTGCTTAGTGTGTAACATCACCATTTACATGGGCGAACCAAGCACAGAATTGGCGGCAAGTTTGGGAATTTTGGTGTCTGAATTGAGTGAAGAGCCGGCATGGCCACTGCAGGCCTTGGCATAGCCCTGTCACTGGAAATAGTAACACTTGGTTTAGTAGTAACACTAAAGTGAAATTAGACGTGCATTAGTTTTTCATTTGGGTTGGATCGACGAAAAAGAAACCTGACACGAAAAAAAAAAACATAATAAGAGAAAAATAATTGTATTTTGTTTGGAGTAATACAAACTCCAACCAACTTCTCCAACAAAAAGAAAAATAAAAAAAGAACAACTTTAAAAGCACATTATTAATAATTATAATTAAATATTCGTTCTCCCAATGAGATTAGGAAACAGGAAACTATAAATACATACTGTGATTTAGGGTTTCCAAATTTTGCTATAATCGTTGTTAGAAAATAAACATAAATAAACAGACAGCCCAGTAATTTGTTAGAAAATTTATTAAGGGAAAGCTATAATTCTTTGACAAATGTAGTAATTAAGGGCAAGCCTTCTCTTACAACTCCCTTTCCCATTATGCTGCTACCTAACTTGGCTACTATCATCTTTTTGCAAATTCTAGATGATGACCATTGACCAATTAATGAGTATGATAGGGGTGGAACCACACTTATACTATGTGGTCAATTGAGCCAAAACACACGACAATCACTATTATTTGGTTACATTTGTGGTTTAATTCTTATACTGCAAGCTTTAAAAAAGTGTGATATCTCTTTAATTGGAAGAGAGTGTGTTCATATTCGATATTTTATAAACGCGTAATGATATTAGACTATTAACGATTAATATGACAGTTTAATAACATAATACATCGAATTGTCTAGTTCAATAATTTACAGAATAATATGGAAATCTTCTTTTGAACTATAGTTTGACTCGACCACTGGACTCAGAACCAAACTGTAGTACAAACAAATCCACACAGGGGATCAGCTTGGAAAACAATGTCTCTCTCTCAGTTGACTTTGAAATTATATTGGACAAATTTAAAGTTGTTATGCATTATTAGTTGCGGAAAGTAATTAAAGTGACACAGCCGTCGATAAATAATTTACTTCATAATTAGATGCACATAAATAATAAATTAAAATTTACCCTGCAGATAAATAATTAACTTCATACTAGCCCCTTGACACATGCTCACGGTTTTTTTTTTTTTTTTAACTTTATTTTTAGAATTAAGAAAAAATAATATGGGTAGTTATGTTCCATAAAAGTATGACCTATTATCTGATTTTGTTTTTAATTTTAATTTTTTAATATAAAAAATGTGAATTTATCATATTATCCTCATTTAATTAATAATTTCAATTCTTAATGTTTAAATTAACCAAATGCATTTTCTGGTATTTTGAATTAATCAAATGCATTATATATATATATATATATATATATATATATATATATATATATATATATATATATATATATATATATATATATATATATATATATTAAAGATGATGTGTTTTTGTCAAGAGAGATGCTTTGATGACATGTTTACTAATCAGTAATTGGAATTTCCCATCATGAATTGAATTCCGCCTATGGAAAATTCATGCGTTTACTTCACATCAAGGAATTGAAAAGTAAGCAGGGCCTACACAAAATTAGGAATTGAATTCCTGATTTTGGAGGAATTAAATTCCTGAATGGAATGTGGTATTCTAATTCCTGGAGAATTCACCCATTATGAATTCATCTTTTTTACCCATTATATCCTCATACAATTTTTAAAATTCCAAATATGCCATCTACTTTAACCAAAAAATGAGGATATTTTAGTAATTAGTACCACTCCTACCACAATTCCATATGGTTTAGTAAACAACTTCAATAGGAATTCGAAATCTAACTCCCCTCAATCGATATGATTTAGTAAACAACTTCATTATAAATCCGGAATCTAATTCTCCTCAATCTAAATCCTCATCAATTCAATTTCTCCTCAATTCAATTCCTCCTGATTCAATTACGGATTAGTAAACATGCCATGAGTGTTTTGGATATGTTTAAGTTCTAAATGAAACTGTGTTTAAATGCATATAGAAGAAAGAGATCCCAATCTAGACCACCTTATTATTATGAATTTTAAAAATTAAATCGTAGAAAAATAATAATAAATAGAAGAAAATTTATAAGATAAAAGGCATGTCATCTGGGTTTATGACATGTGTTCTTATAAGATACGAACATGTGTCATTTATGTTTTTTTATCTTACAAAATTTATAAAAATCAGAAAAATATGGGAAAAGAATGACATGTTTGCATAGAGAGACAGACAGACAGAGGGAGCTAGAGTGCAAGAGAGAGGCAGAGCGAGAGTGGGTATTGGAATTTTAGGGTTTGGGTCTGGAGTGAGAGCGCGAGATTAGAATTTTCGTGAAAAAAAAAGCGCCATACAAAAAAAAAAACTTCGGCAGAAATTGGCAAAAAACAGTAAGACAAAGGACATGTGGTGCCTCTAAGAAGCTGCCACTTTTCCATCAATTTAATTCAATATGGATTTTATATGATTTAACTCCTAAAAATCATAATAAATACATAAAAATTCACCGAAAATTCCTATGAAGTCTAGTGACATTCTCTTCATTATAAAACTTCGAAAATCTTATTTTTACTTATAAAAATTCAAAGTCACAACTGAAACTCAAATTAGTTTGTAAACAAACCAAACACTATTGGAGAAGAGAAATAAATTTTTTAATCTTTGTGGCATCGTAATGTATATTATTTTAAATAAGTATTGCCAACAAGGTATAGTTGAGTTGGAAAAAAGGCCTTGATTTGATTACCAGTGATCTTAGGCTCAAAACCCAATAACATTGTGGTAGTGTGTGTATGAGAAACCCCCTCTGCTATGTAATTTAGACTATCCTTTATAACTATAAATAAAAATAAGTTTTAGTTGTTAAATATGTTGAGTAACCCGATATGGTACTCGTTTAGTGATTTGAAACCTTTGTGGCATCGAGTGTGTGTAATGTGTGTGACTATATTACACAATCATTGTTGTCACGACTCGACTCCACTAGCAAAATATTGTCCGGTTTGGATCCTCCCTCATAGTTTTTTTCTTGGGCTTAAGCTCATACTATTATGTTGCCCAAAAGGCCTCTTTAAATATGTGTTAGTTGTATGGGACTACTATCTAATTAGATGGTCTTATCTAATCATAAGAGTAACTCAGTTTTCTAATTTTTTTATATAATTTTTATGATGTTGTATTATTGTTACTATTAATACAAATTATATAGATTTTCGAAGATATCATAATATATGCATACGCTATGTGATATTTTTTATTCACACTAGAAAATTAAGCATCAACTTTTTCAACGACCTTTTTTTATGCAAGTTATATGCCATATCACATAATAACTATTTCTAACCGCGATTAATTGCAATCGGAAATGAGAAATTACTTCTGGCAACAAAAGTAATTAGTCAAAAATCGACAACTATTTTTGACAGGCAAAACATGTTAGCTACAGTCACGTGTGATTCTCTATAAATTTTTTTTTTTTGGGATTTCACTTCTAAAATTCATAACAAATAAATTCAAAATTCAAAAAATATATTGGAAAGTCCTACGAACTCCTTGTGATATTCTCTACACTATCAAGCTATAAAAATATAATCACTTAGAAAAATATAAATTTAAGACAAAAACTCACATTTATTTCTAAACAATCTAAAACACTAGTTGATGCTCTATAATATAACACTAATGTTTTTTTTATTAGAAGATTACCATGAACATAAATATGTGGAATCATGATTTTAGACTTCAATAGTTGAAGACAATATCGTAAGGAGTTTGTAACAATTTTTGGTGTATTTTTCTGATTTTAAATTAATTTTTTATGATTTTTTAAAATAAACTTGGAAAAAGTAAACAAAATGAAATGTGGCGCAATCATAGGATGCCACCTATCGAAAACAATGACTGCTCTCCTTTCAGCTGCAGCCACATATGATTCTCTAAAATTTTATTTTATTTTTCTTGGAGTTCACTTCTAAAATTCATTAAAAATAATTAAAAATCAGAAAAATACACCGAAAATGGCTACAAGCTCGTTATAACATTTTCTTTAATTAAAAAGGTCTAATATCATGATTCCACGTATTCGAGTTCATGGTAAGCATTAAATCAAAAAACAAGAGTGTGATGTTATAGAACATAATTTAGTGTTTTGGTTTGTTTTGAAACAAAATTGAGTTCTTGTTATTATTTTCAAATTGTATGAGTCAAAATTACATTTTTGGAGTTTGAGGGCATAGGGAATGTCACAAGGAGTTCGTATAAATTTTCGGTGTATTTTTTGGATTTATATTTAATTTGTTATCAATTTTATAAGTTAAATTCTAGAAAAATAATATTAAATCATATGGGGCGACACATGGCGGAAGCTGAATTGCGCACTGTCAGATGGCTGTCCTCCTGTCATGGCGCCATGTGTCAGTTTTTGATACTTTTTTATCAAGTTTATGTGTTAAAATTCATTAAAAAAAATCAATTAAAAATCAGAAAAATGCACCAAAAATTGCTACAAGCTCGTTATAACATTATCTTTAATTAAAAAGGTCTAAAATCATGATTCCACGTATTTGAGTTCATGGTAAGCATTAAATCAAAGAATAAGAGTGTGATGTTATAGAACATAATTAGTGTTTTGGTTTGTTTTGAAACAAAGTTGAGTTTTTCTTATTATTTTAAAATTTTATGAGTCAAAATTATATTTTTGGAGTATGAGGGCGTAGGCATCGGTGGACCCAAAAATTTTTCAAGGAAGGGGCAATATTTCAAAGCCTAAAACGATATTTAAAAAGGCTAAAAATACTATATTAATCAGATTAACCAACTCACCATGTTAATTGTATGCAAATAAACACCACATTGAAATATTAACCAATTCACCATATTAATTATTTAATCAAACCACAACAATCTTTATTAATTGTTTGTACCAAAATTTGCACTTTTTGGCCAAAATCTCCATTCTAACCAAAATACATTTGGACTTATTTTTTACTCATCAGCCCAACTGGCTATTCGGGCTCCACTTGCCAAAAATTGGAAAAGAAGCCCATATCATTCCAAGAGATAAAATAAGCCAAAATAGCTTTCCCAAGTTCCCAGATTACATATTTTGAAACTTGAGGTCTGACCTTCATTAACTCAAGACCATATCAACAGAAAGGTAAAAGCAAAAGTTATCTCCTATAGCCATTTAAGTCTCAGGAACTACAGACCCGTGTGGTCTCATCAGTTAAGATATTTTGAAGCACAAGTTACAAGAATGGCCAGAAGGTATTCAAAAGGAATTCTTAGAGAAAGCATGCTGAGTATCTCTGCAAAACATCCATGTGCCTCCAAAAGAGGGATATTTTCTTCACAAGTTACAAGGAAAAGATATTCATCACAACTGATATTTTCCAGGAGATATTTTCCAGATATTTTTAGGAACCAAAATTCCTATAAATACAAGGGATGAGAACTGAAAAAGAAACCAACAATAAACAAAACAAATACAAAAGAAACAATCAGTTCACTGATCATTCTAGCCTTCAATAGAAGCAAAGCCAACAAAGGTACCAAGGACCTTCAAAGCTATCCTTGAGATTTTGCTTAGAATTCCCAACCATTCACAACTCAACTTGATTATAGCTCTGCCAATTTCAACATTGGTATTGATTTCCAGCTAATATTTATTAGTTGAAGGTGCAGCCAATTCAGTCCAGCCACACAATCCAGTGCAGTCCAGCCTGACTAAAATAGTCTCAGAAATGGCATTTCAGGCAGAATTCGAAGTCCAATATTTTGATGTATTTCCGGACTTAGCAGTTCCTTTCATTTACTGTATTTCGAACAGTTCTCCTTGAACTTGTTTTTATTTTCAAACACTTGTATTTTTGCTTTACTTCCCAGTTTTATTTAGATAAATTATGAAGTCCTTACCAGTCTAAGGCATAGAAAAGAACTTACTTGGAAGATATTCCTCACCCAAATTCACAATCGTTTGTTCAAAGTCAATAGCTTGGGGAGCAAGTTATTTTTACTCTCAAGTCTGTTAGAATTGAAAAATTGCTAACGATGGCACGCTCGACACACAAAGAAAGTTAATTTATTGACCAACCATGGTCTTTGGATTAATGGGGAACTTTACCCTACCATCACAGGAAACAAATCAAAACGGGTGAACATTAATTAATTAAAAACTAAAAATATATACAAATAAATAAATTCAAAAAAATCTGTACAAAATAACCAAAACAAAAACTCAATCAATTAACCAAAACCCAACAATCCATCCTAATTAATTAAAGCATAAAGAGAAATAACTTTGAAATTTGATAGAGAAATTAATTTTCCAAAGAAATTGTGGAGGGTTGGTCCATTGGTGGATGACTTATCTCTTCTAGTTTTGGAGCTGCCATGGCTTATGCCCACTTCACAACCCTTCTTTTGCCCCTAAAACAAATGGGTTTTCACCAAATGAATCAAAGAATACAGAGAGGGAGAGAGATCCTTTCAGGGTTTCGTTGCTGAATGAATGTAATGGAATTTACTCGTACCAATTTAAGAGAGTGAGAGATAGTCAATGATAATGAAAAAAGCACAAAGAGGAAAGCTAATGGATGATGGAGGCAAAGGAGGATTGAGAAAAAAGGAATGTGGTTGGGGAGTTGGCCGATGTGGGTAGTGGTGGCCCTTTCTTTTTATTTTATTATTGTTATTTTTTTCACTTGGACCAAAACTATGCATTTTGGACATATCACTCAAACAAAAAGAACTCAAGCAGCCTGCGCAAAGGAGCTGTTGTCTGGAGCTTCTTTGGAGCAAATAATCGAACAGCTGGTGGGTAGTAGCAGAGGGGCATTTCCAGCTTCTCAAAGTGATTTTCTGGCGAGGCTTGCGCCTCTGTAGATCTGCTTGTGGGTGTAGGGAATGTCACATGGAGTTCGTACCAAATTTCGGTGTATTTTTTAGATTTAGATTTAATTTGTTATCAATTTTATAAGTTAAATCTTAGAAAAATAATATTAAATCATATGGGGCGACACAATAAGTGTGTCTGATGGCTATTCTCCTGTCATTGCGCCATGTGGCAGTTTTTGATACTTTTATCAAGTTTATGTGTTATTCATAAAAAATTAATTAAAAATCAGAAAAATATACCGAACATTGCTACAAGCTCCTTATAACATTATCTTTGATTAAAAAGGTCTAAAATCATAATTTCACATATTTGAGTTCATGGTAAGCATTAAATCAAAGAACAAGAGTGTTATGTTATAGAACATAATTTAGTATTTTGGTTTGTTTTGAAATAAAGTTGAGTTTTTGTTATCATTTTCAAATTTTATGAGTAAAAATTATATTTTTAGAGTTTGAGGGCATAGGGAATGTCATAAGGAGTTCGTACCAATTTTTGGTCTATTTTTTGTATTTGTATTTAATTTATTATCATTTTTATAAGTTAAATCCTAGAAAAATAATATTAAATCATAAGGGACGACACATGGCGGAAGCTGGATGGCGCGCAGTCAGTGCGTCTGATGGTCCTGTCATTGCGTGACGTGGCAGTTTTGGTACTTTTATCTAGTTTATGTGTAAAAATTCATAAAAAATTAATTAAAATCAGAAAAATACACCGAAAATTACTTCATGCTCCTTATAAATTATCTTCGATTATAAAGGTCTAAAATCATGATTCTACATATTTGAGTTTATGTTAAGTGTTAAATCAAAGAACAAGAGCGTAGTGTTGTAAAACATAATTTAGTGTTTTGGTTTGTTTTGAAACAAAGTTGAGTTTTTGTTATCATTTTCAATTTTTTTGAGTAAAAAAATATTTTTTTTGGAGTTTTACTGTTTTAGGGCGTAAAGAATGTCACAAGGAGTTCCTACTAATTTTTGGGTTAATTTTTTGGATTTTTATTTCATTTATTATGAATTTTGTAAGTTAAATCCAAGAAAATTATTATTAAATGGTATGGAGCAACACATGGCGGAAGCTGAATGGGCACGGTCAGTGTGTCAGATGGCTGTCCTCTAGTGATTGCACCACCGTCCATTTTGATCCTTTTTTTTTTGGTCGTTTTTGTTTAAAAATTCAGAAATAAATAATTAAAAATAAAAAAAATACACTGAAAATTATTACAAGCTCCTTATGACATTATCTTCAATTACAAAGGTCTAAAATTATGGTTATCATGGTTCCAAATCTTGAGTTAATGATTCCACATTTTTTATTACGGCTGCATGTGTCATTTTTCTTATATTTTTATTATTTATCTTAAAAAATTTATAAACAATTAATTAAAAATCAGAAGAGTGGGCCAAAAAAAGATATGCACTTCGTGCTACAAATCCTTCGACTTTTGAGGTGTAAAATCATAATTCCATATATTTGAGTTTATGGTAATCATTAAATCAAAGAAGCGCGAATTTTTGGTTTGTTGCGTTGCAAGTAAGAAGCGTCTCAAAAGCACTTGACTTGGGTTGCGTTGCGTGTATATGGAAAAACGAAACCTGGAAAGTGGAGTTAACCAAATCCACTGCACAACCATTCAGAGTCTCAGATATATATCATGAATAAAGTCAGTCAGTGACTCATCTATATTATTCCCTAATCCCTCCTCTTCAGCTTGGTTTGCATCTTCTGTCCGGCTGCCCAATTTCACAATATCTTCCACACGAATTTTCCCATCTGTCACACACAAGGATAACAACGTTCATCATCATCATCATCATCATCTTCATGAATCAATCAATCAAATTAACTTCAAGGAAAAATCATCATCATCATATTAGATTTGGATTCCTATACGTATAAGGTGTAAACAAAATTCACTCACCTTTATCTTCGGAAAGGTTGCCTATGAGTTCTTGGACACCCTCCTTGCCTAAAGTATAATTCAAGTAGTTCGCAGCAGCTGCAACCTCATCAGGAGTTACTTTCCCATCAAAATCCCTGCACACATATTGTAAACCTCATACCTTTAACTACATGGACAAAATGCCACTGAGGTACCTACCATCCATCAAAGTTTAACATTAGTGTCCCTCAAAATGAGTTTAATAACAACTCAAACCAACTACAGATTGAAAGAAAAGAAAAGAAGGATTGCTTCCTTCCAGTAGGAAGTATGATTTCTAACAGTTTTCATAGGAAAAGAAAACCGAAGACGAAACAAGACGAGTTCACCTGTCAAGTAATTGCCAGCGATCACCAATATGCGCATCTACATCATCAATTTCTGTCTCAAGATTTTGAAGCATTGCATCCACCTGATACACAGAAGAAAACATAATCCATCAATTGAACGAGGGTAAGTATGTTAAAAGTAGATAATTCGGAATTTAATATCTAACCTTGTCTATGAGCGCTGATGAAAACTCGTCACCTTCAGCCTCAACAGAAGTACTGTCACTTTCATCCCAAGCAACTTTATATGCCTTCAAGGCATCCTTTTCACCATCTGTACGCTCTTTCTCCACCATGCTATTGTGAAGTTCAATCTGGAAAGATCAAAAGAACCAACTTAAGCAAAATATTCCCAAAGACAACGCATTTGGACTCAAACAAGAACATACAGATGGGAGCAAATTAAGGCTTTTCTGTAATATTCTCTTCATGCAATTCAAATGGGAGTCGTTGTAAATAGAACGATGGTGGTGCTCCAGATTCCCATTTGAGGAGGGTGCTGCTGCTTGGTCAGAGACGTAATAATGGGTTTGGGGCATCGGTTGGCTATGTAAGAAGTAATAATTTTTCTTTTATAAATAAGCGAAGTTAAAGTAGAGTGTCCATCTCTGTTTCAGTGTTGCAGAGTTTCAGAGAGTAGTTAGATGCACTCCTTTTGCTGCTACAAGCATGCCAAGTGCATTTCCTCAATAAATAAATAAACATAAAAATAAAAAGAAACAGAAAAGCATGATATTTTCTGTCACACATAATTTGAATTGCATGAAGAGAATATTACAGAGGTTTGACTCTGTCAGGGAGAGAGATTGGAGATGTGAATTGGACCACATCGAGAGACAGGAAGGGAGCGTGAAGAGTTCCTGAGACTGTCAATTTGGACCACAAAGACTCATGATAGCAGATCAACAAACAACACAACATGCAAGAATCATTTAACAAATATGATTTAGTTGAAGAAAGATTCCATTGAAAAAAAAAACCCAAAATTAAAGAGAGAGACCCGTACACCTAAAATCAAAAGTAAATACTTGCTTCATCAATAATCTGCAGAAAGAAAATATAATTTTACAATAAAATTGAACAGAAAGCAGAAAAGAGAGATCTGTACCTGATTAGTGGGATGGGATATGATATTAGGCTTGAAGATATATTGTAGTAGTTCTGATTTTCAGAACTTTGTGGAAGAAAGCGTCAACTGCCAACATCACAACGTGGGTTATCCTTCTTCTGTGCAGTTATCATCTTTTATTTTATTTAATATTTTTAAAATTTTGGTTAACTGTTGAATTTTCCATTTTGTCCTCATCATATTCCTTTTCTTCTCGTGGCAATTTTTTCTTAATCAAGGGTGTATTACAAAAGCGTTGGGATATTAGATTTATTAAATTCTACCCCTAAGGGCAAAATTGTACTTTCAAACTTCATTAGATTTATTTTTTTTGGTGAAAACTTCATTAGATTTATTAAATTCACGTACACTTGTATTTTGGGTTGGGATATTACAAAAGCGTTGTGATTATGACTTGTGTCAATTCTCTATTATTTTATGATGGGGATTGTCGATTATGTATTTGATATAATTGTATAAATAGATAAAATATAGATTTTTCTCTCTTTTCTTTTTCTGGCTTTTAAAATTAGAAAGATTGAACTAAATTTGGCACGATTAAAAAAATAAAAAGTTTTAAGGTTGAAGAAATGCGGAACAGGGTGGTTCAGCTTGACCATTCTATATAAGCCCAGCCGTTGACGGTTGGTAGAAACCGCCAGTTGCCACCAAAAAGGCATGGACGTAACATGACAAATTACGTTTGCCCTTCATTCAGATAAATAATTACACTACTAGACAACAACGAACCACCAGCACCGAAATACCCTTAAAACCTCAAGGGTAGTTTCGTCATTTGAAACAACATTGTATCATACCCACAGCTAATAAAATGGTTCCGTTTAAAATTTTCACAAAACGAAAAACCAAAACCAAAGAACAGAACCTGAAATCAATTTGGGGTTTCATTTCCACACATCTCTACCTCTCTCTTTTGCCTGAGGAGGTGTTCAAGCACCTCTTCGGATTCATTTGTTCTCGCTAATTTCTCTAGAATTTGTCTCTCCAATGGCGTCCGAAATCTTCAATGACAAGAACGCTGTCTTCAGAAAACTGAAAGCAAAGTCAGAAAACAAGGTTCTTTTGTTTCTCTAATATCATTTTGCCTTTTTTGTTTGGGTTATTCTTAAAACTTTTATATGGGTTTTTTATTTTGGTGCAAAATTCGATATGGGTCTGTTAGATCTGATTCAGATCTGTGTTCTGTTCTTGGATCTTGAGTTTTGTTTTTCATTTTGTGGGTTTTTGCTCCAGATGTGTTTCGATTTCATTTTGTGGGTTTTTCATTTTGAGTTTTGTTTTTCATTTTGTTTCTCTAATATCATTTTACCTTTTCTGTAAAAGGTGTGGAAGACATGCGCAAAGTGATCGAGGACAAAACAAGTGAAAGATGCTAAAACCAACAAGGTTGCCATGGCCACTATCTGTTCATGTTCTTTCGGGTCCAAGTTGCCATGGCAACCTTGTTGGTGTTAGTCCATCTTGCACTTGTTTTGGCCTCGACCACTTTGCGCATGTCTACTTCGCCATCCAACTCGCGAGCTCCACAGACAAGACACAGTCGTGACCCGCGACCTCCATCGTCGATCTCCACGATGGTGTGAATCCTCCAACTCAAAGCCTCTCTGTATAATCTGGTTTTCTCTCGACTTTCAGAGCCAGTAAACCCACCCCACCCCCTCCCCCCAAATCGAAATCCACACTCATTCTCTGGGCTTCATCTTCAAAGCCCAAATCTATATAAATTCTGAGTCTCTCACACTCGGTTGCCTTCCAGAGAGGACTTCTCCCTCCCTTCTTTGGATTCGTCGTCGTTTGAGTTCTCATCCGAAGTGAAGCTCTCCGAATCAAATGTCGCGCTTAAAGTTGAGAAGGAGATTGATAATTTAAGCAGTGAAGAGGGTGAGGAAGAAGAAGAAGAGAAGGGCTTATATGGTGATTTGGGGTTGAATTATGTTCAATTCGAGGTCTTTGAGTCTGAACTGGACGAGTAAGATGATGATAGCGATATTGAGGGATTTAGTGATGACAAATTGGAAAGTGTTTATCAAAACGACGACGGTGAATTGCTAAGGTTTAAGGAGGGCGAAGCTGTGAATTTATCAGATAATGAGGTCAAATTGGAGGAAGGGAAGTGAAGGAGAAGGGGCGGTGTTTCGACCGCCCAAAGATCTTCGCGAAGGCAGGGGAAGGAGGGAATGGCGTCGTTGCAATGCGGCGTGAAAAATTCGTGCCTTTGGGCTGTCCATCAGGCAGTGACGGTGGGCGAGGAGGTAATGTGTATATGGAAGTAGATGGTTTGATGAATTCACTTCCGCCATTTCGAAACAGCGTTCATTTTCGGGCAGGGAGAGGTGATCATGGAAGAGGGCAGTCCCAGAATGGGGCTAAGGGAGAGGACGTCGTGATTAAAGTAGCTCCTGGGACTGTCGTTCGAGAGGCTGGGAAGGAGGAAGTGCTTCTGGAGTTATTGTATCCCAGGCAGCGTGCATTGTTGTTGCCGGGAGGAAGAGGCGGGAGAGGGAACGCTTCGTTTAACTCGGGGACGAATAAGGTGCCAAGGATTGCTGAGAATGGTGCAGAGGGTCCTGAAATGTGAGTTCAGCTCTTTTGTTCTCTAATCAACCGAATTGCATTGCTTTAAGTTTATGCTTGTTGTTATCATTAACGTTGTTTGGCTCTTACATTGTGATTTTTGATAGTTGGAATTGTTCTGTTAGCATGTAGTCGTTCAGAAGTAGAACAATGGTGAAAAACTTGTGGATTATTTGAGACATTACTCTGGCAGTAAATGTTGATATTCAGCAAGCATTTAAAAAAACTGATAGTGTGACCCAAATATTGGTGTAAGTAGAAGTTATGTGCATTTCCAGGATATCTTTACTCATGTTAGTGTAAAGGAGGTTCTCTTGTAGACATGTAGTGTTTCTCTTTGTTCTACTTGCAGGTTTCGAGTATGAAAAATAGGCAATCATTAGCTGGTATCAAACAGTTGGGGTTAGCTTAGTTAAATTAATTCTTAGAATTGGTAGAGGTTGTCTGATATCTTACAATAATTGGCCTCTCCTTGCTCCCAGCCATGTCAAAATTTGAGATACTTGCTATCTTTGTGTTATCATTTTCACTACTTGAACAGTATGAATGAAATGATGGTATTATTGATCAGGTGGTTGGAGCTGGAGCTAAAGCTAGTTGCAGATATTGGAATAGTGGGCGACCCAAATGCAGGGAAAAGCACACTGTTGAGTGTGATAAGTGCTGCTCAGCCAACAATAGCAAATTATCCCTTCACAACTTTACTTCCTAATCTGGGTGTGGTTTCTTTTGACTATGATTCTACAATGGTAGTAGCAGATCTGCCAGGTTTACTTGAAGGAGCACACCGGGGTTTTGGTTTGGGACATGAGTTTCTACGGCACACTGAGAGGTGTTCTGCCCTGGTATAAGATGTGACCATCATCTCCCAAGTTATTGAAAACTTAGTTACAAATTCTTTTTATGCTCAGGGATGAAAACCAGTTGATTATTTTTATAGTCTTACTGTCTTTACCTTATACAATAAGTATTGTCTTTCAACTAACATATATGGTGTTTTTTCTTGTCAGTTTTTGTCAATTTCGTGAATTATATATTGTGTCCTTCCTTCCTATTTTACAATAGGTACAAAATTCGGAAGACTAAATTTTGGAATTTTAAGTCTGCTTCTCTCTCTGGCTAGGGAAAACAAAAGAAATCCATATTTATTCTCTAATTACTATTTAAAATTTTGTTATTTAAGTTTTATTTAAATCTTTATCATCATTATTATTTGCCTTGTAGTAATAATGTTGTATATTAATATGAACTTCATATTTCTGGAAATCTCAGATGCATGTTGTTGATGGCTCATCACAACAGCCAGAATCTGAGTTCGATGCAGTCCGTTTAGAGTTTGGAACTTTGTAGTCCTGAAATTGCTGAAAAGCCTTATGTCGTTGCTTTCAATAAAATGGACCTTCCAGATGCATATGAAAACTGGCCATCATTCAAAGAAAATTTAGAAGCTCGTGGGATTGAAGTTTTTTGCATGACTGCAGTGAAAAGAGAGGGAACTCATGAAGTGTCCTTCGCTGCTTGCCAGCTTCTACGAGAAAATAAAGTGGCCAAGGACAAGTTAGTAGGTCAAAGTTTTTCTCTTCTAAAAAAAATTCTTATTTTAAATAAATTATATCTACATTCCCCTAAGAATTTCTGACAATTTTTAGGCAGACATTTATTCTTTTTCGGGTTCTGTTTTATAGAATAGATAAGTTTTAACTCCATATGTTATTTTGTCACCGTGTTGACAAGTCTCCTTTGAAGTACAGAAGATCCGGTCAATTTAAATCATGAGCTGAGATGGTGCGGAAGCAGCAAACTGCGTCTATTAATGAGTTTGAGATCACTCAGGACAGCAATACCAATACTTGGCATGTTGTAGGATCTGGGTTGCAACGGTTTGTTCAGATGACAAATTGGCGGTAGGTTAACAAATCTTTATTGTCGCCTCCATGATTTTCCATCTTATGCTTTCTTGACTTCATAAGTCTGACCTGTTATTATATCATTTGTATCATGAAGAAAAGCTTTAGCTTCTAAATGCACATTGATGGTATGCAATGAAGATGCATTATTATGCATATAATTCTTTTGATTCTAGTGACTGATAGAAGTTTTTTCATTTTGTTGCCTCTCTCTTCGTGAAAGAATAGAGTAAGGTAAGGGGATTGATCAGTGGTGTGAGGCGGACAATCTCACTAGTAAATAGAGTGAAGCAATATCCACCTCTTCTTTTGAAGCAATCTCACTACATCATTGAATGTTCTCCAAATTTATTACAATGCTAATGCCTCATTGTATCTGTAATTGACATCTTTCTTTCTGTATCTGTTTTCGAATAATTGACATCTTTCTTTCTGTTGGTCCAATACTCATGAAGAATTTATAATGAATGTCAAGGAAAGTGACACAGTGATTGTTGGAGATGTATGTTTTTCTCTGTTATTACTTTCTTTGTGTTGTATTTTGAATCCTAAACACATGAACTCAGAGCATCTTTCCTTTCCTTTTCTTCTAATATAATTAACGTCCAACTACTATTCTCGTTTGTTTCCACCAGATGGAAATGATATGGCATGATGCTGCAGATACTTCTTGTTTTTCAAATTTTTGGAAAGGATCCACAGACACAACCAAGTGGCCTCAGTGGAAGTGACGACGGTTATGTGTTATTTAACTGCTAACATATCAAAGAGAAAGGTATTGTATTGATTAACGTTCAAAGTCTAGGCATTTTCATTCATATTAGCATAGCAGGGGAAGATTTAATATACATGGACATACATTAGCATTCAAAGTCGCCTCTAGCCTTATTGTGTCAATGGTTTCTCATGCGATGAACAATTTGGTGGGAGGGATGGGAGCAGGATTGAACAAACTAATTTCAAATCAAAAGAATTACGAAAATAAATTAAGGGAAAAAATACCCATAAATTTGAAATTTAAACAATTAATGATCAAATAGTCAAATTTGCATAAAATTGTGTTCGTGTGTTGAATATATTGCTTTGTTATGATTTTGTGGTTCAACCTGTTTCAGGGCAACCGTATGTGTGTGTGTGTTTTTTTTTGTCAAACAATATTCTAAATTACACTAATTTACACACTAATTTACCTATATTTATATGTTGTAAATTAAGTTACCAAAATTTACAAGTTCAATAACGTACCTAGAGGTAAAAATATAGAGGTAAATTAGTTTCTAACAAAAACATAAGGACCAAGAATTTGAGGGAGCAAGAACACGTCTTGCCTTTTGAACAAGTTAATTTCAAATCATAATAATTGTAAAATTTGACAATTTGATATAAATGAAGGGAAAACACTTGATGCGGGATGCCTGTTCTACATCAACACTGGCCTATCAATTTGAAATTCAGAACAAATAATGATCAACTACTCAAATTTGCAATGAACTCTACCAATAGCAACGAGCATATCCTAAAATGTATGTCATAAAAAATAAAATAAAAACTGGAAAATCATACATTGTCGTCCGAGGTTTCACTCAAGCACCAACGCTTGACCTAGATTTTCTGCAAAAATGAATAGCACACTTATGAACCCAATATCTCTCTCAGCCTTTTTACCCCTTGGTGGTTGCCCCAAATTATGACTTGTGGCAGGTAAAGACACCCACCCTACCCCACAAGCTTTAATCCCTTTCTACGTTTCAAGTTAATTGAAAGGTTTTAGAGAGAGAGAGAGAGAGAGAGAGAGAGAGGTTAACCTCTAATATGAAGGAAGGTTTCCTGTTCAATATATTTCTCATGGTTAATGATAGGCTTACAATATTTTTATACCACGTTGTGTACCATGTATCTAATAGAGATGAAGCTCACCAATACAATGGAGCTCATTTCTATTAGAGAGATGATACACAATGTAGTAAGCCTAATATTTTCCATTTCTCATGTTTTGTTTACTGTTCCTCTTCCTCTAGGTTTCCTAGCTAGCTAGCTAAGCAACTCTTGATCACTTGGGAGGGCTATAATCTTCTATTTCCATACATTTTCATCACTTGGGGAAGCCTATTCAACGTGTGGGCTGCTTATTGGTTGGTGCTATTGCGTGCCATACTTTCATATGCGTCTAGGCTATAATCTCATTTTGTTCATCCAAGTGGGTAATAGGCTACGGTTGGTACGCATATGAAAGTTGAAACCAACTCAGGGGGAACTAGGTATGTATTTTTTTCTTTCTTTCTTTCTTTCTTATTTTTTTAATTTTTAATTTTATTTTTAAAGGCAATAATCTTTTTAATGTTTATTTTATTATTTATGGCAGTATCCAAGGTTGGAGGTGGGCCGAAGATGAAGAAGAAGAAGGGAAGAAGTGGGAGCAAGTTCTCCAATGTTTAATGTTTATTTAGTCATTTTGTTTTGTTCTTTCTTCTTCGGTTTAAACCTATGTATATATTTTCTCTTCAATTAATGGACGCAAGCCGTTTGTGAACCTCCATAATTATGAGGCAGAGGTGGCTTCAACCTTGAACGCAGATCCATAATATAAACAACTGCCTACAACTTTTGAGCTGCTACTTTCAAGTTGTCTAATAACAAGACAGACAAGGTCTCAACTTTTTATGGGCGTTTTTGGGTTTTTGACAACTTGTTTGTTCATACCTTGATCTCAAAACCACTACCTTTGATCCATCAAACACAAACCTCATGGTTAATACGATCTGATGATCTCAAAACCTCATATTTTGTTTACTCTTCCTCTTCCTCTAGGTTTCCTAGCTAGCTAGCTAGCAGCTATTCTCTTCCTTCCTCTATGCTCTCCTTCATCTTCCTTCCTTGTCTACTTTGACTCCTCGCAATCTTGCTAGGTTTTAGGCCATGTCTTTTTGCTCATTACGTACAGTGAAAGCTGTTGATTTTCCATTTGACAACCTATTGCTTTATTCTTGTTGGTTAGGGATGTTGATGATATGGCGGAGGCTTCTAGTTATTACATATGAGCTTCCATTTCATTCCGTACGTCCTTCATCACTTCACTTGGGTAGGCCTATGAATCTTCTGGGCAACTTTTTAATGAACCCAATAACTCGCTCAGCCTTTTAAACCCTTGCTTGTTGCCCCTCGTAACTCCCCACAAGCTTTAATAATCCCTTTCTGTGTTTGAAGAAATAGGAAACCATGTTTTTGATGGCTGAGTAGCGGAATAGAATGGATATTACCAATTCAAATATCAGATGGCCGAGTGTGAACTAGGTTATTTACCTTCTTAAGACTATATCATTTTGGTTTGTCTTCTAATTCTTTGAGTATATGTCATTTCTTTTTTGGGACTTTTCTCATCTGCTTGTATCATTGTGCTTTCTTCACTTGTTTAGATCAAGTATTGTGTTGACAAGTCTGAGATCTTTTCAATATGTTGAGAAATGTGAGATAAACTATTTTATTTTCCTGTTTGCTCAATGAGCCATTGAATCATCTAAGCTTATCCAAGACGAGCACTGGGAAATACCATCTTATTCGAGGTAAGCAATCTTAATCCTAGTTGGAATGTCCTTCTCTAAATACTAAAGCTTATAGATAAAGAATTTGGTTTGTCTCAAATTATGGAGAAGATATAGGGTCTGCTTATAGATAAAGAATTTGGTTTGTCTCAAATTATGGAGAAGATATTTCTTCTGCCCGTTGGGATTGTATTGTTACAGCTTGTGGTTCATTGAGATGGTACTGATTTGAAGGTAAAACATGACAAAACTTCGTCTAATTACAGTAAAATTTATTGTTTTGAAGATAATCAAATATAGAAAGAAAAAAAAAAAAGAGTATTCCTTTGAATATTGCTTAAACGTTGCTACTGATGCATTTTCCGTTAAGTATTCCTCTGAATGTTAAATTGGGACCTTTTAGCTTTGTTTGTTTGTTTGTTTCTTTTTGTTCATTTAATTCATGCAGGTTCTCGTTTAAAGCTTTGGCTGGCTTGACACTCCAAATATGAAGAGAGGAGTCGTTGCAAGGAACTTGTTTAAACCCTTTGTATATTTCTTTAGTTTTAAAAAATTATAAATTTTACAAAAATGCAATAAAATAATGGAGAATTGGCAAGTTAGAATCACAATGCTTCAGCATCACTTGTTGGCCAACAAAATATGTTTTGTACACGCTCCAAAAGGATTCACTACAGCTTCAACACAGCTCCATTTGCTACAAATAGTAATAAGCATAAGATAATGACAAGCGACATCACTTGAATGGTGAGTCGTTAGTGCCAGTCATTAGAGTTATTTTTTTTTTTGTTGACCTTAAAAATTCACAAGAAATTCATAAAAATACACTGATTTTTTTTTTTTTCCAAATTCCTTGCAACATTATTCTCGATTATGATGTATGAAAACAAAATTTTGACCTTGGGAAATTTGAAATAGTAATTGGAGAAAGAGTTGTAAGGGAGAGTAATGATGTTCAACATAGTATTATTGTTAGTATTGAAACAAACTTGAGTTTGAGAAATTATTTGGATTTGTAATATTTCAAAATTATATTTTCAAGCCTATAATATGAAAGTGTTAATGTATGAATTTTGATTAATTCTTTTGGCTTCCCTTGACATTTTTGTAATAGGTCTTTTATATGTATTTATCAAGCTCAAGGATAGATTAAGATTAGCATCTCTAAATGTTCTTAAATCTCATCTATCCTATGGAGGTTCAAGCAATTTGACAAAGGTAAATCATGCATTGCATATCATGCATTAAAACTGTTTTCATAAAAGATGACTAGTCATCTTTGCTCAGTGCGATTTCCAACTGGTTAACCATCTGTTTTGTCCTATTCTATTTTCTCCCTCTGCTGCCATGTGTCAGTCTGACCTAAGGGATTCTTTTGTCTGTAAAAGCAAGAAAATCCCTCATTTGGAAGGCGTCTCTTTTGTGTGGAAGTTTTGGAAAGATTGGCTTGCCATCTTTCTCTTCTTCTTCCTCAAGAGTAAACCATATATTTCATCTATGAGTTTTTCTAACTGATTTGTTTTTGAAAAACTGCTTTTGAAATATGAATATGCATCTAGCTATTTAAATCATTCTCTCATATAGATCTAGATCGGATTCGTGACTGATTTCTTCAAGAGTATGGTTTCTTGAAGAAATTGGTCTTTCTCCCTTGAATCCAAAGTTTGGCTTCGTTCTAAGTTGGAGCTTGCTAGCTAGTGCCATGGGATGATCGAGCTGGAGAAGGAGCTGCCATTGCCATGAAGAACTGAGCTTCGAGCTTTGCTAAGTTGGAGAAGAAGATTGCACAAAGGAGGTATAGCTCATTTTCCTAAATAGATCTAGGTTTTGCTTGAGCTTGCTTGTATTCCTTTGTAAGAATCTTTTTCTACTTAGTGGATTGCCTAGTCGGTTGATGACTTCCAGTTTTTCCCAATGGTGGGTTTCTGGGTAAACAAAATCTGTTTTGCATATCTGTAATTTTTCTGGGTTTGTATTCTTGGTGGTTGACTAGTCATCTATATCTGCTGTTTGCTGTTTACTTGATAATGATGACTTCACACACTTTCACCATAGTTGTTGTTAGCACAGGGGATGCCTAGATTGATGGGTCCTTCTGAGTGCCTAGGTTGTCACTAGTAATCTTCTAGGGCTGCAGGTACTTTGTGGCATGCTCTGTGTGTTCTCTTGATTGTTGAGTTTGTGTGTCTTGTTTGTTTAGTTAAATTTACCCCTCGTCACCTAAGTATCAATTTCAGAAAGACATGTGAGAAGCAGTTGGTGGCATTTTTTGGTGAAATTTTCGGTGCATTTTTCTGATTTTTTTTAAAATTCATTTTCTAATATTTTTACATTTAAGATACAAAAATGAACTTCTGATGACATGCGTTACTACGTGCTACTGATACCTTTCAGATTCACTGATGAAAGGTCAATCTAGGGCTGCCATGTGTATTCATTTCCATTTATTAGTATTTTCCAGTGCTTTAACTTCAAAAAATCATAATAAATTCATAGAAAATCTGAAAAATTCACCAAAACAATCCCACAAACTCCTTATCACATTTGCTTCCTCTTTTAAGCTTTAAAAGATAATAGTTACATATACAAAACTTTAAAAAAGTTGTCAAAAATTGAAGTTTGTTTATATACTAACAATAATACTATGTTGAACATCATTACTCTCCCTTACAACAACTCTTTGCCCCAATTATCACTTCCAATTTTCCGAAGTTAAAATTTTGTTTTAACACATTATAGTCGAAGATGATGTCACAATGAGTTTTTAGAAAATTTCAGTGGATTTTTCTAGTTTTTTTTTATTCATTTTTGTTGTTCAAATTTTTACATTTAAGATAAGAAAGTGCAACTCTGTTGACACTTGTTGCTATTCGCTACTGACACTTGTTGGAAACTCTAATGACACACCAATCTAGCATTGCCATGTGTCATTCTCTTCAATTTATTAGTATTTTTCAATGCTTTCACTTCAAAAATCATAATAATAAATTCATCCAAAATCTGAAAAATTCAACAAAAAAATTCAACAAACTCCTTATCACATTTCCTTCCTATTTTAAGTTTTACATATACAAAATTCAAAAACATTTGTCAAAAATTGAAGATTTTTTTATATACTAACAATAATACTATGTTGAACTTCATTACTCTCCCTTACAACAACTCTTGCTCCAACTATCACTTCAAATTTTCTAAAGTCAAAATTTTTTTTTTAACACATTATAGTCGAAGATGATGTCGCAATGAGTTTTTAGAAATTTTCGTTTCATTTTTCTAGTCGTTTACTCTTATTATGTGTTGAAATATTTACGTTTAAGATACGAAAATGAACCTCTGTTGACCCTTGTCGCTATTCGCTACTGACACTTGTCGGAAACTCTAATGACACACCAATCTGGCGCTGCCAAGTACTGTTCTCTTCAATTTATTAGTATTTTTCAATGTTTTAATTTCAAAAAATCATACAAAATCAGACAAATTCACCAAAAAAGTCCAACAAACTCCTTATCAAATTTCCTTCATATTTTAAGTTTTAAAATATAACAGTTACATATACAAAATTCAACAACATTTGTAAAAAATGGAGTTTGTTTATATACTAACAATAATACTATGTTGAACATCATTACTTTCCCTTACAACAACTCTTGCTCCAATTATCACTTCAAAATTTTGTTTTAACGCATTGTAATCTCAGATGATGTTGCAATGAGTTTTTAGAAATTTTTGGTGGATTTTTCTAGTTTTTTTATTCAATTTTATGTGTTGAAATATTTACGTTTAAGATACGAAAATGAACCTCTATTGACACTTGTTGCTATTCGCTAATGACACTTGTTGGAAACTCTAATGACACACTAATCTGGCGCTGCAATATGTTGTTCTCTTCAATTTATTAGTATTTTTCATTGCTTTAACTTCAAAATATCATAATAATAAATTCATACAAAATCTGAAAAATTCACCAAAAAAATTCCACAAACTCTTTATCACATTTCCTTCCTATTTTAAGCTTTAAAATATAATAGTTACGTACACAAAATTCAAAAACATTTGTCAAAAATTGAAGTTTATTTATATAAATAATACTATGTTGAACATCATTACTATCCCTTACAACAACTCTTGCTCCAATTATCACTTCAAACTTTCCAAACTCGAAATTTTGTTTTAACACATTATAGTCGAAGATGATGTGGCAATGAGTTTTTTAAAAATTTCGGTGAATTTTTTTTTTATTCATTTTTTTCAACATTTTTACGTTTATGATATGAAAATGAACCTCTGTTGATACTTGTTGCTATTTGCTACTGATACTTATCTGAAACTCTAATGACACACCAATCTTGTGTTGCCATGTGTCATTCTCTTCAATTTATTAGTATTTTATAATGCTTTTACTTCAAAAAATAATAATAAAGAATTCATTCATAATTTGAAAAATTCACCAAAAAAGTCCCACAAACTCCTTATCACATTTCATTCGTATTTTAAGCTTTAAAATATAACAGTTACATATACAAAATTCAAAAATATTTGTCAAAAAATTAAGTTTGTTTATATAGTAACAATAATACTATGTGGAACATCATTACTCTCCCTGACAACAAATCTTGCTCCAATTACCACTTCAAAATTTTGTTTTAACACATTATATTTGAAGATAATGTGGCAATGAGTTTTTAGAAAATTTTAAGTAGATTTTTCTAGTTTTTTTATTATTCATTTTTGTTGTTGAAAATTTTACGTTTAATATAAGAAAATGAACCTCTGTTAGTATTCGCTACTGATACTTGTCGGAAACTCTAATGATATACCAATCTGGCACTGCCATGTGTCATTCTCTTCAATTTATTAATATTTTTCAATGCTTTAACTTCAAAAAAATCATACTAATAAATTCATACAAAATCTGAAAAGTTCACCAAAAAAATCCCACACACTCCTTATCACATTTCCTTCCTATTTTAAGTTTTAAAGTATAATAGTAACATATACAAAATTCAAAAACATTTGTCAAAAGTTGAAGTTTGTTTATATACTAACAATAATACTATGTTGAACATCATTACTTTCTCTTACAACAACTCTTGCTCCAATTATCACTTCAAATTTTCCGAAGTCAAAATTTTGTTTTAACACATTATTGTCGAAGATGATGTGGCAATGAGTTTTATAAATTTTTGGGGAATTTTTCTAGTTTTATTCATTTTTGTTGTTGAAATTTTTACGTTTAAGATACGAAAATGAACCTCTGTTGACACTTGTCGCTATTCGCTGCTAACACTTGTCAGAAACTCTATTGACACACCAATCTGGCACTGCCATGTGTCATTCTCTTCAATTTATTAGTTTTTTTCAATGCTTTAACTGCAAAAAATCATAATAATAATTTCATACAAAATCTGAAAAATTCACCCCAAAAATCCCCCAAACTAGCATTTCCTTCCTATTTTAAGTTTTAAAATATAATAGTTACATACACAAAATTCAAAAACATTTGTCGAAAATTGAAGTTTGTTTATATACTAAAAATAAAACTATGTTGAACATCATTATTCTCCCTTACAACAACTCTTGCTCCAATTATCACTTCAAATTTTTCAAACTCAAAATTTTGTTTTAACACATTATAGTCAGAGATGATGTTGCAATGAGTTTTTAGAAGTTTTTGGTGGATTTTTCTAGTCTTTTTATTCTTTTTCAATTTTTTTATGTTTATGATACGAAAATGAATCTCTGTTGACACTTGTCACTATTCGCTACTGACACTTATCAGAAACTCTAATGACACACCAATCTGGTGCTGCCATGTGTCATTCTCTTCAATTTATTAGTATTTTTCAATGCTTTAACTTCAAAAAATCATAATAATAAGTTCATACCAAATCTGAAAAATTCGTCAAAAAAATCTCACAAACTCCTTATCACATTTCCTTCCTCTTTTAAGCTTTAAAATATGATAGTTACATATACAAAATACAAAAATATTTGTTAAAAATTTAAGTTTGTTTATATACTAACAATAATACTATGTTGAACATCACTACTCTCCATTACAACAACTCTTCCTCCAATTATTACTTCAAATTTTCATATTTTAAAATTTGTTTTCACACATCACAGTCGAAGATAATGTCGCAATGGATTTTTAGAAATATTCTGATTTTTTATTCTCAATTTTTTATGTTTAAGATACAAAAATGAACATCGGATGACACATGTCGCCCCGCGATACTGACACTTGTCAGAAACTACGATGTTGCACTAATTTGGCACTGCTATGTGTCATTCTCTTCCATTTATTAGTATTTTCCGATGTTTTAACTTCCAACAACCATAATAAATTCATACAAAATCAGAAAAATTCACCAAAAAATCCCACAAACTCTTTGTCACATTTCCTTAACTTTTTAAGCTTTAAAGTATAATTTTGACATATACAAAATTCAAATAATTTCTCAAAGTCAAGTTTGTATCCATACTAATAATAATACTATGTTAATCCTCACTACAACTCTTCCTCCAATTATTATTGCAAATTTCACGAAGTCAAAATTTTGTTTTCACACCTCATAGTTGAAGAAAAAGTCACAAGGGAGTTTTAGAAATTTTCGGCATTTTTTTTTTTCATTTTTGGTGAAGTTTTTAAGTTTAAGATGCAAAATGAACCATTGATGACTTCTATCGGCTTTGCACCAACATAAATCAACAAAACCGGAGTTTCTATTTTCTCCATTGCTGCATTTTATCAGTTTTTCAGATCGGATATGTTGGTCACATTTGACGGAACAACGCTTATCTTTGGCACAGAGCATATTGATCTCACAGCTGATTCACCAACATGCTCCCCAAGCAATTTTGTTGCAGACCAATTCTCAACACCTAGCATAAGCACCTGAGAAATTACTCAGTTTTGCCACCCAGGCAGTTCATATGTTAAATATATACAGTGGCGGATCCAGGAATTTTCCTTGCAGGGGTCAACATCTAAAAGGTAAAAAAATTCTATACAAAATAGAACAAAAAAAAAAGAAACGATAATATTATAATTCTTAATTAATAGAAAAAACCACATTACAATTGTCCACATTATAAAAAAATAAAAAATAAAAAAAAAACAACAACAACAACAAGATTCAACCACACCATTCACTTTTAAAGTAAAGAAATCAAAGCTTCATTTTTCCACAGCAGGAGACTTTAGTTTGGTCCTCTCGATATCCTTTATTGGGTTTTCACGCACTGCTCCATATATTCGATCAAAAACTTTATATATGGTAAAAACTTTTTATATATGATCAAAAGCTTTATATATGGTCAAAAGCTTAATTTGTTAACTTGTTTTTTAATGAGGTAATATTTTAATTATTATATTTTAATAATGTCTGCTTGCTTGCTTAATGAAAAAAAAAACTATCCTTTTTTCTTATATAAAAAACTATTATAAATTTATAAATTTTAAAAATCCAAATTCCATGGCCGGAAATCAATATCCTTCGTCAAGGCAATGAATTTGAAAAATCCAAATTCCATGGCCGGAAAAAAACTATCCCATTTTCTTGGATGCACTACACAAGGCAATGAATTTCATTGCTGCTGTGCTGTATCCTTCGTCGTTTTTCTATCTAGGAGAAGTACTGGTAAGATTACAAGGAAACTAATTTAAAACTCAGCTTATGCAGAGCTTACTTTACAGATAGAAGCTCTGGCTTTTCCTAAAGAGAAATATAATTTGGATCAGTTAAAAGCCAAAACTTATAATCAAGTTCGGTGTTTCAAAATCCCTTCATTTGTTTCCATCTTCACGTTTTAAAAAGGTGGGGCAAGCAACTTCTCCAACAAGTATCCCCTTCTTTAAAAAAAAAATACCACTTAAGTGGAACGACGTCGTTTTGACGTTAGGAAAAAAAAAACAAAAATTGAAGCGCTGGGCTTCTCGCCCTCGCTGGGCAGCAAGCAAGCTTGCTTGCTCTTGGCTATGGCTGCTTCCTCTTTGGGGCATTTCATCAAACACTTCTGGGCATTTGCAGGGGTCAAGTTTTTGGGTTCCTATGGCGGATTCCGAGCTTGCGGGGGTCAATTGACCCCTCTTGCCCCTATGTGGATCCGCCACTGCCGAAAGTGTGAGGACCGTAGGCCACTCTTGAAGGCGCCGTAGGCTGCCCTATCATCGGTATCCAGACATCTCGAGTATTCATGACTGAATCGTGCGGCATATTCACGCAACGGCTCGTCATCTCTCTGCCGGATGGTATATAGGTCATCGGCAGAGTACAGTCTATCAATCTGAATCATGAAATGGTTCAGGAAGATCTGCTTCAGCTCATCAAAGGAATCGACTGTCCCTGGTTCCAAACGGTAGAACCAATTCAATGCTGCCTCTGTGAGCGAAGAAGGGAACAGCAGGCATTGTCCTTCGTCGGTCAGCCCTCGGCACCCTACGGCCGATTGGAAAGAGTGAAGGTGTGTTAGAGGGTCCTCCACACCCGTGTAAGCATATATGGGCAGGGGCTGCACGTCTCTATCTTGCCGTGCCTGGCCGAAGCCTTCCCCAGTCAGGCTCCTGTGAACGAGTCCTCTCGTCCTCCATTCTCTGCATCCTCTGTAGGAGGAGGTGAATTACCGGATCCCGGCTCGGAATTTCCTCGGTGATGTGATGCTCTGACTGCTGAGGGTAGCCGATCGGATTGACCTCTGAGTGCCTCGTTGGCGTTGTCGAACGGTAAGTGGATGGCCGAGTCGTGGAAGGGACGTACTCATGGTCGGAATCTGCCGATGATTCCAAGACCTGTATCCTCCGTAGGGGTGACTTTATCCCGAGGTCTTTCAGTCGGGGATCGTCTAGACGTGCATTTATCCTGACTGGTGATCCTTGTCGTTCGGTTTGCCTTTCGGCTTCCCGATCCAACAGCTTGTGCCAGCAATCAGAATAGACCTTCTTCAGCACATGGGCCTTATTTTTTGGTGCCGGGACTACCAATTGATTAGACTGCGCAGGCGTTGCCTTTGCCACCTTCTTGCCCTTCTTCTGCTGATGGGGAGTCTGTATACTCTGTGACGATCGATCGGTCTGAATGTTTTGCGTTTGCTGCTGGTTGAGCAACTGTTGTGTTTCATCTACTCTGGACGAGAGGAAATTGTTGTGTTCTTGTAACCTGGCCATGTCCTGCCGAAGGGACACGACTTGGGCTAAAAGCTCCGCATTTTCTGCGGATTGGAGTACATGGGGGTTAGTCGCCGGCGTGTATAGCATACCGTACGGCATTCCCTCCTGCGGTAGGAACGTAGTTTTCGAGTTGGTCCCCATATGTTTGGGATAAAGGGTCGATTTTATCGTTTCCCACAGACGGCGCCAATCTGTTGACGCCTAAAAGTGGTTCTCTGACTTTGAGGGTCAACCTAGTAATTTTATGCCTTCGGTATCCTTGAGGCCTCGGTAGGGAGCGTGATCTGCAATATGAACAAACGCTTGGTAGGACCTAGGGCACCGGTATGGTACCAGCCGAAGGTTCTCCGATGCTTAAGTAAGTTCGGGATTAAAAAGTTCAACTGACAGATCAATAGGCTTGTATGCCGTAAGTTCTGATTACCTCTATTTTGGGGTAGTTGGCCTCCTATATTGGCCTTGGGAGGTGTGCACTTTGTTGATAATTTCGATGTGGGACTGTGGACGTCGCTTGGGAGCATGCCACGTGTCCCAGGAAAGGGTGTTGCCCTAATGGAGCGATCGGTAGGCAGGGTGTCGAAGACTCCCCTGATCAGGCTCGATGTCTTCCACGTGTCTTATTCTCACGGGCTGTTCATTTTGGGTATAAACAGATATAAAGCAGAGTGTTTAAGTTGTATTGTATCCAAGACAAGCACTTCTAATTGCAAGCCTTCAGTTACCAACACAAATTTAAATTTTCTACAGTACCAGACACCATGCATATAATCTTTTATGTAGCAATAACAAGTACTTTGTAACTTTAATGACATTCAAAGTGTGTAACTGTATCCAAGATAACCACTTCAAATTGTACGCCTTCAATTACAAACAATGATTTTTTACCCCATCAACACTTTTACTCAAGAATCTTTGTGCAGCTGCTGTTGCTGTGGCCATGTCGGCTGAGCAATGTAGGGATGCGTCTGTTGGCCATAAAGAGTTTGATCCATTACAGGCTTTCCCACTATCATCCCCGGAGCACCAACCTATGGAGCATGCTGAGTAGGCATGTAATAGTAAGGCACACCATCAGTCGAACTTCCAACCGGAAGATTCCCACCTCTTGGGACTGACGCAAGTACCTCATCTTTCAAATCCTCTCCCGGGACGATATCAACCTGTTGGCACTAAAACTTGAACAGATAGAGATGAGTGCAACTTACAAGAGATGTAGACGATCTAGGAGATCGATTGAGTGATAGATGGAGATTCTTCCTGTCTTCGGACGCTGATCCTGAATAGAAGGAAGCTAAGACTCGTGAGGTCTATGGAACCGGTGTGGAACCAGCCTGAGACCCTCCGATGCCAAAGTAAGATTGTTTTCTAAGAGCTTTTGTTGTTGATAATATAATAGTATAAAAGTCAAGCTGAAAAGTCTTACCCCTGTAATGTTGTTAAGGGGGCTATTTATAAAGGGAGTTTTGGATGCTCCTAGTACTCACTTTCGATGTGGGACTCGTGGGAGGGCCCTATGAGGTTGACACGAGTCCGTAGATATTTCGGGCGGGTACTTCGAGGTTGATTCTGCAGAATCGGTAGGGGGTACCGATAGTATACTGTGTTGGGCCTGTAGCGGCTGTCTGCTGCTTTGAGACAGTGCCATCGGTAGCAGATGCCGATTGTTCGAGGCCTTGTGCTTGGGTGAGTTTCTAAGGTCCACGTGTCGTTGAATGAGTGGAGGGTCAGATATGGTACAAACAGAAGTCCCCCAAGTTGCCGATTGAGAAGCTTCTCGGTTGGGGACTTGAATTTATCCTCGGCATTCTGATCCGAACACGATGGTCTCGGTGTTACCGATGCCGATGGTGGTATGTAGTCCCCCAAGTGCCTGAGCGAGTGAGATTTGAAAAGCGACGGCATCAGGTACCGAATGGTTGGAGAGGCCAGTGGAAAGTCATCGATATGCGCCTACCGTTTGGCACGAGAGGTGATTGAGAAATCATCCAATGTGCGCCTACCGTTCGGCACGAAAGGTGATTGAGAAATCGTCCAATGTGCGCCTACCGTTCGGCACGAAAGGTGATTGAGAAATCGTCCAATGTGCGCCTACTGTTCGGCACGAAAGGTGATTGAGAAATCGTCCAATGTGCGCCTACCGTTCGCTAGTGGAGTTGTGCTCGAAGGTGGCGAGATGTGCCACGTCCAGGAAGTTGAAGCGTCTCTGAGGAGTTGAAGCGTTTCAACTGACAACGTCTGGGCGTCTTCATGCATGCGTGACACGTGTCGGTATGGCTGTGAAGGGTCGCGTCGTTTCGTATCCCGATGCGTCGCTTCACTTCCCGATGCTAGATCGGCTTTATAAACATGAGGAGTGGACGAGGGTTTGAATACTTGGAGTTTTTGAGAGCAAAGAGAGCTTGTGAGAGGTGATTTCCGGCAAGCGTGTGAAGGCTGAGCAGGCGATTTCCGGCGAGCGTGATCAAGGCAGAGGCGATTTCCGGCGAATCTGAACCACCGTGCAAACAAGGTATGTGGCTATGTTTTGTGTATTTTTCTGAATCAAAGTGTTGAATTCGAAAAATATTGGTTTGAATAAGGTATGAACAAGCATGAAAAGCATGAACATAGGTGTTTAGGTGGTAGAATGGGATTTTGATTCTAGCATAGCACTTAGTTTCCCTTCGTTTGTGTTTGTAGATGTCAGATACCGAATCCGAGGGTAGGCGTAGTCCGAGGGCTTTTGAGGACGAATCGTCGTCGGGGAGTTCGTCCGAGGGGAGTGAGAGTGCCGATTCTGGGAGCTCTTCAAGTTGTGAGATAGTGGAGGGTCAAGGGGTGCGCACCGAAGCTGGGGGCACTTCACCGAGAGTGCCTGGGGGTGGTGAGCCCTCGACTTCGGGTCGTGAGGCCGGAGACGGCGCTGTGTCCGTTGCTGCCCCAGGGCAGGGGGTGCTGAGGGTTGTTAGTGGTAAGCAGCGGATACCGGTTGCGAAGCCCACGAAACTGGTTTTTGGGGTAGATAACTTAGAGCCGAACACCCTGACCGAATCTGAACTGGCTAAGATTCGGGCGGAGTATAATATTCCGGAATCGGTAGGGATGCGGATTCCGGAGCCCTTGGAGTCGCTTAGTGACAATGACAAGGGAGTTGTCTTCTTCACCGACGTGTTTAAGCATGGGCTTCGGCTGCCGTTGAGGCATTCGGTGCAGAAGATTCTAGCGGCGATCGGGTATGCACCAGGGCAGTATAATCCAAACTTTTGGATTACGTTGCTCGGGACGATCGCAGCTTTCAACTTGGCTGGCGAGGGGGAACCAAGCTACGAGCAGTGGGCCCAGTTGTACAGTGTGACCAGGGCGAAGAGTGCCGATCACGGTGGGTGGGTGCAGTCCAACTGTCTGTCGGCAGGGCAGCGTGGACACTTTGTGGTTGGGGTGCCGAGCTCCCAAAAGACATGGCGTAAGCGCCGTGTGATTGTGTCCGGCGATTGGGAATCGGCACCAGGAGTAATCGTCGAGAGGCGAATCCCTACGACCTTCCAGACAGTCGGTAGGATAGGACCTGCCGTTCGGCAGGGGTGTTTGTGGGTTTTTTTTTTTTTTTTTTTTGACTGACCGTTTGCAATTTGGTGTCAGTATCCTTAAAATGGCCTGCCGCACCGATCAGAGAGGTGGAAGCGATAGAGCGGGTGCGAGCAAAGATTACGGAAGAAGGTCGCTTTTTTAAGGAGCTGCTCTACTTCCGGAATCTGTTCAAGGCAGGTCTGATCGGAAGGGCCGAACACGATCGGAGGGTGAAGGAGGAAGAGGAAGAAGAAGCAAGACAGAGTAAGAGATGCCGTTCGGCAGGTGTGACTTGTCTTTTTGCTTAATTACCGTTTCCTTTCTGACTTTGGTTTATTGCAGTGGCAGGTGGGCGCCCAATGAGCGAGGCGACGAGGAGGCGGTTGGAGGGGCAAGGGGCGCCGAAGCAGAAGAAGGGTCAGTCCCCAAGGCCGAAGAAGAAGACGGCAGCGGGGGCGGATGACCAGACGGTGGCCGATCGTCGCCGGGAGAAGAAGGCGGTCGAAGCCGAAGCCGTTCGGGAGGTCCATCTCCAGGTGACGGGCAAAATAATGATTGAAGGCGCTCTGGACGTGACGCCGTTGCCGAAGAAGCCCAGGGGGCCGGATGAAGGGACATCGGTGTTGATTCCCGATGATGAGGCGGAGGGGGAGGGGCCAGTGAACGTGGCTTGCCCTCGGAAGGCCGTGCCGTTTATCAACAGTATGATCGATGGCGCTCAAATGGAGTTATCAGAGATCGAGCAACTGTCGATGAAGACGTTGCGTGAGCAGACCGGACGTGCCTTCCGGCTTCAGGCTGCAGTAAGTGTGTAGAGTTGTCTTGTTATGAAGTATCTTTTGATTCGGTAGATACTAATCTGTCTGCCGTTGTTTTGCAGGCTGATATGGAAATGTGGCTCTGCGTCAAGCGGGCCGTTAACGCTGCCGAACGGTACCAAAAGAAGTTTGAAGAGGGCCGTTCGAAGATCGCTGAGGCCGGAAAGCTCATCCAAGGGGCCGATCGGCGGGCCGAAGAGAATGCTGCGAAGATCGCAGAGCTGTCTTCGAAGGTGGCGGCGACGGAGTTGGAGCTGGTTGCGGCGCAGGAGGCGAAGGCTGCGGTGGAGGCGGTATTGGTAGCGACCGAACGGTCGCAGGCCAGGGAGCTGGAAGAGGCGAAGGCGAGAAAGCCGTTGCCGAATACCGTTCCACGGAGGAGTTCACACTGATGCTGGACAAAGAGGTCATGGAGCAGTGTGATGACCTGCTGTACCGATTCAAGCGGTACAATGCTGATAAGAGGCTGAACATGAACTTCCTCCGGGATCCGCCGCCGTTGCCGGAAGGGATGACCGAAGAGATGGTGGAGGCCTACAAGGGTGAGGATGCCGAGCCCGAGGAAGCCGATGAGACCGACTCCAGTGGTGAGGAGGAAGAAGACCAGCCTGCGCCGAATGTGAGCAGTGCACCAGAGGCCGAAGCGTTGGTCACTGCCGAGCCCGTACCTGCTAATGACGAAGCTGCCGATCCTCCTGCCCCTTAGACTAGGTTTTTATTGTTAACTTTGGAAAATGTAAAAACCTAATTTTTGAAACATGCCGAACGGCATGTGGTTGATACAGTTTGCCCTTTGTGGCAAGTTTATATATGTTAATTTTTGCTTTGGTTAAATTTGTTCATCTCCGTTTATTCTGTGTGTGTGCATGCCGTATGTAGAATATTCTTGATATGATATTGCTGTATGGTGATGCCGTATGTATAGAATAGGGAGTGTATTGAAATAAACCGGTTACAAATATAACGACCGAAGACGACAACCGAAGGCTCGATCACTTGTACGAAGGTGATGACCGAAGGTGAAGACCGAAGGTGCAATCACTTGTAATAGTATTTGAGATGCTCTATATTCCAAGGGTGGCCGAGGGTTTGACCGTCGGTACCGCGCAATCGGTAAGTTCCGGGTCGGCAGACGGTAACGACTTCATAGGGGCCTTCCCAAGAAGGGCCAAGGGTGCCTACGTTGGGGTCCTTTGTGGCGAGAGAGACTTTGCGTAAGACCCAATCCCCCACTTTCAGCGATCGGCGTCTGACGCGCGAGTCGTAATAGCGAGAGGTCCTCTGTTTGTAAGCAGCGTTCCGAAGCTGAGCCTGGAAACGGTGTTCATCGATGAGGTCCAGGTTGAGCGTGAGCAAGGTTTCGTTTCGCTCTGGCTTGTAAGATGCCGTTCGGCACGAGGGTGCGTTGATCTCGACTGGGACAACTCTTTTGCTAGTCCTCGAGCAAAACAGAAACTAAAACAAGACTCGAAACAAACTTTCCGAACACCTTCCAAAGAGAGAGAGACTCATGCAAACGACTCAAAGGTTTTCACAAGAAAAACTCAGTTTAGACATTATTCACAAGGCGGCAAAATTCATAACACAACATGCTCAAGTGTAGTAGTGTGATGGCCAAATGGAACTCACTCTCCAATTTCAGTTTTCACACAACTTCAAAAATCATACCAAGCACAAATGTAACTTCAAATCTCACCAAAGTTGTTCTCTCACAAATGAATCACTCGGAAGAGGGGTACAATGCAACACTCAATAGTAAATATGAGAATAGAGTTAAACCACACGGGACTTAACTCAAAATAGAAGGATGAAAAACATGCATAACTATGATCTCGAGAAGGATGCCAAACACTTAAAAGAAGAGGAACGTGTGCAATTCAATCACATGACATTTAGGATCAATTTAGGTCTTTATTATAGGTTGTAATGGGGCTAAGGGTGTAAGGTGAGTAAGAAATGAAGGATATGGATACAACAAAGTCCAAGGAACTCACAATGTAAGAGCATATAATCGTTGACTAAAAGACTTTGAAACATCACGCTTGAGATTTTCACTCATTTATTTATTTATTTATTTTTTATATATGTGATCAATTAGACCACAAAGCCTTATACCTCCACTTATTATGATTCACACTCCTTCCTTCCATTCGAACAACCAAGAATTTATTTATTTATTTTTTTTTTTGAAGCCAACCAAAAAAAACATGGAAATGAAAATTGAATTCATTGCCACTTAACCACAACTTTTCTCTTTTCTTTCACCCTTCGAGTGAAGTACTTTTTTTTTTTTTTCTTTTTTTTTTCCTTTTTTCAAAATGTAATAACCCTTCCCAAACTTAGCATGACAAACACATCTAAATTAAAGCTCATGAGTTCCTTAGAGAGGTAAATTCTTGTTTTTCAGGCTAAGGCTAGGAATGATAATTGGTTACTTGAAAGAAAAGGCATACATATAGGCTCAAGGTGGTTAACAATGGAAAATCATGCTTAAGCATGCATAGGGTTAGCTTGAAAGGCACAAACGGTCCAAAGAGGGCCTTAATATCATTTCTCAAATGTCATGTAATCAAATTGCACAAGAATGACTGACTTTTAAGTGTTCAACCAAGTCAATGAATAATGAGATCAAACAACAACTCGGATGACAAGAAAATAAGAATATGTGTATAACACTCATGAATTGAAGCACAAGGCTCGAAGCTCGCATTATTTATGGTTATACAAGTCTAATTCATGCTTGATACAATTCTTTGGATCATGCAAATCCTTCAACTAGAGAATTATGAAACAAATGGCAAGTGCATAGAGGGTTTCAAACATATCATGCTAGAACAATGCCATTTAGTGAATAACAATTTTTTTTTTTTTTAGCATTTTCAATCAAGTCATGTAAACATTCATCACAATCTCATCATATATGTCCGGAAAGTGACTTGAAAACAAAATGACTCAAAACTGAAAAGAAAGACAAAATAAAAGAAAGCAAGAAATTAAGTGAAACGAAAATGGCTTGCTACCCCTTCCCAAACTTAGAAATAAACATTGTCCTCAATGTTGAAAAATTTAGGCTTCAACAACGTTATGACAAGAAAGGAAAGGGATAAAAGCAATTAAACAGAAGAACAAACAAAAATTAAAATTACAACACGGTTGCAAAAATAAATAAAAAAAAACAAACGAAACAAAAACCAAACAAAACACTAAACCCTAATAAACAATCCGACGCAAACCGAAACCCAAACTACAAAGAAGTCCAACTCATTGGCACGCCCAAACCAATTGAAAGCCCACACCAAACAAAGGCCCAAACGTTTGCTATTATTATTATTATTATTTATTTTTATTTTTTTTTAAAGTTTTTTTTTTTTTTTTTTTTAAAGAAACGTGAACAGAAGCGCGGGGTTTCTGAAAAGGAAGAATGCGGTCCCTGATGCCTCGGTTCCTGGGAAGTCACATGCAAAAGATGTGCGGGACGTGTCGGCGCGCAGAAGCAGCTTTCACATCCCCCAAAGCCATAGTTATTGGCATATGGGAAAGCCGAGACGACTTTTGTGACTATGAAAGGTGAGAGGGCAATTAATGGAGGGAGTTGGGGAACGGGTGCGGCGACATGGAAATAAGCTGTAGGGAACCGCGTGAAGCTCAGAAGCGCAGCGGCTAGGGTTTGGCAGAAACTAAGTCTATAAAAGAGTAAGAGAAAGAAGGGGGAAAAACACACAAAACTCAGAAACACACAAAAGAGAAAAGCAAGTGAGAAATCAAAGTAAGAAAACAAATGGCCTCTTCCTACCCATTCTCGTTGGATCTCAACCTAGCTCAACCAACTCAGACTCAGGGCCAAGCAGTGGCACCAGTGTGGATGCCCTACTTTGCCTCTGCACGGGGGCACGTGACAGTGAATGACTCGATACTGCTGGACAACGATGTTGCCCTTGGAGTTGCTAGAAATCTAGTGACTCCCAAGGATATACGGGTGCTGGGATCAAGGGATGACAACCGGGTTGTGAGCGATGCTCTGGCACTAAGCGTGCAAAGCACAGCAACAGTCGCAAGTGTGGGTCATCGCCTAATTGCGAAGTCCCATGAGGTGGAGGTGCTAAGAGGTCAGTTGGCGGCAGAGCGAAGTATGGTTGAAGAGTGCCAGAGTATTATTAAAAGTTTAAAAACAGAAAGGGCAAGGATACTAGAGGTGAATCGACACCAGCTGGAGGCGTTGCGGGAAGAGAACAAAAATCTCTCAAAGATGGTAAGTGTTTACGCTCATGACATGAGAAAGCAGCTGGAGGACATAGACCGACCGGGAAAACGCAAGAAAACAGACCGCGAGAGTGGTTATGCTCAAGCTAAGATTGCAATCTTTGGGAGCTCGAGTGATGAGCCCCAAGAGGCGGTGCGTGAAGCCTCGGAAGAGGATAGCCGTAGGGCTAAACTCAAAGGTCCTATGGTCGAGACACCGAGCACTGGAAAAAAATGATTCTAGTGTATTATTGGTGTGCCTGTTTGTCTTTGCCCTTCCTCTGTATTTTTCATTTTCATTTTGTTTCACTTTTTTTTTTCTTCGGAAATAAAAGAAATTAAGTTGCAAAAGAAAGAGAAGCACACTTCCCAAACTTAAAATAAAACAAACTTAAAATAAAACAAAGCTAACAGCCGAAAGGGAAAACGCACTTCCCCAAACTTAAAATAAAACAAAGCAAAACACAAAGCACCAGAAAAAGAAAGCAACGGGCAAAAACATAAAACACCATAAAACACGGAGGTAAAAAGAAAAGTAAAGTGAAAGTAAAAAATGCTCCCTTCTAAATGCATGCGACCGCGAAATCCTCGTGAAGCGTGGGGATCCGAGAAAAAATGGCATACGGCTGGATAGCAATCTGGGGATCCGAAGTGGACGTCGGCTCCCTTATGAGTATATGCCTATTTAAACCACTTCTCGGTTGAAAGGAGGAGTACCCTGCATTTCATCCTGCAAACTCAAGAAAAACCATCAAATAGTCCAGACATAAAAATCAATGGCATCTTCAGCTACTCCCATTGATGACCTTAACCTTGAGTTGTCGCTCGCACCACCAAATGCCCAGATACGGGCTCCTCCAACCTTTGTCTTCCCAAACTCCTCATACCATCATGGCTCGGCCTCGAATTTCTCGGAGGCGGTGCGGTGTAGGGCAGTACTGCCGGAAGGCATGACTGTCAGCAGACTTACAATGGCGGATCATCTGCATGTGGCGCAGAGGTCTGACTTGATGGCAGTGGACGAGTCCCACAATCTAACAGTGCTCAATGCGGTCTCGGCTACCAATTTGGGCATTCGCCTACTAGCGAGAACACGAGAGTGCGGGGCACTGAGCGAGGAGGTGGCTGCTCTGAAAGCTCAGGTGGCGGATCTGCAGAAGCGGCTCTACAGTGCCAACCAGCATGTAGAGATGCTGCAGAAAAGGAATGAAGATCATGTAGAGCTGTTGCAGGTTCTACAAGCAAGAACAGACAGAGGCAATTAGCAGAAGCCTCAGGTGGCGAAGAATGCAACAATGAACATGTGATTAGGAATTTTATGTATGCATTTTCAAGTTTAAATATGTAATCACAAGTTATGAAATAAAATAAGCATTTGAGCCAAAATCCTGATTGTGCAATCATGAAGCAATCTACTTCCCAAACTTAACAACAAAAAAAAACAACACAAACAAGTAAAGGAAAGAGAAAGAGTAAGAAAAACAAAGAGAAACAACAAGAAATTCGAAACAAGAATAAACAATAAGAATAGCAATTAGAGTTAGAAAATAAAAATAAAATAAAATAAAATAAAAAAAAAAAAATAAATAAAAATAAAAATAAAATAAAAATAAAAATAAAAAAAATTAAAAAAAATTACCTTGGTTGGCTTGGAACCCTAACTGCAAATCTCTCAAGAATTGATGAAATACTTGAGGGAAAAAAAAATGTGAGGAGAGACAAGAGGGAAAAGAAGAAAAACAGAGGCGGAACGTTAAAAAAAAAAAAAACGCGACGAGCGACCGGTCGTTCGAAACAGATTCTCTTTTTTTTTTTTTTTTTTTTTTTTTTTTTTTTTTTTGAGATTATAATCTTTATTAAGGACTTACCTTCCCAACTCAGTTTTGTACCACAGCAGGTACATCAACGAAGTGGAGTACTTCATCTTCTTGATTCAAAGCATTTTCGTGGTAGATCTTCAACCTATGCCCATTAACCTTCGATTCCTTTCCCGTGCTAATATGTCGGATATCAACTGCACCATAAGGGTAGACCTTAGTAATAATATATGGGCCCGTCCAACGAGATCGAAGCTTACCTGGAAAAAGCTTGAACTTAGAGGTAAAGAGTAATACTCTTTGCCCTATTTCAAACGACTTCCTAATGATATGCCTATCATGAAACGCCTTTGTTTTTTCCTTGTAAATTTTCGCGTTCTCATAAGCATCATTGCGAAGCTCGTCCAGTTCGCTCAGTTGTAACCTTCTAATATTTCCTGCTTCCTTCATGTCGAAGTTGTACTTCTTGATTGCCCAAAGGGCCCTGTGTTCAAGCTCGACAGGTAGATGACAAGGTTTACCAAAGATTAAGCGAAAAGGAGACATACCGATTGGAGTTTTGTAAGCAGTTCGATAAGCCCAAAGAGCATCGTTAAGGCGCATAGACCAATCCTTTCGAGTAGGACCAACAGTCTTCTCTAATATATGCTTCACCTCTCTGTTGGAAATCTCTACTTGTCCACTGGTTTGAGGGTGATATGGGGTGGACACCTTGTGAGTTATGCCATACTTCTTGAGTAGGGTCTCAAATGATCGGTTGCAAAAATGGGATCCTCCATCACTAATGATGGCCCTCGGTGTTCCAAACCTACAAAAGATATTGGCTCGAAGAAAGCTAAGAACAACTTTCGAATCATTAGTCTTGGTTGGAATTGCTTCCACCCATTTTGAAACATAATCAACCGCAAGTAGAATAAATAGATTTCCAAAAGATGAAGGAAATGGTCCCATGAAATCTATTCCCCATACATCAAATATTTCAACAATTAGAATTGGATTTAAAGGCATTTGATTTCGAGATGAAATGTTACCCATCCGTTGACACCTATCACAAGATAGACAAAATTGTGAGGCATCTTTGAACAAGCTTGGCCAATAGAATCCACTTTGCAAAACTTTCAATGCTGTCTTCTTGGCTCCAAAGTGGCCACCACATGCGTTCGAGTGACAGAATGTGAGTATAGATTGAAATTCGGTCTCGGGAACACATCGCCTAATCACGGAGTCCGAACAATACTTCCACAAATATGGGTCATCCCACACATAAGACTTGGTGGTTTTCAATAATTTGTCCTTTTGACCTCTTGACAAGTCCCTTGGTATATTTCCTGTAGCAAGAAAATTTATAATGTCAGCATACCATGGGTCAGAAACTTGCAATGCAAAAAGTTGCTCATCAGGAAAGGATTCACGAAGAGGAAGAGTGTCTTCTTCGGTATTGGAGTTAGTGATCAATCGGCTAAGGTGGTCAGCTACCACATTCTCCGATCCCTTCTTATCCCTGATTTCTATATCAAACTCTTGGAGCAACAAAACCCATCGTATCAATCTTGGTTTTGCTTCCTTCTTTGCCAAGAGATATTTCAAAGCTGCATGATCAGTAAAAACAATTACTTTAGAGCCTATCAAATACGAACGAAATTTCTCTAAAGCAAAAATTACAGCTAAAAGCTCTTTCTCAGTAGTTGAATAGTTCAACTGAGCATCATTAAGGGTACGGCTTGCATAATATATGGCATGCAATCTCTTCTCAACTCTTTGTCCCAATACAGCTCCAACTGCAAAATCAGATGCATCACACATTAATTCAAACGGTAAATTCCAATTTGGAGGCATAATGATAGGTGCAGTTGTGAGAAGAGTTTTGAGCTTTTGAAAAGCTGCCAAACATTCATCATTAAAATCAAAATTTGCATCTTTGGCAAGCAAGCTACACAATGGTCGAGAGATCTTAGAAAAATCTTTTATAAATCTTCTATAGAACCCGGCATGTCCTAAGAAGGATCGGATCTCTTTCACTGATGTGGGAGGTGGCAAACCGCTTATCACGTCTATTTTGGCTTTGTCAACCTCAATGCCTTGACTGGAAATCACATGACCTAAAACAATTCCCTGTTGTACCATGAAATGGCACTTTTCCCAATTGAGAATTAAGTTGCATTCCCGGCATCTTTGCAAAACTAAAGACAAGTTGTTAAGGCATAAGTCAAATGAAGAACCAAACACACTAAAATCATCCATGAATACTTCAATGAATTTTTCTACCATATCGGAGAAAATACTCATCATGCATCGTTGGAAGGTGGCCGGGGCATTACATAATCCAAATGGCATACGCCGGTAGGCGAAGGTACCATAAGGACATGTGAATGTCGTCTTGTGTTGGTCTTCAGGAGCGATGGCAATTTGGTTGTATCCTGAGTAGCCATCCAAGAAGCAGTAGTAACTGTGACCTGCAAGTCGTTCAAGCATTTGGTCAATAAATGGTAATGGAAAATGATCTTTACGGGTGGCGTTATTTAATTTTCTATAATCAATGCAAACACGCCATCCCGTTTTGACACGAGAAGGAATGAGTTCATTTTCCTCATTTCTTACAACAGTTATTCCTGACTTTTTAGGAACCACTTGGACCGGGCTTACCCACTTGCTATCGGAAATAGGATAAATTATACCCACATCCAATAGCTTCAGAATCTCTTTTCGGACTACCTCTGTCATGATTGGATTTAACCTGCGTTGAGCATCTATGGTAGGTTTAGAATCATCCTCCAATAAAATTCTGTGCATGCATTTCGTTGGGCTTATTCCCTTGATGTCCGCAATACTCCAACCAATTGCTCCCTTGTGTTCCCTTAACACCCGCATCAAGTTCTCTTCATTTTCCACATTGAGATTGCTAGCTATAATCACGGGCAATGTCTTTGTTTCACCTAAATAAACATACTTCAAGTGGGATGGCAATGGTTTGAGCTCTAACTCAGGTGCCCTGTCAAGAGAAGGAACAAGCTTTTCAGTATTGACTGGCAAAGGTATAAAATTAGGAGTGTACTTACGTGGCATGGCTGGACATGCATCAAGGAATTGCACAACCTCAAGTAATTCATCGTCATCAATTTCAGCAACTTGAGGATTTTGTGTCAACACCTTTTCTAATGGATCCGTACCATGAGTGCTATCGAAGGTATTCTGCACAATTTGACACAATGTATCAATACGAAAACATTCATGTTCATCACTAGGGAGTTTGAAAGCATCATAAACATTGAACATTATCGTTTCCCCTTGAACTGTCATTGTCAATGTTCCCTGTCGAACACTGATCGTAGTATCTGCAGTGGCCATGAAAGGGCGGCCAAGAATCAATGGAAGATCCGCACCCGGAATAGGAGCTTCTTCCATTTCTAGCACCAAAAAGTCAGCTGGTAAAATGAGATCATTTACTTTCACAAGTACATCTTCCAAGATTCCTCTTGGATATCTCACTGATCGGTCCGCCAATTGAATGCTGACAGAAGTTGGTTTAAGATCACCTAAGTTAAGGGCTTCAAAAACAGAATAAGGCATTAGATTAATTGAAGCACCTAAATCAAGTAAAGCTTTTTCAAAAAATTTATCACCAATAGTGCAAGGAATTGTAAAACTTCCTGGATCTTTTAATTTGGGAGGGAGCTTCCTTTGCAAAACAGCAGAAGCTTCTTCCGTTAGTGCAACCGTTTCATGATCTTGGAATCTCCTCTTGTTGGTACAAAGATCCTTCAAGAACTTTGCATAACTCGGAATTTGCTTGATTGCATCCAAGAGAGGAATGTTGACTTGCACTTTTCTGAAGGTTTCCAATATGTCCTTGGCATGTTGAATTTTTTTGGAACTCATAAGCCTGTGAGGAAAAGGAGCACGTAAGATATCTTCATCAGTAGGTTCACGACTTACCTTCTCCTTTCTTGCCCTTCTTGCAAGTTCATGCTTTGGGATCCACTCGGATGAAGAAGCTGCTTGTTTATCTTTCTCTTTGTTGCTTTCATCCTTTTCTTTAGGCTCAGTCACTTGCTCATCCTGCATGTCATCAATATTGTGAATCAAATTTTCAGAATTATCAATTTCACCAATTACCTTACCAGTTCTCAAGGTAACTGCTTGAACATGCTCACGCCCAGTTGGATTAATCACTGGTTGGCTAGGCATCATGCCAGGTTCCCTTTGACTCAAAGCTGTAGCAATTTGCCCCACTTGATTTTCTAGATTGGCAATGGCCTTATCCGTTTTCTGCATGTGGGTATCATTCCTCTGCATGTAGCTCTTTGTCTCAGTGATGAAACTATCTGTGTTTCTAGCCATTGAAGCAACAAGTTCTTCCAAAGATTTTCCTGTAGATTGTGGTTGAGGTGGTGGTTGTGGTGGATTGTAATAGTGCATTTGACCATGAGGTGGGCGAGTATGTTGTTGGCCTTGAGGTGGTTGAGTTGGCCCTTGTTGAACATTCGAACTGTCACTCCACCTGAAATTTGGATGATTTCTCCACCCCGGATTGTATGTTTGTGAGAAAGGATCATTCTTTGGCCACTGATTTCTCTGAAATGAGCCCACTGCATTCGCTTCCTCCATTGCCAATGGACAATCTTCAGTGTCATGACCAATTGTGGAGCAAAATGCACAAACCTTGGATGATCCCGGTGCCAATTTCTTCACCATGTTGGTTAGGTTTGCTATCTGAGCTTCCATACTAGAAAAGGCACTTACATCATAGGATTCCCCTTTTCTGACTGGTTTTTGCCTTGAATTATATTGGCGAGCATTTTCAGCAACAAGATCAAATATCGCTCGCACTTGTGTTGGAGTCTTGGTCATTATAGTTCCTCCTGCAGCTGCATTCACATTACTTTGATCCGCTTCAAAAAGTCCTTCATAGAAGTGTTGCATTAAAAGCCAAGCTTGTATGTTATGATGCGGACAAGTGATTAGAAGTTTCTTGAAACGGTCCCAATAATCCTGGAAGCTTTCTCCCGGCCTTTGCAGAATTCCTGTAATTTGACTTCGGAGTTCATTTGTCCTTTGTGCTGGGAAGAAATGTTGCAAGAACTTTGAAGCAAGATCCGTCCACGTGGTGATGGAATTTGGAGGTAGATAGTGAAGCCATTCCTTTGCTGTATCCTTCAAACTAAATGAGAAAAGTCTCATTCTTATCTCATCACTATTCATGCCTGTGATCTTTATTGTGGAACACACTTCCTCAAAGTCTAGGATATGTGCATTAGGATTTTCTCCAGGATTTCCAAGGAACTTAGGCAATACGTGTATCATGCCCGGTTTCAACTCAAAGTTTTCCAAAGTGCTTGCGGGATATACTATGCAAGATGGCTGTCCAGTTGTTGGTGGTGAAGAGTATTCTTGCATAGTAAGTTCCGCATTTGCAGCTGCTGCCGCCATTGGTGAAGGTGGAGGTGACTCAACTTTTGGTGAGCTTGGTGATGATGAAAATGGTGAGAATGAAATAGGCAATGGAGTAGACACAGCTAGTCGGATGTTCCTTTCTCTCAAAGCTTGAGCTTGGATATCTTCTATTGTGCAATCTAATGAAATATCAAAATCCAAAAAGGACATAAGCAAAGTGTTCCTGCAATAAAAAGAAACAAGATCAAACTCAAATAAAATGAAACAACAAACAAAGAAAAAAATAAAATAAAATTAAGTACTCTAAATATACTCAAACAAAACATATAAGCAACCGTGCCAGTTCCCCGGCAACGGCGCCAAAAATTGTTGCATTCCTAAAAGGACACAAATTAATGTGCAAACAACCAATTAAAAATACCCGCAAGTGCACGAATCTAATGAAGTATAGATTATGTAAGTACGGGGTCGATCCCACGAAGAACTTGTCGGCTTCCTATAAGTTCTAGTTTGAGTACGTAAAGAACACTTAATTGACACACCACAAATGCACAAATGCAAAATGGAAACTAAAAATAAGTAAAGAAATGTAAAAGAAATGAAACAACACAAGAAAACTAAAGAAAAACACAAACAGCATTTTCTATCACCATTTTATCACCACTTTATCACCTGTGAACAGTGCCGCGAACAGTGAACAGTAATGTGAACAGTGAACAGTGCGACCGGTCGTGTGAACAGTGACGACCGGTCGTTTTTTCGGCAGAATCAAAAATTGTGAAATTTGTGATGAACGACCGGTCGTTAGAAACAGTGCGACCGGTCGCTTTTTCCACAGAATCGTTTTTCTCTGTTTTTCAGTTCCGACCTCTGTTCAGTTTTCGAACTATAACTTTCCAACCGTACGTCCAAAATTCACGTTCTTTATACGGTTGGATTCAGCACAGAAAATGCAAGAACACAACGCGGACCAAAAGTCCAAAACAATTACGGAAACAACCAAAATTCAGTGACAAAGACACAAAACGTGTCAAACACGCAACTCACACACACATTGGGGGGGGGTTTTGATTTGGTTCAAGTGACCTATTTCTATTGCATGAAAGTAAATGGACTTCGAATTTAAATGAGAATGGCAGAGATGAATTATCAAGATGTGAAATTAAAATGTAACAAGCACTAGGGTTTCGGAATCCACCCTAAACAATTCTACCAAAGTTCATGAATACTCAAGTGATGAACTCTAAACGTGTTGATGAAAATGTTCGCGATCAAGATCAGTACGAGTGACTCAAGACGCATTGATTCTCTCTAATATACGTAAAGTGCAGTACGAGTGCTACAATACTTGTGCCTTCCCTATAATCGAATCTAGGTGTGCTTAGTACTTTGATTCAATTACAAGAAAAACCCATTAAGTTCAAAGAGAATATGAACATCACAAGAATCCTAATAGCATGGTGTTTACATTAGGTATTCAAGAAACCAATTCACATGGATGGTTCTTACTCCATCCATCTATTGCTTAGGAAAACATGAAGATACACATAATCCCAACAATCTCAAGAGGCATGCTTTCAAAGATGGCCAACCAAGGAAAAACACACATCAAGGATAGATTAATTTGGTGAATTGGAATTCATCAACAATATTTAGAAATTCATACACTCAAGCATCAAAACAATAAGGTAATCATGTTTAGGGCTTCAACCTAAGCCCTAGCTAGGGAGTTTAGTTCCTCATAATCATTCCAAATACAAACTCAAAATAAAATTAGAAAGAGTTTACAGATTTTCAGAAAATGATGAAAGCTTCAAGATCATCAATGGTGGAAGTCTTCTCTCTTCTTCCTTACGGCTGCACCTCCTTCTCCTTTTTTGTTCTTAGCTCCCAAAAATCTGCTCTTCTATTGTGGAATGATGTAATGAATCCAATACCCCCGTTGAAAAGCCTCTCCAATATCAGATTACACTCCCTTTGCTTCCCTCTCTCCTCCTTTCCAGCTTTGCCTTTTAATATAAAACTACCACCTTTGATAAAGCCTTAGCCCACTGTCCCCTTGCCATGATGGAGCTTTGACTTCACAAAGATGCCAAAAGCTCAGAAAATATCTATTTTACAAATGTAATTCCTTGTTACCAAGAGTTATGGTAACAAGAAGTTAAGATGACACAAGGGAGGTAAAAGCTGGCCAAATCCGGATTTCCAGAACTATGGTAACATGCTGGATTGGTTGGATAGGCAATACTTGTCCAATGGAGCTCAAATTTGGATATGTTGTAGTTAACATCCATTGGAACAAGCCTCATGAAGATCATGACCTCATCCGAGCACCAGAGCATGTTGATCCCAGGCCAAGAAGTTGACCTACGAAAATGAACAAAAACAGAATTTATAACTAATAATGCACTTTTAGCTCATTTTCATCCCAACCAAGGTAAAATCTAAGAAAACACAAAAAGGAAGTAAAAAGCTATAAAATGTCAAGAACTAACTCAAAATAGTGGGTGAATAACATGAAAAATCATGTGTAAAAATGAACCGAACAACAACAGCTTCGGTACCGAAGGCAAGGGAAAAGGGGGTTTCGCCAGTCGACCGTCGGTAGGAGGTGTTGATGGCCCATAACGCTTCTGGGAGTAAATCGGGCCAGGCTCCCTTTGCTGCCCCGAGTTTCTTCTTCAGTGTCTTCTTGATGATCTTGTTGATGGCTTCAACTTGGCCGTTCGATTGTGGATGTGCTGGAGATGCGAAGAACAAGTTGATGCCGAATCGGTGGCAGAGGTGCCGGAACTGAGAGGAGTCGAACTGTTTTCCATTGTCGGTGATGATTGCGTTCGGGAGACCGAATCGACAAATGATGTTCTTCCAAACGAAACGCTCAACTCTTGCTGCAGTAATAGTTGCCAGGGCTTCGGCTTCGGTCCATTTTGTAAAATAGTCGACGGCGACAATGGCGTACTTGAGCTGTCCCGTTGCTTGGGGCATGGAGCCGATGAGATCTAAACCCCATTGAGCGAAGGGCCATGGGCTGACAATCGGAGTAAGTGGTTCGGCAGGTAGTTTTGGAACAGAGCCGAAACGTTGGCATTGATCACACTTCTGGACGAGTGTGGTGGCATCAGCATGGAGAGTTGGCCAATAGTACCCCTGCCGAATGGTCTTGAAGGCTAGAGATCGAGCGCCAGAATGGTCTCCGCAAGCTCCTTCGTGAATCTCTCGTAAGACGTAGTTTCCCTGCTGTAGGGTCATGCACCGAAGTAATGGCAAGGAATGGCCACGCCGATAGAGGATTTGATTCAAGATTAAGTAGCGTGCCGATCGGCGGCGGAGAGTCTTGGCCTCAGTTTTGTCGTCTGGCAGCGTTCCGCCTGAGAGGTAAGCATATATTGGATCCATCCAGCTTGGGTCTTGTCGAACGGCATGTATCTCAGCTTCGGCGGTACTGCGCCGAGCGAGGATTTCGATCGGTACGTGGCGACCGACTTCGTCATCAATTGCTGAGGCCAATCGTGATAGGGCATCGGCATGGCTGTTCTTGGATCTGGGGATCTGCTGAACCTGATATGCATCGAAGTGGTGTAGCAATCGGCGGGCATGCGTCAAGTAGGCAGCCATCGAAGTATCCTTGGCTTCGAATTCAGTCAGTATCTGGTTGACGAGAAGTTGTGAGTCGCTGCATATTTTCAGCTGTTGAGCGCCCATTCCCTTGGCGAGCCGAAGGCCTGCCAAGAGAGCTTCATATTCGGCTTCGTTGTTGGAAGCTCGGAATTGGAATCGGATGGCATACTCGATGGTCGTCTGATCAGGGGCCTTTAGTACTAGTCCAGCTCCGCTGCCGTGTCGGATAGACGAGCCATCCACGTAGAGAGTCCAAACGGGAATCGACGGATTGAAGGGCCCTTCGGTCGGATGAGCAACTGTAGATGCCGAAGCCGATGTTTGGGCGATGTCTGCTGGGCGTTCCTCTTCGGACGTAGTCATTTCAGAGATGAAGTCAGCTACGGCTTGGCCCTTCTCGGCAGGCCGAGGGTGATAGCGAATGTCGAATTCGCCAAGTTCAACGGCCCACTTCACCAGCCGACCGGATGTCTCTGGTTTTTGTAGTATTTGGCGCAGAGGTTGGTTGGTGAGAACAATAATACTGTGAGCTTGGAAATATGGCTGAAGCTTGCGAGCTGAGAGGACGAGAGCGTAGGCGAGCTTTTCCAGCTCTGGGTACCGAATCTTGGCGTCCTGCAGGGCGTGGCTAGTATAGAAAATTGGAAGCTCGATGCCGTTCGGCTTGCGGATGAGTACGGAGCTTAATGCCGTTGCCGATACTGATAAATAGACAATTAATTCTTCGCCGGGAAGAGGAGTGGATAATAGGGGCGCTCTGCTCATGTAGGCTTTGAGGTCCTGGAAGGCTCGATCGCATTCGGCAGTCCAGACAATCTGCCGTTTGCTACCTTTGAGGGCTTTGAAGAAAGGGGCACACCGATCGGTAGCCTTGGAAATGAATCGAGCCAGAGCGGCGACACGCCCTGTAAGGCTTTGAATGTCCTTCTGTGTCTTCGGCGTCTGCATGTCGAGCAATGCCTTGATTTTTTCAGGGTTGGCCTCAATTCCCCGTTGGCTGATCATGAAGCCAAGAAATTTACCCGAGGAGACGCCGAAGGCACACTTGCTTGGGTTCAGACGCATGTGGTACTTCTTTAAGACATCGAACATGAGGGAGAGGTTATGGAGATGAGAATCGGCTGTTTTGCTTTTGACCAGCATGTCGTCCACATAAACCTCCATCGATGCGCCGATGAGTTCAGAGAAGATTTTGTTGACCAAGCGCTGGTAGGTTGTCCCAGCATTCTTCAGGCCGAACGGCATGACATTGTAGCAGTAAAGGCCTTTGTCGGTGATAAATGCCGTATGTTCGCGATCGGCAGGGCTCATAAATATCTTGTTGTACCCGGAGTATGCGTCCATGAAGCTGAGAAGTTCATGGCCTGCCGTTGCGTCTACCATCTGATCGATCCTTGGCAGAGGAAAGCTGTCTTTTGGGCAGGCTTTGTTGAGATCGGTATAGTCCTGACACATTCGCCAGGCGCCGCTCGATTTTTTGACCAGGACCGAATTTGCCAACCAAATTGGGTAGGTGACCTCCCGGATGAAGCCGATTGTCCGTAGTTTCTCCACTTCAATTCTCATAGCCTCGTACCGTTCGGTATCTTATGCTCGGCGTTTCTGCCTGATGGGCTTGAAAGTGGGACAGATGCTGAGTTTGTGGCTGATGACGCTTGGGTCGATACCAGGCATGTCATCGTACGACCAGGCGAAGACTTCTGTGTTGGCGCGCAAGAAGGCTATGAAATCGGTACGCAGGGCCGAAGTCAGGGTGGTGCCGATTCGGACCTGGCGGTCGGGCTGTGCTTCGGAGAGAGAGACTGATTCCAAATCCTCGACGGGTTGTGCCAGTGGGGTGACGGCCTCATCCCTGGGATCATCCGGTTTGTCTGTCCCTCCGCCGTTCGGTACTGTCATCCGGGTAGAAACAGAGTACGTTTCGCGAAACACAGCTCTTGCCGATTCCTTGGTTGCCGAAACGTAACAAGTCCGTGCACTCAATTGATCCCCTCGCACTTGGCCAACGCCAGCGTGTGTGGGGAACTTGAGGAGGAGCATGTGTGGTGACAGCATGGCCTTCATCCCTGTGAGCGCAGTCCTACCGATTATGGGGTTATATGCCGTTGGGCAATTGACTACCAGGAAATGGGTGTAGATGATTGTTCGTCGGGGGATGGTACCGATGGCAAACGGGAGCTGGACACTGCCGATTGGCTGAATAACGTCGCCCGAGAAGCTGAAGAGAGGGGTGATCTCTCTGTTCAGGTGCCGAGGGTCTATACCGAGGGCGTTAAAAGCATCGGCAAAGAGTACATTGACCGAACTGCCGGTGTCGATGAGGATTCGGCCTACGTCAAAGTCTGAAATATCGGCCCGTATGATCATGGGATCGGAGTAGGGGAAGATGATGCCTCGTTCTTCCTCTTCAGAGAAGGTGATAGGTTCCCAGCCGTTTCGCTGAAACTTGTCGTTACGTCCTCCCGCTACACTGAGGATCTGGGGATGCTGAACGGCGCGAACGTAATTCTTGACGGATCGGTTGCTGGCTTCGGCAATGGGTGCCCCTCCACTGATCATATTGATCTGCCGATTCGCCGATTTGTCCGATGCCGGTTTGGCGCCTAAATACTGATCCAGCTTGCCCTCGTTGATGAGGCGTTCGACAATTTTTCGAAGGGCGATACAGGATTCGGTGTCGTGGCCGTTGTATTGATGATATCGGCAGAAGACGCCTGTGTCCTTCTCGTTCTGTCGAGGAAGCTTCCGGT